>CM076584.1:1245120626-1245566408 GCA_034641835.2 Pinus albicaulis
CTAAGTCGTTATGTGAAGATATTTTTATAAATTTCCAGATTGTATATCGTATGGATGTTTATAGAGGATGGGGTATGTGCAGGGTAATGGGAAATATTATTATGTTTCATTGTTCGGATTTAATTTATGCTCTATGTGTGTAAAAATTTAACATAAAATCCCTCAAAAACTTAGTTTTTAACGCTTGTAATTTACATACCCTCAAGAATATTTTTATTAAGATCTCATACATATCAAGTTTCATTTCAGAGCTTTGGTTTATTTTCTGTTGTGAGGATTTAATTGTTTGCAAGTGTATGTGATGCTTACAAGGTTGAAGCTCAAGAGAGGATAAGGAAAGCTTGTGGTTTCATGTCCTCAAGTTCGGTTAAGGAAAAGGAGAGCAAGTTTTCCACAATCTCCACCACAAATTCTTCCTCAAATTGCAGTTGAAGCTTCAACGTGAATGTCTCATGAAGGAGATCCTGACAACATGAATGTCTTATGAAGGAGATCAAGACTCATGAGACATGTCTCATGAAGGATATCAAGACTCATGCAACACTTAAACAATCATTGAAAACATCATCCATGAGGTTGACATCAAGGACAACACATTAGCCATAATGTTGACATATTGGGATTGATTCTCGACACAGACATGCTATCAAGTGGTCATTTCACTCCTTGATCATTATATTAATTCATGAAGGCATTAAACCCCCCCCCCCCCCCCACCTCGACTTCATTCGTTTGGTCTCTATCCTCAGTGCTTAAGAGACCTTGCATGGGCATGTCTGCTACCATTCTTCCGTTGGGATTATCCTCTCTTCCCTCCCATGTTCTTCCCCTGGCTTATAACCACCTGCACCATCTCATCTACCCCATTCACATTTCTAAGAATCACTCTCAGCCCCTTGATCTGCCATCCAAGTTGATACATTATCCCCTGCATAATTCCTATCACACCCTGTCCTGAAATCTATGGAGGATGGGCTCAAGGGCCACAAAATTAAGGCAATGTTTGCTCGAGCCACCATGGCTAAACAAGACACAACCAAAGTGACCATGGAATATTATAAAACTACTATGCACCAACAAAAGCAAGGAACTAGAAAATTGGAACATCGGACCAAAAGAGAGCTTCATGAGCTCAAGCATCGTGAATAGATCGACAATGAGGTGGTCATCTATATGTAGGATTTAGGTGTAAGAATTTCCACTAGTTCCTGTAATATCAAGCTCCAAAAATAGAAAGAAAAGTACTTGCACACTGGACTATGGTGACCCAAGCCATCAATGATGTAAAGGCACATGAAGGTTTTATGGAACATGTGGATTTTCTAGAGAAATAGAATCATTTCAGCACCACATTACTCACGTGGTTGGTGAAAAGGAACATGCTTGTTCTGCGGGTTGCTTCTCCTGGTTCATCTAAATAATCTCATAACTTGTCTAAGGAAGACCCATCTCTCTCTTGGAGGATGTCCCCAAGGAAGTTGTTGTGTAATGGTTTAGTATTGATCTTCTCTGCCCTTTTGTTTATCTTCTTCATATGTTATTAAAGTTGTATCTGATCCAGCTGGATATTGGTGGCCACCCACCTATTCCACTTGGGGCCCCACCATTGTCTCTTTCAGTTTTTTAGTTTCCTTAATTATAACATAGTTTACTATTTTTAGCAGTTTTTCGAGTCCTAAACTTTGGGAGCTGTTTTGAGGCCATGAACGAAGTTTTTAGGGCATCACTTCTTCGGAAAATATTTTTCCATTTCAGAACCGGAAGTTGTAGTCCTTAGATAGATCTTTCTAACGATGTATCATGTGCATCAAACAGAGATAGTATGCCAAAGTTACGACCCCAGGAAATTGATATACCAATTTATCCCGACGGGGTCCATATTCTGGCGTTTCATCGCCTAGGGTTAGGTTTTTGGATGTTTAGGGTTTTACATTGTTTCTAAATAATATATAGGCATTCGAGCCTCATTGTAACACAGAGTGCAGAGGCCTATAGTCACCACATCTCTTCTCAGAGATAAGCTACCATCGCCCTAGCTAGTTTATTTCCATTATGTCTGTAAACATATTTTAGTTCTTTGATATTAATGAAATGAAGTTTTATTTCCGCTGCATTTTTATATTTATGGCTATATGTGTATTATGTTGTGTTCTTGCATAAATCCAGATTAGTGGTATCAAAGCAGTCTACTCTTTCTCGATCCTTCTTTGCATCTCCCCAACGAGGTCGCGGTATAAGGAGTTAGGGCTCGATCTGGTTGAACCTTTGCAAGATCAGCCTCGCAAACCTCGACGGTCGCCCATGGGGGACGAAAAGAAAGATGAGGGAGCATGAGATCTTATCAAAATATTTCTCAAGGAGGCCCTCGAAAAACAAAGGAACGCGATGATGAATAACTTTGCCCAGATACTTCAACGACTACCCACTAGCGGCGTATCTGCATCCAAAAGCCACTCTGGAGGTGCAACTCTTTTTAAGGTACAAGTAAACTTTAACATTCCCATATTTGAGGGCCGAATAGATGCAGACGTCGTAGATATATGGTTGAATCTATTAGAAGGATATTCTCAGTTCATAACTTTTCCGACCGGGAGAAGATTATTTTTGCACTCCTTAAAGCTACCCCCCATGTAAAGGACTAATGGGAAACCTATTGTGAGAAAAAGGACGAGGGGGAACCCTCTTTGTTCTCGGGTGTACCCACTTGGAATATTTTCGAGATGCCATCAAGGAACAATATTATCCCGTGGGGATCTATGAGGACAAGTACATACAATGGACTACGCTGAGGCAGCAAATGGATCAAGATGTACATGAGCTGACGAATCTATTCCATACCCTGCGCACAAAGTTGGGTATCAAATATTCAGAGAAACATTTGGTGTTGAAGTACCGTAGTTGTCTACACAGATACATTCAGGAGGAAATTGAGTTCCTCGACATCTCCTCGCTTGGTATGGAATACTAGTATGTTGCCAAGATTGAGCAGAAATTCAAACAAAAGAAGTGAGAATTTGGATCTGTGAATCAAAAGCAAGAGAAAGGTGCCCCCAAACTGCAGAACAAAGGACAAAGCCAAGGCATGGCAGCCCAATATAGCCTACCAAAGCCACAAGCAAAGAAAAACACCACGAAGCTGAAGAAGGACACGGGAAAGTGGTGTGATTTCCATAAGATCTCCACTCACAACACAAGTGAGTGTCAGGCCAATCAGTCACTGGTGGTCGAGATGAGGGAATCTGAATCAGATGCATGCTCTGACTCTGAATCAAAACCTGACAAGGGGAATGACAAAGGGAAGCAGATTATTGATGCGGAGTCTAACGCCATTGTTTTATCTGCAAAGATCCAGAAGGAGGAACCGAAAGATCAAGAGGAGGAGGAGCGTGTCTTCCACTCTCAGATGTGGGTAAAGGTTTCCCCGCTATAGTTCATTATCGACAGTGGGAGCCAGAAGAACCTCATTTCAGTAGAGGTCGTGAAGCGTTGAGCTTGCTGACCACAACACACCCACAGTCGTACACCATTGGGTAGCTTCACCAAGGATGAGATCTTCGCCTCATCCAGCAGTGCCACATTCCCTACAGCATCAAGCCCTTTATGGATGAGGTATTATGTGACATTGCTCCTCTTGATGTTTGTGATGTGTTATTTGGTAAACCATACTTGTGGAAGCGACATGTTGTGTATGAGTCCCGGTCTCGCGCTGTTATTGTTACTTTGGGAAATAAGTTGTACAGGATACTAGATGTACCACCGCCTGTGGCTATCTCTTTGGTTACTGCAAAACAATGCAGTAAGCTCATTTCCAAAACCAGGAAATTTGTTTTATTGATGATCCACCCCTAGGGCAAGAATATGACTATGGCCACGACCTCCAGACAGGGATCCTCCACACGACAACAACAAATGGACAAGGTCGTGGAGGAGTATGGGGACATCTTCACCTCACCCACAGGGGTGCCTCTGCACTGTCAGGTCAAGCACCCCATTGATCTGACCCCAGGTGTGCCGCTACCCAATGGACCAATCTATTGGCGGTTTGTTCTAGAGAATGATGAAATCAAGAGACAGATTCAGGAGCTACTACAGAAAGGTCACATCCGTCTAAGTTCATTGCCTTGTGGGAGCCCAATCGAGTTAGTACAAAAGAAGGATGGGACTTGGAGACTTTGTATTAAATATCGGGCGCTGAACAAGATCACTGTCCGGAATAGGTACCCGATCCCACAAATTGATGACCTTCTAGATCAACTCAAAGGGGCGAAATATTTCAACAATATTGACTTGAATTCTGGGTATCATGAGGTACCAATCGAACCATCCGATGTGTGGAAGACTGCCTTCAAAGCCAGGGAGGGCCTTTTCGAATGGCTGGTCATGCCTTTTGGGTTGATGAATGCTCCAGCAACCTTCATGAGGCTGATGGACGACATCTTGCGGCCATTCACTAACTCATTTGTACTAGTGTACTTGGATGACATACTGATCTTCAGCCAGACTTGGGAAGAACACCTCCACCACATCTGACAGGTCCTCCAAACACTGCGGCAACACAAGTTGTGTGCCAATTTGGAGAAGTTCACTTTTGGCATGACCCAGGTTCAGTATCTGGGATGCATTATTGATGAACGGGGGGTGCATGTGGATCCAACCAAGATCCAAGTAATCCGGGATTGGCCGACCCCAACCACTCTAACAGAGCTTCACATCTTTCTGGGTCTTGCTAATTTCTACCGCAGATTCGTGTTGGGAATCTCTCATATCACTTGGCCCTTGAGTCAAGTCACCAAGGGAGGAGCAAAAGAAAAATTCTTTTGGTCGGAATCTCAACAGAAGGCATTCATAGAATTGAAACATTGCCTCTACTCTGCCCTAGTGCTCACATTACCAGAATTTCAACAAATATTTGAGATCGAGACAGATGCCTCTGACTATGCTATTGGGGCAGTTCTTACTCATTAGGGGCATCTGAGTGAGATAACGATTGAGACATTGTCTAGCAGTCCGCAAGTATCCCAATTATGACAAAGAAATGTATTCCATTGTGCGATCATGCCTCCAATTGAAGCAATACATTTTGGGGAAGGAAACAATCATCCACATAGACCACCGACCCTTGCAGTTCATACAGACACAAGGGAAGTTGCAAAATGATTTCCATATGAAGTGGTCCACATATTTGCAACAATTTCATTTGAACATCAAGTATAAGAAGGGCATCACAAATAATGTTGCAGACTGCCTCAGCCGACCATCGATCGTGGCGCTAACAACCGTTCTCAACTCTTGTGGGCATGAGACTTCTGATTGGCCTCTTCTCTACAAGAGAGATCCAGAATTCAGCCACACATACAAGACACTCTTGGAGGGTACGGAAGTTCCAAATTTTCACCTCCAAGATGCACTACTATGTCACCTGGGACACCTTTCTGTTCCTTCAAGTGAGCATGCCAAGATGATTTGAGAAGCACACTGCAGTCGAGTCGCTAGGCATTTCGGGGTCGAGAAAACAATGGTTGTACTTCAGAAGTATTTCTATTGGTCGAACCTTCGACAAGATGTTGGGAAGTACATCAGATCCTGCACTGCTTGCTCCGTTTCCAAACTGACCATCAAGAAGCAAGGCCTCTATACATTGCTACCTACCCCTACTCGAGCTTGGGAATCCATCTCCATGGATTACATGTTGGACCTTCCTTCTACTAAGCATGGAAATGACTTTGTTTTCGTGGTCGTCGACAGATTATCAAAGATGGACATTATGTCGGCCTGCAAGAAGAATATCACAACAGAAGCCACTGCTAAACTCTTCTTGGAACGAGTGTGGGTGCACTTTGGGATCCCACAGTCTATCATCTCAAATCAGGACAGCAGGTTCCTCAACACATTTTGGTCCAGCCTCTGGTCAATATCGGACACCAAGCTCACCAAGTCCACAACTTTCCATCCCCAAACTGATGGCCAGACAAAGGTCGTCAATAGGATGACTGTACACATTCTTCACATGTACAATTCAAAGCATCCACACACATGGGATGTGAGCCTTCCCTATGTACAACATAGTTATAACTAGGCTCTCCACAGCTCAACCAACCACAACCCCTTTCAGGTGGGCCTGCGGTTCCAGCCACTCTGTCCCATTGACGTAGCCATGCCATTTGTGGCTACTCAGGCTGATTCGGCTCATGTCCAGTCTGAAGCTCACAAAGCGAACAACTTCATTGAGCACATTCAACACATTTTCCATCAGGTTCATGACATATTGGAAAAACCCAATTCTAAGTACAAGCAATGACATGATCAACATCAGGTGCCACACCACTTCCAGGTGGGTGACAAAGTGTGGCTACATTTGCAGAAGGAAAGCCTTACTAGACCCTGTCGCAAGCTTCTCCTGCTCCGATATGGGCCATACACCATCACCAAGGCTGTAGGGAAAAATTCCTTCGAGCTCAGTATTCCACCATTCCTTTTTCTGCACCCAGTATTCAAAGTGGACTGTCCTTGGTCCTATTTCCCACCTCTACTGGACACCTCTGACATTGCAGAACAACTCACGCCAACGAGTTAAACCCAGACTGCATGGAACAAGCCACCACAGATTGTATCATGGACATGCAAATCAAGAACACTCGCTGGCAGAAGATCCAAATATATTGGGTGGTCAAAGCTGACCAACTCCTGCACCAAGACAAGTGGTTCACCAGGGGCCAAGTTCAACAGAAGTTTCCTCATCTCATGGAGGAACTCAATGTAATGGGGACCATTGCTTCCTAATGGGGGAGGAATGATCCAGGTGGATATTATTGGCCACTCGCCTATTCCACTTGGGGCCCCACTATTGTTTCTTTCAATTTTTTCAGTTTCCTTAATTATAGCACAATTTACTATTTTTAGCAGTTTTTTGAGTTCTAAACTTTGGGAGCCGTTTTGAGGCCCTAAATGACGTCTTTTGGGCATCGCTTCTCCAACCAATATGATTTTGTTCCAGAATCGACATTTGTAATCCTCGGATAAATCTTTCTAACGATGTATCATGTGCGTCAAATGAAGATAGTATACCAAAGTTACGACCCCAAGAAATTGATGTACCAGTTTACCTCGACGGGGCCTATATTCTGGTGTTTATCTCCTAGGGTTAGGTTTTTGGATGTTTAGGGTTTTACATTGTTTCTCAATAATATATTGGCCTTCGAGCCTCATTGTAACACAGAATGCAAAGGCCTGTAGTCACCACATCTCTTCTCATAGATAAGCTACCAAAGCTGTAGCTAGTTTATTTCCATTCTATCTATAAATATATTTTAGTTCTTTGATATTAATGAAATGAAGTGTTATTTCTGCTGCATTTTTATATTTATGGTTTTAGGTGTATTCTGTTGCGTTCCTGCATAAATCCTGATCAGTATCACAACCAGTGTGTCAATGTTTGTAGGTTTTTTTTTTTAACATTTTAGGCTTGTACTTTGATGGTCTAAATAGCCTAATTTCCCCCTTTAGGTAGGCTCATGGTTAAATTCTCTCTATCATAAAACTTAATTATCTATAGTTGAACTCAGATTTCCCACTTTGGCCAGAAATGTCAACTTTGAATGCATAAAATAAGTTTAGCACTTAAAATTGTGAATATGTAATTAATAATATACTATAAATAAAATTACTTAATTACAAAAAAACATATGAAAATACAATAAAAATCAATAACATACTTGGTTGACACCATCAACATAAATGTTGATTTATTTCTAAAATAGTTCTCAACCAAATATTTGATGCACTTCCTAAGCTCTCATAAATGTAACTCCCAAGTTTCCAAAAATAATTCCAGCTAATAAAAAATATTTAATTCTTATTTCTAACCTTCCAAAAATATTTTTAAAAAAGAAAAAATATTACAAGATATTACCTTATTAAAAATTATTTTATATTCTTCTTTAACAAATTAGAAAATCCTATTGACTTTTTCAGTGTAAATAGGGACTTTTTAACTCAGGTATCACTTGAAACTCTATGCTTGTGCAGGAAAATCCAGGTCAGCCATGACGTCAAAATTTTAATCATAATTAAGTTTAACGTTTTCCTATTATATGAGGAATTTTGCGTACAAAAATATTTTTCAAAAACTTTTGAATGTGCATCGCATGAGAACCGTTGAAAATTTAATTCATTGTCATGGCTTAAAATACCTTTCACTCATTTCTCCAAATATGAAATGATTAATTTTTTTTCCACAAAAGTACTTTTAAACGTGGACAATGAGTTTCTATGTGAGTTATCGTTTGAAAAAATGATGAAAAATAATTTAATCATTATCAACATTTTCAACATTTTCCCTCATATGAAATGATTACATTTGAATGTGGACATATACTTTCTGAGTCAAGCATTAAGAAAATGAAAATAACCATGGAATGTGGTCAAATACTTTCTGAGTCAAGCATTGGCTCAAAATCTACAGAAAAATGAATACTTGTGGGGACAATCAGAGCAAGCTATCATGTAAAAGTTTATTAATTATTATTTTAATTAATTTATATTTTGAAGTTTTTTTTTAAACTTATTTGAAATTTGGTTAATGTTTTTCCACAAAAGAATTAACAAAAATACACAGCCAGAAACGTGAGACAAAGCTCACACAACTCAATGAATACAATTGCTAAATTACATCACACTTATATAGGAAACTGCACTCACCTAATCTTCCTGAAGAAGAGGAAACAAACCTGAATATGTGCAACCAATTCCTAAATAAACACTCTCGTTCAACAACTCAAAACTAATTCTATTTCTGCATTATTCTCACATCCTCCCTTAATGGAGAAATGGATTTTCTACAATACCTAACTGACTTCTAAAAACTTCAAATTTGATTTTACCAAGGGGCTTAGTAAATATATCAGCCACATTATCCTTGGTATTACAAAATATTAATTCAATTTCATTCGACTCAATTTTCTCACGTACAAAGTGGTACTGTAACTCAATGTGTTTTGTTCTAGCATGGTAAATTGGATTATGTGCTAATTTGATAGCACTCTGATTATCACAATTGATACATGCTGAACCACTTTGTGCCTCTTCAAGATCTGCAAGAATTCTCCGCAACCAAATAGCTTCACAGGTGGCATTGGTCAAAGCTTTGTACTCTGATTCTGTTGATGATAAAGAAACAGTTGGCTGTTTCTTACTACTCCAAGATACGACCCCTGATCCAATATGAAATGCATAGCCAGAGGTAGATCATCTGTCATCTGGATTTCCTGCCCAATCTGAATCAGAAAAACCTGTCAGTGCAACATCAGATTCATCAATATACATAATACCTAAATTCACTGTTCCCTTTAAGTATCGGAGAACTTTCTTTGCAGCATTCCAGTGATTTCCTGAAGGCTTAGCCATGAATTGACTAAGAATACTGACTGAGTATGCAATGTCTGGTCTGGTAGTGGTGAGATAGTTCAAACTTCCCACTAGCTAACGATATAATGTTCCATCTGCCTCTTTCGTTCCATCTTCTTTGTACAACTTTGCATTCTGTTCTAAGGGAGTTGTCATAGCTTTGCAATTAGTCATATTGAACTTTTTAAGAATCTCCTTTGTATATTTGCTTTGAGTGATCAAAGTTTTACCAGGCTCTCTCCATACCTCAATTCCTAAACAGTAATGCAATTCACCCAAATCTTTCATTTCAAATTCCTATGACAACTGAACTTTAATTTCTTCAATTAACTTGTGAGCACTGCCTAATTTTCTAAATAGGCTTGTACTTTGATGGTCTAAATAGCCTAATTTCCCCCTTTAGGTAGGCTCATGGTTAAATTCTCTCTATCATAAAACTTAATTATCTATAGTTGAACTCATATTTCCCACTTTGGCCAGAGATGTCAACTTTGAATGCATAAAATAAGTTTAGCACTTAAAATTGTGAATATGTAATTAATAATATACTATAAATAAAATGACTTAATTACAAAAAAAACATATGAAAATACAATAAAAATCAATAACATACTTGGTTGACACCATCAACATACTGAAATGTTGATTTATTTCTAAAATAGTTCTCAACCAAATATTTGATGCACTTCCTAAGCTCTCATAAATGTAACCCCCAAGTTTCCAAAAATGATTCCAGCTAATAAAAAATATTTAATTCTTATTTCTAACCTTCCAAAAATATTTTTAAAAAAGAAAAAATATTACAAGATATTACCTTATTAAAAATTATTTTATATTCTTCTTTAACAAATTAGAAAATCCTATTGACTTTTTCAGTGTAAATAGAGACTTTTTAACTCAGGTATCACATGAAACTCTATGCTTGTGCAGGAAAATCCAGGTCAGCCATGACGTCAAAATTTTAATCATAATTAAGTTTAACGTTTTCCTATTATATGAGGAATTTTGCGTACAAAAATATTTTTCAAAAACTTTTGAATGTGCATCGCATGAGAACCGTTGAAAATTTAATTCATTGTCATGGCTTAAAATACCTTTCACTCATTTCTCCAAATATGAAATGATTAATTTTTTTTCCACAAAAGTACTTTTAAACGTGGACAATGAGTTTCTATGTGAGTTATCGTTTGAAAAAGTGATGAAAAATAATTTAATCATTATCAACATTTTCAACATTTTCCCTCATATGAAATGATTACATTTGACCCAGAAAATAACCATTGAATGTGGACATATACTTTCTGAGTCAAGCATTGGTTGAAAATCTACAGAAAATGAAAATAACCATGGAATGTGGTCAAATACTTTCTGAGTCAAGCATTGGCTCAAAATCTACAGAAAAATGAATACTTGTGGGGACAATCAGAGCAAGCTATCATGTAAAAGTTTATTAATTATTATTTTAATTAATTTATATTTTGAAGTTTTTTTTTAAACTTATTTGAAATTTGGTTAATGTTTATTAGAATTATAAATTTGATTGTTGAATTTTATTTATTTTAGAGATTAAAATTTATTTATAAATTTTAAATAAAAAAAAAATAGGATTTAACTAAAAATTAATTAGTTTATTAAATTTCAAAAAAAATAAATTTACAAGTCATTATTTAAAAAAAAAAATCACAAAATACTTTTCAATGTGGACAATAACTCTTTAAATCAAAATTAAATGAATGCTTGTATCAAACAAAATTCAGACCAACCATTATGTGAAAGTTTATTTAATCATTATTATTTGAAAAAACATTCTATCATTTTCTACTACAAAATCTAATTCATGTAGCCCACATTGTCTTATAGATTTTTTATTGAGAAAGAAAAAAACGTTGTTTATAATACTAAGGTAAATAGTACATAGTCATATCCATCAAATCGCCCCCAGGAAAGACATATTTAGGAGAGAAACCGATTAGAATATACAGAAAATCTACCATAGTGAGCCCTCCCAGATAAAGAGAAGAAGGGTCCTATCCCACATATTAACCCAAGCGTCATTAACAAAAAGACTATATCATAGTTCTAGCCTTATCGCTGCCTATTTACATAATCCACTAAAATGCAATATAACAATCACTGTCCTGATCCATAAATATGCTGAAAGCCTAAAAACTTCAGCGAGAAAACATAAACAGAAACAGGTAAGAAAAACCCATCTCGTTGGTGAATGAACAACAGATAATCGAATGTCGCCGAAAGATTCTAAGGCGCATAATCATCAGGTCAGAAACTAGTAAAAGGAATATATACAGGTTCGCTTGTCTACCAGGCTCGCTTGCAAAAGTAAGAGACTAATAAAAAATAAACAGACATATATACATAAAAGGGTATCGTAAAAAATGTAAATCAGGCTCGTTAGTAACCCGGCTCACCTGTAGCTAATAGAAGATCTCTAGAGCGTTAGACCATTAAGGAATAGGAATGTCGAAATTCCTAGTAGGGTGACCTTCCTTATAGTGAGATACCTGTAGTTTACCAAAAGGTAAACTTAATCATTTTTTGGATAGCCCATCTACTCGAGTATTGTTTTCCATATATATGTGATTCATGGGAGGCTTGTTCAGTTTGGACCAAAGATGTTTAGTCCACTCATACCACCCCTGATACCCACATGAGGTCAGAGAGGATCGACCAGATATGCCATCGATAATGACTTTAGAGTCACCATAAACATGTACAGAGGACAGACCCAAGTTATAAGCACCCATAAGCCCACTCCATAAAGCCAACAATTTTTCCATGTTATTAGACCCTTTACCTCCATTCTAGCATATATGGAATCTCTCCAAATTTGAAAGTTTGATCCATGCTCCGCATCCCATCACCCCGTCAAAGAAAATCGTTGGAAGAGAGATGGGGTGTGGGAAGATTTGAAGAGATAAATCCACCTCCAAGGATGGTGAAGATGCCCAACTATCAATCCATATCATAATTGCAGCATATAAATGGGGAATGGAGGCTTCCCTTCCTTCAAAAGTTGTTATGTTCGTTGTAATCCAAACCTCCCACATAAGGAAAAACGACACAGATTTAAATTTTCCTTTGAGCTTATCCCATGTGAGAATGGATTCAAGACAATCAATAGGCCTCCATGAGGGATCAATTAGGAATTTGGAAAATAGAGACTAGATTTTCAAAACAAATGAACAAGAGAAAAATAGATGCGTAGCCGTTTCCTCTTGATCCCTGCATAAAGAGCATCAGCCAAGACCATAGAGCCCACATTTATTGAGAGAATCCAACATTAAAATTTTCTTCTTCCATACAAGCCAACCAAACAGGAGAATCTTAGTGGGTATCTTCCTGTACCATATCTGCCGAAAACTTGGGAGGGAATTATCTACTAGCCTCCGGTAAATAATATTGAGATATATATCTTAGGCGATCAGAGACTCCCCTGCCATGGCCCCATCCCACGAGATCGAATCACCAGCTTCATTAAGAAACATGCCGCCAGCTTGTAATTTAGTTACATATATGTTCCAGTCATCAACATCCCTGCCACAAAGTCCAAGTTGTTCTCCTGATTTCCAGATCGGCACACCATGAGCCCAATATAAAATACCTTGTGAAAGAAAGAAAATACCCCTATGTGATAGCCGATGCGATAATTGTTCCTCCAAGTACGAGTCCCCAACAATTCCATGGATCCTGTCATAGAATAACATAATTATTTTCCCATTTCCAAACACCCAGGACAGTCGATCAACCAACAGCGACATAACCTTTTGAAACCCAACCAAATTACAGAAATAGATCTTGGGAAGGACATTTGAGCGTTGTAGATTTGATGAAGTGGATCCCTCGTCATATGCTTCTGATGATCTTGGACCATAACCCATGTCTGACAATTACCCTATAGAGAGACTTGATAAGGAGTGCAGAGATGAAAATCTGAGTGTTCAATAGTCCCCAACCACCATATTGCTTAGGGATCGTAAGACAATCCGATTTGCACAAATGGTATTTCTTAACCATAAGAGCACCAGACCATAAAAATTGAGAGATAATAGAATGTATGAGATCCACTGTGTGTTCAAGAATGAAGTAGAGATGCCCCAGTATACCACAAATTGGGTCAATACCACTTGGATCAGTGTGTATCTGCCACCAAGCGACAACCACTTACGAGTCCATTTTGTTATCCCAAGCTTAAATTTTTCCACCAACCATGTCCAGTTTGCCACCCTATATCCACATGGTTTTGATTTGAAGCCTAAATAGGTGAAACCTTCCATCATGTGCTTTCTTTGGATCCCCATGAAGCCCATGTTAAAATTTATCTCATTCACATCCCCATTCTCAAAAACCAGGAAAGACTTTCCTTTGTTAATGCTAGGCCTGAAGGCAACACCAAAACGATTGAGAATATAGTGCAAGTAAAACCAGTGTTTTCTGAGGAGCCTGCCAAATACAGGAAGATCATCCACAAATAGAGAGTGAGTTATACCTACAGTGGGGGAGAATGAGAATCCATAAATATACCCCACCTGTTTTTCCATCTTCATAGGGTTTCTAAAACCATCAATAATGAGAATAAAAATGAGAGGGGGGCAGGGCACAACCCTGTCATAGGACTCTCCCAGCTTAGAAGAAATTTGAAGGCAAGCCATTTATGATCACTGCATATCTGACCGAAGATACACAAGCCATAATCCATCTAATGTTAACCATAGTCATGCCAATCTTCAACAATACAAGTCTGATAAATGACCAATCCACACTATCGTAAGCCTTATATAGGTTGATTTTCATGATAAGAGCCTCCTGTTTTCTAGCATGAATTGAATGCATTTCCTCCTAAGCGACAACGACAACATCATGGATTGATCGGCCTTGAAAAAACCCATATTGTTCATCTGATATATGCCTTGACAGGAACCCTCTAATCCTATTTGCTATAATTTTTGAAGATATCGTATATATAATGTTGCATAATGCAATTGGTCTGAAATCCGAGAAGGATTTGGGCACAGAAGATTTAGGAATAAGTGCCAGGAAAGTAGAATTCATATCAGCAGGAATATAACCTAGGATCTGAGCTTGTTCCACGACAACTTTTAGCTCATCCACCATCACTTCAAAAAAGTGGATAAAGAATTCTGTAGGCCATCCATCCCGCCCTAGACTTTTGTCATGGGAAAAATATTTTAGGACAGCTTCAATTTCCTATTTCTATATTTCTTTATCCAAAGTAAGGTTTGCCGCTTTATCAAACATATTTGGCATATTCTCAAGGACCCATATCTGGCTGTTATGGTCCATTTCCAGAACTTCCTTATAAAAGGCAGAGAAATGAGAAAAAATCGCCTCCTGTATCTCTGCCATTGTTATAGCCTTGCTTCCATCTGATCTCTCGATTTTTGAAATGGAATTTTTGTTTTTTCGGCCATTAGCATATTGGTGAAAACATTTAGTGTTCAAATCCCCCTCCTTTAGCCATTGTGTTCTGCTCTTTAACTTCCACATCACCTCCTAGATTTTTAATATTTCTAATTTACGCTTCTCCAGTCGGTCAATAGTGTTGTATACTGCGTGGTCTGGAGGTCTCATTAGAATTCCTTCATGTATCCTTGTTGCCATGAAAGTGATGGCAGCCAACTCTAATTGAGGGGTCTCCTTTTTCTTTATTTCCCAAGCCTTAGTGAGAGACTTAAGCCTTCGAATCTTTTCTAATAGATTTTTCAATCCAAAAAGACCATCATAAGAATCATTCTTCCTCCAGAAATCCATTACCATCTAATTATAAATAGGGTCCTCGAGCTAAATTATGTTGAATTTAAAAGGTATCCCAATCCTTTTTCCCTCGCTACGCCATGATAGAACAACACTCATGTGATCTGACAGGTTTGATACCACCACCTGCGATCTCATATTCCCCAAAATGTTTAATAATGATTCACAGACCATAGCCCAGTCGAGCCTCTTACCAATGAAATGCCCATTTACTCTTCGATTTGTCCTGGTTGGAACAAGAGGAGAAGGCCGAATATCCAATAAATGAGACACTGAATATCCACCTAATATGGTCAGCGAGTGGGTCATTGCGGGCATTGGAACCCCATGATTAATTTGCATTAATTGAAATCGCCAATTACCATAAGGTTTCCAACTTTTAGAATTCCAGATGAGTGCATTCAAGCCCAGAAGGATGATCTATTTTTACAGGGCGCATAGATATTGATGATGTGAAAGGTCCCAGAATAACCGTGAATGGAACCCGACAGCATAATACCTCCAAAGAATTCAAAAGCCTGAAAATTTACATAAGATGGATCTCATATGGCCAAAATACCCCCCGCCCTCCCAGAGGATTCAGTTCCAGCCGCATGCCAACCAGGGTGCATCGATAACATAGTACTGATGGCCTTTGTTTGAGAGCACAATGTTTATTGGAAAAGAGAAATAACAAGATTAATCTGAGTGAGAAAATCACGTAGGCGCAGATGTTTAGAGGAGTTGCCCATACCCCTCATGTTAAGGGAGAGGATAGAGGTCATTTGGACACACTATCAGGGCTACATGCTTTAAGTTCCCGTAAATCATGAGTAGAGGAAATGGGAACGTCCATTAAATCATGAAAATCATCTTGAAATAGAAACTTGGTTTTGAGACTGTTGGAGAGGTAAATCCCCTCTGCGGACAGAGGCGATCCCTACTAGCCCAGATCGGGTCTAGCAACAATCAAACACGCTACAGTGCAGGTTCCTAATTGTAAATAAACCGACTTGCGAGGAAGGCTTACCTGGAATCCAATGCTGTCGTTTGTAGAAGAGGTGGTGCTCCCGTTCCTTTGCCCTGGCAGATCACAATCCACGCGATCTCTGTGACCGGACACCTGCACATGCAAGAAACAACACAAACTCAAGCATAAAATCTAGTACATACAACTATATGTCAGTCGAAGAGGACATAACTCATGAACATAATCAAGAACAAGAGGAACTACACGCGTCGCCATTAATGAGTTTGAAGAAGAACACAAATGCTTCGACGCAACATCTCCTTGATGGGTCGTCGCACAACATGTCCCCGATAAGCTCGTCAATAAGGACAAGACAAGCCTTTCTCCTGGGATACTGCTGGTCATTCCTTACGTGGATTTGGCTCACGAACTGGCAGCGTTTTGGCAAGATAAAGGCATGATAGCCTGGGAACTTGGAGATTAGCTTGCCATGGGGATGAGCAAGCTTTTATAGAAGGAGGAAGGGAAGTTGGGATCCCTATAATTATGGGATTGGCCCTATCATCAAGGAAGCTTCCATGAGAGGTGGCAAACCACTTTCATGGAGATCGGGGCAGCCCAAACCCTCCCAACCAAGACAGAAATCAGTCTGTGAATTTCCCGAGCGCTTAAACTTCCGCTCCTTTTCTTTTTAAACACCTTCATTACGACGATGCGGTGCGGCCCCATGACGCAGCACCAATCGGGCGTGCCTTCGAGGACGGCCCTCGGCGGCGAGGGCTCTAAACCGTTAAACTCGCGCCAATGGAAAAGAGCTATCTTTAGGGGTTTTTTATAAAGGAGATGCCCTGTGAAATTGAAGCTCATATTAAGCCGGTGTGTCGAAGGTGATTTTCAAGGCGACGGCTCACAAAGTCACTAACGAGCTTCAACGTGCGGATGGGGAATGCAGGGGACAAAGGACAAATTATCGTGTACGTATGCCCTAAAGCATGAGGCCCGAGAGAGAGAGAGGGGTGAAATGCTTTACAAGAACATGCCGACTAAAAACACCACCATCGAAAAACCTGCGGAGCGAAATACCACTGATGTCTCAGATACATGATATATATACGTGGTATGGGCGCAACCATCCATAACAGAGTTTGCAATAACCGAGATCCAAGGCATGGACGCAGCCATCCAATGAGGATCGAAAAATAGACTCAGGGATGGTCGCAGCCATCCAATCGGTGAGTCATGTACATAGTGATAATAATCCACAATATCGCAGCCTGGATTACAACAGACACAATCCAGGGTCTTACGCTCCATATCGACCCGAACAAAGTACAAGTTCAAGCATGCGAATATGTGAGCTGAAGTCAAACATGCAAGAACATCGTCTGATTACCAGCCAATGATGAAAGTTGTTAACAGACGCGAGAGGAACCACCAATAATGACAATGGCCCTCAAGGTACTACAGGTTCAATCTACGGCATGTGAATCAATAAGTTGACGTCGAACACCCGTAGAATCACTCGATCGGAGGCCAATGATGAAAACCTCGCGTCGAATGTGACGAACATGCCATTGAGGCATGCAGGCTCCAAGGTACCATAAAGGAGTCTCTAGTTCAACTTCCTGGATAATGAGCTGAAGTCGACAGGAAGTGACCTTGATCGAAGGTGGGCCATAACGTTTCCCACATCATCGACACGAGACAGAGGAACATGATGTTTTTGTGAATCAGGATCATACGAGAATTAGAGGGAGGTTGATACTTTGCAAAGGTCAACTTCTCTTGAACATATTGGCGGCACGATAGCGGATTTGGTAGTATTTGACATCAAAAGATCAAAGGTCATGGTGACGAGGCAAAGAGCAGATGAGAGGTCAAAAGGGATCACCCAAACCCATGGAGGCAAGTGAAAAACGAGATGAGATGTCCCCAACCCGACACGAATGCAGACAAGTGCCATGTTCAAGAGCGACATATTGCCAACACGACAATGATGTTGGTTCCATTTTCCCCACCATCTCGGTGAGTACCTCTTTATTTTTACACAAGCTTGAAGAGGATACCATATGCTTGTCATATAAGTCCGCCCTTCGAGCGAATCCATCCTAGTACATTTAACGAGCCCTAGGAAGGAGAAACTCGAATATCGTCATTACGACTGAATCCAATGTCATCCGAGTTTAATGAGTCTGAAAAAGGAAGAACTCGACGTCTTTTCATGTTTGGAGAGTTTGAAAAGACAGCGGAAAAGTAAACTCCAATGGTCCCTTTTTGTAAATAGTTCCTCAGATCCGAAAAGGTAGAAAACAATATCCGAGAAAACCTCCTAGTCGCGATAGGCTAGGGTATTCCTTTTTCGTAAATAATCCATCCCAGCCCGAAAAAGGGGTAAACGTATACTGCAGATGTTGATCACAAATCATTTCGAACGAGATCGTAAAACGATAAGGGCCTCTGTAATCTTTTCATCATGTTTAGGTAGCTGCACAGTCAAAGATGACCCTCCTAGAGGAACGAGTGGTAGTAAAGGTAGCAAATCGGTTCCGTAATGGTGGAACCGCTCAAAACATGATAAAAGTCAAGAGGTAGGCTAACAAGACCACTCATCGCAACAGTTCCTCAGGAATGGGTAAAACAACCAAGTGAAGGCATATGATCGGCCAAACAGATAGTGACGATGGAGTGAGAAAACCAAGGCTCATCTGGAAAAAATAGGCTGATAAAAATGGCAATCACAAGAGGTAAATGGGAATGGTTTCATTTTTACACAAGCTTGAAATCGAAAAACTTTGCTTGAAATTGGTTTCATTTTTACACAAGCTTGAAACAAAGATAAACTATGCTTGAAACTGGTTTCATTTTTACACAAGCTTGAAACAGAAACAAACTATGCTTGAAAAGTAAGCATGCCCCCAGCATGGTGACTCAATTCGAGGTACATGTTTCAAGTTCTAGTCCATATGAAAGGTAGATGGAGTGAAGGATCAAGTTACGAGATCTAAGAAAGACTCGACTGCGATTTTACGAGATCTGATCAAAGACTCGAATTGAACAAGAATGTGTTTCATTGTTTTAACGAGGTTGACACATTAAAAGAACTATCCTTGGAACCTTGTTTCATGGTTTAAAGAGCTTGACACAAGACAAGGAACTCTGCTCCGACAACCTTGTTTCATTTTTTAAGGAGCTTGACACAAGACAAGGAACTCTGCTCCGACCAGCTTGTTTCATTTTTTAAGGAGCTTGACACAAGAAAATGAATTGTGCTCTGACTGACCCAGTTTCATTTTTTAAGGAGCTTGACACAGGAAAAGAACCATGCTTCGATAACCTTGTTTCATTTTTTAAGGAGCTTGACACAAGACAAGGAACTCTGCTCCGACAACCTGGTTTCATTTTTTAAGGAGCTTGACACAGGAAAGGAACCATGCTCCGACAAGCTTGTTTCATTTTTTAAGGAGCTTGACACAAGGAAACAAACTGTGCTCCGACAGACCTCATCATAATGAATAAGAAGTCATCGCTTCCAAGAGTTCCACCTCCGATGGAAGGAAAACATCCTGGAAGTCATGACCCAATGCCCCCAGCACACTATGCACGACGGTATCAACGTTGAGTACATGCACGGGATAGGTAGCCACATAGTTGACCTGCGGTGGGGCAGATACAACGGGTGGATAAAAACCAGGAGGGGGTGATGGCGGGCCAGTTGCCACATTAGGACCAAAGAACGAAAGCTGATCAATGGTCACGATCCGTCCTTCATGCGGAAAACAGGCCACACGAAAAAGGGAGGAGACAAGCGCTCCCATGGCATAGGTGTAATCGCGCCCCAGGAGCAGATTGAAATCCAAGGGGCCTGGAACAACCATCACGTCCATATGGACGGTTTTTCCTCCCAAAGTAACAGGTAACCTTGGAAGGATCCCCAACGGTTGACTCGTCCTTCTGTTAAAAGTGAGCAGATTCTGCGTAACAGGCGCAAGCGGCGGCGAACCGAAAGCTTGCCAGGTAGTTGAAGACAGAATACTAACAGACGCACCTTCGTCTATAATGGTGCTGGGTACAACCAGACCAAGAGCCTGTACCGTAATCTCGAAAGGCACATAAGACGGAAGGCGAAATCCTGCAAATCGATTCCAATCAAAGGAAGCGACCAAACTACTCGGAGGGGCTACCATCGAAACGCGAAGGTCTTCCCCTGATGTTACGGAAGTAGAAGCCTCCTCCATGACCTCCATCTTGAAGGCGGGAGTGAGCATCTCCACTACGGGAGGCAAGAGGAGCGGTTTCTTTAGATATAGGGACAGAGAATTTTTCTAAGTTTCTGAAGTATCCCAAGAACTTAAGTGTTGGGAAAATAATTTAGTGGGGGTGAAATTTACTACTACAAGGTTCAAAACTTTTACTTTTTTCTTGCTTCTAAAACCCATACGCTACTTTCCTGAAACAGACTCGCGTATATACGCGGATACCCTTTATGAAACTCGCGTATACACAGATATCTAATTATGTCATTAGTTCTTCACTTAAATCATTCCATCATTCATTCATCAGATGTTTAATAAACAGTAAACATATGTAGTAAGAACAGAGTAAACCATCACACAAAGCATCACACACGAACACTAGGATTTTAGGTGGAAACCCAAGTCGAGAGAAAACCACCGCTGCAGTTGCTCAGCCTTCAATATTTTATTATAGAGAAAACATCTTACAACATATGTGCTGGTGCAGACGACAAAGACGTTGGTGCACCCACCTACGCTCAAATACCAAATTCCTCTCCTAGAAGGGAGCTCCAACCACCTGACTCGTTTACCAGCCTCTCCTGGAAGGGAGCTACAACCCCCTGATCTCGTTTACCAGCCTCACCTGGAAGGGAGCTACGACCCCCTGATCTCATTTACCAGCCTCACCTGGAAGGGAGCTACAACCCCCTGACTGAAGGCTACAACCCTCAGCACCTCTATGGACCACGTTTCACCAATTTTCACACTGGATCCAAAGCTTCCTTTAGGACACCACTTGCAAGCCACGTTTCATCAGATTTTCAGACTGGACCCACTCCATACTTTTAAGCACAGTCAAACATGAAACTGATACATATAACTCACTGTCAGATATCAGTAAACCAGCAGAACAGATCAGACATTTCTTACCACAGACTTCAGCAAACCCTAGTTTGCATACGCGCTTTCCTTTCACTGATGTCGCGTATATACGCGCTTCCGTTCACATAAACCAGTGTATACCTCTGTACATATTTCATTGCGCATACGCGCTTTCGCTTCAGCGAAGCCGCGTATATACGCGCTTCCTCTGCGGCGAACTAGCGTATAGATCTTCAATTATTATAGAGCATCATACTTCTTCAGATCAGATATTCAGTTCAGATTTACCCTTTTACTTCAGACAGATGTTCGCCTCATCTCAGATCTAAGCCTTCCATAAACAGATCTAGCAGATACAAATACATTCCAGATCTAGATATTTTGCTTCATCATTTCTTCATAGGTGCATCATAGATTCAGATCTATCATCAAACCTTTACCCTTTTCATACAGATATACTTCACAGAGAAGTATTCATTCAAGCTCAGACATCTTGCTCCCACACTCATGATTTGCACAATGAATTTCTTCTCTTTATATAGGTTTACCCTTTTTCAATACCATGAGCCCCTTTTTCAATACCATGAGCCAAACCAATACCATGAGCCCAAAACTACATTACTTCCGATGGTATTCCTGGACAGGGTCTTTTAGACGAATCATTACCCAATACAATGGGTCAATACCATGGTGGCTACCCTTGGTTTTTCACTTTATGAGCGCTTTTGCCCATACGCTACTTGGCACGTACTTTACCACGTGCATACGCGACTTCCCCTAGACAGATCCGCGTATGCCTTGAGACATACTCTTTTTATCATAGATCTAGCACAAATTGAATTCCTTTCTTCATTCCCTTTTGTACTCACTGTAGATACATCAGATTTACTTCATCAAGAACATATTCTATCAAGCACAACTTCATCAAGTAAGTTGCCATCTTCTTCATCAAGTGGGTTGCCATTCAATGATAACACTTAGCATCATGTTGCTAACTAACATCATTTCACATCAGATTTGCATCATTTACCAAGTCCATTAAGTCAAGAATAACTTCATCAGGTGTATTGCCATCAAGGACAACACATGCCAACAATCTCATGTCTTCATCTTCATTCAGTGGGTTGCCATCAAGGACAACACTCTGCATCATATTGCCAAAAAGAAGGACATGGGGGGTATGAGATCCATTCTCCATAGAAAAGACCTGGTGTACCGCGGATGGGGCCAGCTCAACCGATCCCACGACCAATGGTTGGTCGGGAATGGATTCCTGAATTCGAATTTCTGAGGGAGTGGGATCGACCAAAGATGATTTTTGACCAATCGTATCATCAATAGGTGGAAGACTTAAAGAGAGTTGTTTATAACCAGCTGGGAGGCATGGTGTGGAAACAGTTGGGTTGTCCAAAACTCTCTTGTCTTGATCCATATAAGGACAAAGGTGAATGGCACGGTGCCCTTCACACAACTTACAGGGATTGGTGATCTTACCCTGCTTCTTAGGAGTCTTATCAGCACTTGTTGAAGACGTGCCCCCAACCTTGCTCCCGGAAGTCAAAGACAATGACGGACGGCCGTTGGACCATGCTTCAAGCACCTTGGGAATGCCAGGGCAGTCTCGAAGAAGATGGTCTCCCGTGCATAACATGCAAGGGAACTTGACTTTCCGTGGAGGGTTGGAAGGCATATCAAGAGGAGATGTTTCAGAAATAGTAGTGGCAGCTTTAGCCTCTCGCTTATCAGACTTCTTCTTCTTCGTCTTCTTCTTCTTCTTCTTAGCCACCTGGTTACTCGAATCCAGACTTTCACCAGGCGAAGTAGAAGATGATGACGTAGAAACAGGCGAAGAAGGGGAGAGGTCCACCTTGGAATCAACATGATGCTGTTCAGGTGGAGGAACTGATTGACCAGTAATTGAGACATTCGGAACCACAGAGGTCCAGAATAACCAAATGGGCAACCCAACAGTTAGCCCAGGAAGGGACAACGTTGCCATGTACGGAGCACCAACATTTCCAAAAGGAGGAAAATGACCAGGATTCCCTTCTGGGGGGATTCCTTGGTTGGTAAACTCTGAAAAAGTTTCCATCAAAACTCAAAACCACACACGGGCTGAAAAAGAGTCAAGACACACAATCAAACGGTCAACAAGAAAAATCTAACTGTGCGTGTGATCGCGGGTGATTAAATTTTTATCACATTGAAAAATAAGAAAATTCATCGTTTCATGTTTTAAGAGTCGAGAAACGATTGAAAAGGTGACTCTATCTCTTTTAGATTTGACACAAGCGTGAAAGGACAAGCGCTTGGTGATCCTTTCAAATTTAGGGAGTCAGATAGGATCAAAATGACTGCTCAGGAAAACTAGGCAAAAGGGTGTACCAAATAACCGTGAACTGCAATATACACCTTGGTTTCAATAATGAAAGATAAATCAACCAAGGACTTTCCATACATGCAGGCAATATCCCCGAATGCTGTGTCCGGTGTATCACGGGTATAGGGCGGCAGACTCGGCTTCCTATGGATAAAGGATTGAAACCTAGTGGGGTCTCCCTTTATATACGTGATGGTACGGGGAGCACAACTCTGTACTAGTGCTGTCTAAAGCCAAAAGGCAAATGACAGCTACTAGGTTTTGAGACACCGGAACACGTCTCTAGCCTAGACCTCTAAATGTGTTTCATTAGATTTCAATGCTGCCTTAGTGTAAATTGAGTAAATTTTAAAGTTTATTTTCAATTACGTTTCAGTTTCAAGGCCCTACCGCATGTGATATGACAATATCCTATATGCAGCTATGTGAGAAAAGAAAAATTTTCAATTCAATGAATGCTATCTAGTTAAGGGAAGAGCTTCAAACAATGATGCAACAAACAACAACACTGCAAATGAAAAATTTCCAAACTAGATGACTTTCACTATCCGAAAGTAATTTCAAACATTCAACGATGCGAATAATGCAATGTAATCTATGCAAAATGCCTCTTTTCTGAAAACTATGCAATTGTAATCTATGCACAATTTCCTTTTCCTTTTCAAATGATAAGAATGCACTCAATGCATTTTCGATGAAATGAGAATCTACTTAATGCATACTTTTAATGAAAGAGAATGCACTCAAAGCGACTTTTAGCTTTCAATCATTAAACAATGTGATCTAAGTTCAATGATAAATCTCAAAAATACTTTTCAATGCAATGCATTTTAACGAAAAGAAAACTTTGAGACGAAAACTAAATGAACGCAAATCTTCTCAATGAAGGATGAATGCAAAAGAGATGTAAACAGACACTAAGAATGCAATCGTTGTTTCAAACACTTTGTCACGAAATCCCTCAAAAGGCAACAAGACATATGAGGTCAAACACAAAGAGGACTTCCAAAGCATGAGATAAAAACAAGGCATTCATTCCCTTTTACACCAAGCAATCATAGCAAGAAGACATCCCAAACAATGAGCAATGTAATCTATGCTCATACAAGGAAAAGACCGAAAGGGAAAGACACATTGGTGAAGGATTTAGGGAAAAAATCTCAATTTTCACACACCCTGAAATTGGCTTGACTTGTACATTGACAACTAGCGCCAACTATCGCGACTTGTACATTGAGAACTAGCGCCAATGGCCAATTGGCGCGGGTTGCTAACTGACAACAAGCGCCAATGCCTAAAAATGAAAAAACAAATAATTTCTCCCAACCAAGACCAAACTCACCACTTCCAGCAGAATCTCCAAGACTCAAATGAACCATGTAATCTAGGCTCAAAGCGAGGCGAAGCTAAACAAACAGATCAAGCTCAGAAAGCTCAAAACAGAGCAAACCCCAGCAGTCCCCAGCACTGGCGCGACTGTCAGGCTGAAACTAGCGCCATATCAAGATTGGCGCGGATAAGAAATGGACAACTGGCGCCAATTGGCGCGACTATCATGCTAAAAAGCACGCCAGTCAAGTTTGCTATGCAAAAATAAAAAATAAGCAATCTAAGATCAGACCAGTGATGTTCAAGCTATCAAAGACCCAAATTCACAGAAAGAAACAGCCCAAAGAGCTGACCAAGCAAGCAAAGCCAAGCAAATGACAGAAAAGAGAAGACAATACTCCAAGTTGTTCAGTCCGTAAACTAAACCGGAGATTGACTGAAGCAGCGTTGATCTACTCTGCTAATGCAGGGCAAAAGCGTTTCGAAAGCTATCTGGCTGTACTTCAGGCTCCGTCTATAGCTTACAAATCAAACAACAAGCTGGATCCCCAGCGGAGTCGCCAAATTGTTGGAGAGGTAAATCCCCTCTGCGGACAGAGGCGATCCCTACTAGCCCAGATCGGGTCTAGCAACAATCAAACACGCTACAGTGCAGGTTCCTAATTGTAAATAAACCGACTTGCGAGGAAGGCTTACGTGGAATCCAACACTGTCGTTTGTAGAAGAGGTGGTGCTCCCGTTCCTTTGCCCTGGCAGATCACAATCCACACGATCTCCGTGACCGGACACCTGCACATGCAAGAAACAACACAAACTCAAGCATAAAATCCAGTACATACAACTATATGTCAGTCGAAGAGGACATAACTCATGAACATAATCAAGAACAAGAGTGGAACCATAACAAATAGTCGCTTAACATTAATGAGTCGAAAGAAGAATACAACCAAAGCTTCGACGCAGCATTCTCCTTTGATGGGTCGTCAGCACAACATGTCTCGATAAGCCTGTCAAGGATGGGACAAGCTTCTCTCTCCGGATACTTGACAATATTCTCCTTGCTTGGATTTTTCCTTAAGGAATCAAGAAGGCTTTTGCAGCATAAAGGTATGATAGCTCTTGGGAACTTGGAGATTAGCTTGCCATGGAGAAGAGCAAGCTTTTATAGAAGGAAGAAGGGGAGTTGGGATCCCTATAATTATGGGATTGGCCCTATCATCAAGGAAGCTTCCATGAGAGGTGGCAAACCACTTCCTCTCTATGGAGATCCACATCCAAACCTCCCAACTCAAGATAGAAATCAGTCCAGGAATTTGTTAGGACGAAACTTCCACCTTTTATTTTTAAAAAACACCTCTTAATATGGCTGGCGCAGGTGCGGCTCTATGACAGAGCACCAATTGGCGCGCCCTCTTTGGAGAATTTGCCCCCTTGGCGCGAGGGTTGAACTGTTAAACCGCGCCAATGGAAAAAGAGCTATCTTTAGGGGTTTTTTCAAGGAGATGTCTTCAGGGAAATTGAAGCTCATATTCAGGGGAGTGCAATGAAGGTGATTTCAAGGCATGACATTGCTCATAGGTCACGGAATGAGCCCTCCAATGTGCGGGATGGGGAATGGTAGGGACAGTGAAAAATTACTGTGTAACAGAGACAAACCCAGAAATGTCTTGTCCCGGATTTAGATGTTTTCTGAACCATGATGTTGTTCCTAGAGACAGGTGATATGGAAATGGAGGAATTTGGAGGGGCATTATAAAAACGGTTAAAGCCGCCAAGTCAAGCTTCGGGTTTCCAAGGGAGGAGTCTAAATCACTACCCACCGTATTCCTGGGGGATTCCGGAAGGTCCATAGGCACATGTTCATGGTAAGATTACGGGGAGGCCCATTCTAAAGGAGGCATGGAGAGTGACACAAGCGTCAAAGCCACCGGGGTGAGAGAAATAGGGGGAACATCAGAATTATCTGATGCGCACAAGTTCAAAACCTTATGACCAATAGACTCATCCAATTTCAAATGCACGAGACTCTTCGATGCAGAAACATTGGTATATTCATCATTAGACTTAATGATATGGGACAAGATGACAATAGGATTGGGGGGAGTAACCATGTCACTTAGTGCATCAGCTGAAGCATAAACATCACTATCAGAGGATGGCAGAAAAGACTTAACCGATAGACGACCATCTTGTGAGCCCTGTAGAGACTTTCCTTTCCTCGAGCCATCAAAACTCTTTTTGCCACGGAAAGCATTTCTGAATCTCATTGGGCAGTTACCTTTCAAATTTCTAGTGTGGTGATAAATCAAACATCTGAAGGGCACACCCCAATAATCAACCTGATGTTTGTGCCTCTATTGACCCGAAACCATATCAACATCCCCAGGAAATCCACCTGAAAAACTAACTTCCACGAGGAGCTGAGGGTTGATATATTTTGTACAACTGATAGAGTCCCTAATTTCCTTCAAGGCCTTAAGGGTCTAAAATTCAAGGGGAAGGCCAGGAAACTTTACCCATACCACCTTGCTTTTTGGGGCCTCCATGACAAGGTTAAACCCGAGATACGAAGGCAAGAGTTGCATGAAACTTCTACCTCTGGCCCATGTTTTATGGAGAATTTTGTCACATAACCGTTCATGCATGAAGTGAATGTTGAACGGTTATTTAATATCAGACTCACCTTTGGAATATATCCCATAATGGGACACCAGAACATCTTCACCCATTCTATCATGTCCACTTCCCCTGTGTCTGAAAACATCCAATGATCAATGAGTGCCCGCTATTGGAGACTGGCAACCAGCCCCCATAAGTCATCGTATTCCAACATTACTTGATTAAATTTCATAGCAGGTCTATAGCAAGCGTTCAACAAACGTCCCCAACCATGAGAGGCACCCTTTGAGCTCTACGACTGATAACCACCTGGTTGCCCAACGTTCGACTTCTCTGATACACCAATGTCAGATCCCGGTGGCCTGGCAATAGATTGGGAAATCAAACGTTCATCGAGGCCCAAGTCCTCCAAGCGTCTTTTCTCCGTAGCCACCGTGGCGGCAATCAGAGCCTCATGCGTAGATGTGTCAGACGACAAGATATCAAATACATCCATCATCCTTAAGAAAAGCGGGAAATACAAGTGTAAGATTGGCAGTGATACCAAGAGTCAAGTGTAAAACAATGAGCCAGATCACCAGAGATAGGAAGACATCATTTATGGAAGGCCTCCAGATATAAAAGGAAAGTTAGAACGGCTAAAAGAATAATCAGGTGATTACTCCAAGGTACCCACCCACCGCAACAGACATAGGGAAACTATACTAGTCTACCAACCAAAAATAAATGTGATCAGGGTGCCAAATATGGATCGAAGGAGAATATTGTCAGAGGATCGGATGATCCATAAATAGAAGCCATCACCCGAAGACTATACAACCTGGATAATACGATCCCCACCCAAGTAAGTCCTCGAGATGTTCGAATGTTAGATCCTGTCATAAAGATCACACTGTCCAATGAATACATATATGTAATGGAGACATGACTAAGATGAGGTATGTGAGATATGTCAGGATACGATTCTTTGGCATAGAGAGTGGGAGAAAACTTTGAAAGATCCGATGACTGGAAAAAGGAAAGAAGGCCGAAAAAAAAGGTGGTGAACTACCAATCCGTCGGAAAAACCAGTGATTCCAAGCTTTCCAAATGCTCATACATGGAAACAACAGCAGCAACAACACCCTGTGTAGTGCCACCACCTAGAGCAAAGCTGCACTCCAAAGTATTTTCAAGGTCTGGATATGATGAAATAATCTATCCACTTGCGCCATAGACTATACCATTTAGACTGATACAACGAGGATTGAGCCTCTGGTTCTTTCGGGAGTTCCTGAAGAGCATACCTACTTCCACGATTTAACATTTGGTCTGTTGAGGGTATATTTCACCCGAGCTTTATACATTGCATGTAAAGTGATGATGGCCAAAAGGAATATACATGCAATCAACATAACCTCATACGACTCCGAGAGCATATTGCAGAGCACCCTCTATACTCAACCCAAGAATGGACTAGTCCCACAAAGAAATGACTAGACCAATCCACACTTACTCAATATGAGCAATATGAAAACCAACCATCCATCAACCATAATGTATCATGTTAATGGCTGAGAGGAAACCTTGCAATATCCTATAATAGTTTACAAGATGAGATTGTGATCACCAGGCCCCCACCCAGACTAGACCACTCCAATTCAGTGACGGAAATGTATCACAGGTTACTCTATAAGGCCATTGAAAGAAAAACTACCCGAGAAGATACCATGTTTCTAAAACTTAGAACATCCTTATGAAAATTCATGCCTCTTAGAAAGTATAACCATGGGACATACTATGTTAATTCTTCAACATACCTTACTCGGCCTCGCTTCCAGAGTAGTTAAGGAGAGGGTGACTCTCATTGTCCTATAGATATCAATAGCATGAACGACAAATACGAAATCGGATTAAAAATACAATAAAAATCAATAACATGACTGATTGACACCAATAACATACTAAAATAAATTTAAATGTAACTCAAAGTTCCCAAAATTATTTCAGCTATTGAGAAATATTTAATTCTCATTCCTAAACTTCCAAAAACATTAAAAAATATTACAAAATATTACCTTATGAAAAATAATTTTATATTCTTCGTTAATAAATTGGAAAATACTCATGAATTTTTCAATGTAAACATGGACATTTTAAGTTAGGCATCACTTGAAACTCTATGCTTGTGCAGGACAGTCCAAGTCAGCCATGACGTCAAAATTTTACTCAGCATTGCGTGAAAATCTGCAGATTATGAATGCTTGTGTGGGACAATCAAGTTATCATCTTTCATCATTTTCCCTCAAATGAAATGACTAATTTTGCTCCATAAAAATAATTTTCAAAGTGTGCAAAAAGTTATTGTTCAAATATTACGTGATAAAAATTTATTTAATCATAACTTTAAAAAAAGTTTATCATTTTTCCATATGAAAGTTTATCATTTTTCCATATGAAATGACTAATTCTGTCTTCCCAATAAACCTTTCAATGTGGACAAGTACTTTCTAAGTCGAGCATTACGTGCAGGATCGATGATCTTCCCATTACTCATATTACCTCTATCGATGGCTCCCATAGGATTCGACCACATGAGATTGTTTTACCTGCTGTTTACTTTGATGGGGTTATGGGATGTGGTGCCTAGATCAAACTTTCGAGCAGCGAAAGAATTCTCTTGCACTGGAACGGTGGCCCGGGCACCAACAACAAGGCAGAATATATGGCTCTCTGGGGTGGGCTCTATATAGTTGCCAACATGGAGATATCTGATGTTCATATATATGGTGATTCAACAATGGTCATTGGCAGTATTATGGATTGTCTACAGGTTCAGTCCCCAGATCTACAGGGGTGGATCCACAGAATCAGACTTTTATGGCGTAGTTTAGGCTCCCATCCTTTATCTCACATATACAGAGAATTGAATACGCGAGCTGATCGTCTATCCAAATTGGGTCTTATATCTGAATTTGGCATCATTCAGGTGGTACAATACAGGGATGGGCTTCAAATTTGGCAATCTTCCTTTCCGATTCCATAAAGCTATGCATATGTCTGCTAATCCACTGGCATTTCATTTATTCATCTAGTGGTATTTTGTGTTTTGTTGGTCCTTATTTTTTGGTTGTCTCTAACCCTATCGACACTTATCTATCTTGTTCAAGCGAGCCTCATACAGTCCATCAAGCGAGCCTGACGGTTTACTGAAGACTCCCAGCTATTTTCTCTTATTGTCCCTCTGAATCACTGTTTTAAATCGCAATGATCTGTGTATATATGGCTTCTGTCTTATCACCCACCTTCGTCTATCTCCATCAAACCGATTCCGTTACATTTATCATTGTATCCATGGTCTCCATTTCATACGTTTTTCAGTCATTTGACCTCATCTTCCTTTCCTGTTTACCTGAATCTCCTCTTATTCATCCATCGATTTCGCACACAATCATCTTCTGGTGCTGCCTATATACACATGTTTTGCTGAAACTTACTTCTGATTTATACTATTCAGATGATATATTGCTTGTTTTCCAGACACAGACATTTCAGGATGGTTTCGATTATCCTTCTTCTAACAAGCGAATGGATTTATGGCCTCACAACGAATAGCAGATCTATTCATCCTTAAGGAACTGTCAATGCTACTACTTTGGAGCTATCCTTATTTCATCTACAAGCGAGCCTGACTTATCAAATCACATCATATCAACCTTTTGGTGCTGACAACGAGCCAGACAAGGCTACTGCTATTTTTACAAAACGAGACAGTTTTTTATTTTTGTTTATGCACCAGAGTTTCAACAGTATATCATATTGGTTACATCCTCATGTGTACTTTTTACACCTTATGGAGCGGTCATACAACTCTTACAAGCGAGCCTGCAATACAACTACAAGCGAGCCAGACAATGCTACTGCTATGGAACTATCCATATTTCATCTACAAGCGAGCCTGATTTTTCATATCACATCAGTTCAACCTTTTGGAGCTGTCAAGCGAGCCAGACATTGCTATTGCTGTTTTTATAAAGCGAGACTGCTTTTGTTTTTTGTTTATGGACCGAGTTTCTACAGTTTTTCATATTGGGTTACATCCTCAGATGAACTTTTTACACCTTATGGAGCTGTCTAACCACACTTTCAAGCGAGCCTGCATTTACAACTTCAAGCGTGCTGAGCAGTTTTCCTTCATGAACCTATAGTAGGATTGTTGGAGCCCCGACTATCTATTTATTTTTAAACTACTACATATTATCTACCTTTACATCCATATTGCAGTGTTTTTACTCCTTCCCACAGGGCCATCAAATATTATGCTGCCTTGCCGGACCATCTTTTACTTTTCCTTTGTTTCATGATATTGCAGAGTACAACAATAGACCACTCTTTATAGTGTCTCTTTTTGCTGAATTCGTAATTTGAATTGGGTGCCCACCCCCCAGTTATGTATGGACACTACATTTTTCCCCACGACTTCCATTCTTCCTTAGAAGTTGTCTCTGGGGATTGATGTTTTGGCTCATGTTTTTTCTCATCTGCCCTGGATGGAATGTAATGTTTATGAATTATGCACTGTCAATATAAACAACGTTTTTTTCTTTCTGAAAAAAAAAAGAAAATCTGCAGATTATGAATGCTTGTGTGGGACAATCCAATCAAACTATTATGCGAAAGTTTACCTAATTATTTTAAAATTTAATTTAATGATTTTTATTTAATTATTATTTAAAATAATTAATTTATATATTTTATGGTTTGAATTTTTTATAAAATTTATTTGAAATTGGGTTAATATTTATTAAAATCATAAATTTGAATATGAACTTTGGCTATTTTTTTTTTTTTTTCTAAATGTTGAATTAATTTATATTTTCAAAAATGTATTTTAAATAACTAAAAATTATTTTATCAAATTCAAAAAAAAAAACTTTGAATGTCATTATTTTTTATTAAATTTATCATAAAATATATTTTAATCTAGACAACAAATTTCTAAATCGAACTTCCTATTAAAATCTGTAAAAAAATGAATGCTTGTGTTAAGACAAAATCCAGACTAACCATTATGTAAAAACTTATTTAATCGTTATTTTTTATTTGAGTTAAAACTATAAAATAAACTATAATCTCTAAAGTTATTTAATCTATAAATTAAGCTACACCATTTTTTATTAATATTAAATTAATAGTATGAAAATACAATATAAATTAATATTGTGATTAGTTAATACCAACTACATATTAAAATACTGAATTATTCACACAATAATTTGCAACCATTTGTAGAAGGTTCATTACAGTTCCTAAACTTCCATAAATGTTGCTTCCAAATTCCCAAAACTAATTAATTGAAAACATTTAATACCTTTTTTAAAATTCCAAAAAAATTTAAAAATATATATTTTTTTTATTTTAAAATTTTTATTTATATGTAAAATAATTTTATAATTTTTTTAATGACTTAAAAAATTCTTACTCACAAGGATAATTTTAAATTTATTTTTTATATTGTTACCTATTTTGATAATAAAATAATCTAAAAAGGTTTTGAAATTTTTAATATACATCTCCTTAGATAATCATAAGTTATTCTTATGAAAATAGGGACGACAAAAACATTTATGATGTTGTTGCTACTCGAATGTCAAATATATAACATTGTCTCCCTTCATATCAAATCACTAATTTTACCTGCCAAAATACTTTTTCAATGTGAACTCCACTGTGGGTCAGGCATCACGTGAAACTTTATGATTGTGCAATACAATCCAAGGCCGCCATGATGTGAAAAAAATTAATCATTATCACTTGAAATATTTTTCTATCATTTTCTTCCTCTGAAATGAGTAATTTTAATACAAAAAAATACTTACCCGAAAAAGTACTCCAATGTGGGTCAGGCATCACGTAAAAAGTACTCCACTTTTTACAGCATTCCAATCTGATGCTCAGAGAGAGAGCTATGAATATTTTCCCACGATCACCTCTTTGAGATGAAATTCATAAGCCTGAAAATGCCCTAACTTCCACATATCATATCTCCACAAATATTGCGAACCAAGATCTGAAATTTTGCGACGATGGTCCTCAGGATTTCGGCTTCACACTCTAAAAATTTCAGCTTCTGAACCTTTGTAGAAAAAAATTTATATTGAAAATTCCACGATGACCTGTTTAGGTTAAATTCAGGAGCCTGCAAAACAACCTAACTTCCACAAATCATATCTCTGAAAATATTGTGAACCAAGCTCTAAAATTTTGCGATGATTTTCCTCATGATTTGGGCTTCGCACTCTAAAAATGTCAGATTCTGAACCCTTGTATAACAAAAGTTATAGCGAAAATGCCACGATGACCTGTTTGGAGCAGCAAAACCCTAGAATCACAAAGCTCTGATACCAAATGTTGTGAAACCAACTCCAAAAATAGAAGAAAATAGAGATCAATGCCTTAGAAATAAGCCACTTTGAGGGGGAAACCTCCAATACATTTTAAATGAGCGATTCTTGGATGATACAAATTACAAAACCTCCTTTCTATATATAGGAGTGAATGGGGCCACAATGTAATCCTAGCCGACCTAACAATAATAATTTAAGGGCACAATAATAACAATATGGGGGTTACAGGGGTACAATAATAACAAGAAGAGGGTTACACTAAAACAATAAGGGACTATACTAGTAATATAGGGACCTAACAAATAACCACAAGGAACCGTATTACTCAATCAATGCCAAACCAAATTAACTCTTCCAAAGTCTAACGATAAACACATCTATGCAACCATTACTATACTATGTAATATCATTGTTAAGTCTATAGACTACAACAAAATCAAAGCAGCATAGGCACACCATAAGTTTTGTTCATGGATCTAAAATAACATCATCAATAGGAAACCATGAAGATAATAATGTTCGTTTCAATGGGAGACAAACAACATTATTCACATCATATTTATAAGCCTCTATCCCCTGCTCTTCATACATATTTTTCCATTCAATACTCTATAGATCTTTGCATACACAACCAAATCATATCTCTACATATGCATACACAAGAAATTCAGAAAACTGCATACAATATGTAGTCAACCCACTATCATAAAACAACATGCTGATATATGTGCATTCATCTTTGCATATAGATCTCTGCCCTAGAAAATCAAACATTAAAGAGCAAGAAACAACATATGTGAATCTATGTCTACAAACTTTTTCTCTGCAACAAGCAAGTGAGAAAACACAAACTCTATCTAATACAACCATTGTTCACATTTTTCATCTTGATCTCATCAGATCTCTGCCATTTCATAAATAGATTTGTACTAAAATAAAACAAACCATTAGATGTACTCTTGCAAACAAGTGACCTCACATATTAAGATCGAAATCAAACAATTAAGACTTCTAATATATCTCCATTATATCTTCTCAATGAAAGACAGGTTTGATTCTCCTCCTTATGCCGAGGGGTCTATTCCGGGTGGCTTGACACAAGCACATAGTAGCACCAGGAGGTTTGTATGGGATCCAAGCATTGGGTCTCAGTTGCGTCGGGCTGACAGAGTGGGCCACATATTTGGATTTCTTGAGGGCAAGAAATCTTAGGGCGGAAGGTCCCTAATATTCCCTTTTTTTGTGTTACCTACTACAAGGGCAGGTTGGACTTCGATAGTTAGGAGCAATCATGTCACAAGTACAAATTGGTGCTATCAATGGGCTCAAAAGCTTTTTGGAGGAGCTTTAAGGAGTTTTCATGGTGTCCGGAGGCATTCACTTGATACACTCCATCATCCGAGAAATTTGGCTTTTGTTCCGGTGCATTCCAATAAATTTCAAAAATTTGAGTTATTTATGGGCTTAACTCAGCTGATTACACTCAAGGTGGCATTCCGGGAGGAATACATGATGGAACACCTTAGTGTAATAGCTCATTGGAACCGGGACGAGGATACCTACATGGTAGGACAGTTAGACATGGATTTCAGTGACCAGAGGAGGCGTGGTAGCCGATTTACCGTTTTCTACATTAAAAAGGAATATTTTAATAAGAGGGAAAAGTGCTCCATGAATAAAATAATAATAAAATAATTCTCTAGAAGGCTCCAAGAGATCTATAAAAGAAAGGGAGGAGGCCATTGAGAGATATCTTTACATCATATCATTTTATTGTATGAGAGTTGTGAGACACAGTTCTCTACTTCAGCCGTAGCCCCAGGATGGAAACCCTCGGGTGATTTGTGAGTGTTGGACAAAAACCCAACTCTCTTGAGGAGACTTCACTCAAAAGTTTCGCAGAGCTTCAGGGATTGGTGTGAGGATCATTCAGATCTTCAACATGTGATTCATCATCTTCAATGGGTTTAGTGACAGCTGTTGCCGGAGGGAGAGTGCAACAATTCAGTTTTGAGGCCAGCACAGTGCAGCAGCTCATCTTGGTGGCTCGTTTTCTATCTCAGCTCTTTTTGGGTCAGATCTATATGTAAACCCCTTTTGTTATTTATAATAAAGCTGAGATTCTTCCGGTTCTATGTGGTATTGGATTGCAGTATTTTATTCATTTAATTTTACATGGAAATCTTTTGTTAAATACATGTTGAATTTATGGTATATTTTGAGGTATAAGTAAATTTAGTTAAATTCAGTGAAATATCCCATTAGGGGATATTACAAACCTATTCTAAATCACACAAGAATAACTCATCAAATGCACACACACCACTGCTTGATCTCCTTCTCCTTTTATAGCTTATTCTCCTTGCCAATACCACAAGCAAAACCATTGGATTTGTTGGTGGGAATAATTGATGGAATCAAACAGACATTGTCAACTCAAAACCTTGGTAAAATACCATGGAAAATTCTCATGGCCTTTTATTTTCCATTCTTAGGGTCATGTACATGACTCTTCTTCTTGACATCTACATATGTACATGACTCTCATTCAGATGAAACTTGTGACTATGCTTCCAATACACGTCTTCGTCCTCTGCAACACCTGCAACACTTCATCAAACCTTTTTAGCTCTTATGTAACATCAAGACTCTTGCAACACTTATACAATCATTGAAAACATCATCCATGAGGTTGACATCAAGGACAACACATTAGCCATAGTGCTGACATATTGGGATTGATTCTCAATGCAAGCATGCTATCAAGTAGTCATTTCAATATTTGATCATTATAGTCATTTCTCTAGGCATTAAACCCCCTCGACTTCATTCATTTCGTCTCTATCGTCAATGCTTAAGGGACCTCGCATGGGCATGTCTGCTAGCATTCCTTCGTTGGGATTATCCTCTCTTCCCTCCCATGTTCTTCCCCTGGCTTATAACCACCTGCACCATCTCATCTACCCCATTCAAATTTATAAGCATCACTCTCATCCCCTTGATATGCCATCCAAGTTGATACATTATCCCCTACATAATCCCTATCACACCCTGTCCCGAAAGCTATGCAGGATGAGCTCAAGGGCCACCGAAGTAAGGCAATGTTTGCTCGAACCACCAAGCCTGAACAAGACACAACCAAAGTGACCATGGACTATTATATAACTACTATGCACCAACAAAAGCAAGGAACTAGAAAACTGGAGCATCAGACTAAAAGAGAGATTTGTGAGCTCAAGCATTGTGAGTAGCTCGACAATGAGGTGGTCGTCTATATGCAAGATTCAGGTGTACAAATTTCCACTAGTGCCTGCAATATCAAGCTCCAAAAATAGAAAGAAAAGTAATTGCACACCAATACTATGGTAACCAAAGCCATCAACGATTTAAATGCACATCAAGGTTTTATGGAACATGTGGATTTCTGGAGAAATAGAATCATTCCAACACCACATTACTCACTCTGGTTGGTGAAAAGGAACATGGGCAGGTACTGCGAGCCGCTCCTCCTAGTTCATCTATCCTAACTCGTCCAAGGAAGACCCATCTCTCTCTCTTCGGGAATGTATCGCCAAGGAAGTCAGGTAATAATTTAGTACCGATCTTCTTGCCCTTTTGTTTATCTTCATATGCTATTAAAGTTGTATCACAACTAGTGTGTCAATGTCTATAAGTTTTTTTTTGGAAACCGATTAGGCTTGAAGTTTGATGGTCTAAATAGCCTAATTTCCTTTCGGGTAGGCTCACATGGTTAAAATGTCTCTATCTTAAAGAAATTAATTATCTATTGTTGAACCCTGCTCTCCTCTTCTTTATAAAGGGGCATGTCAAATTTGAACTCATAATAAAGTAAATTTGGCACCTAGAATTGTAGATATGTAATTAATAATAAATTATAAATAAAATTACTTAATTATATAAAAACATATGGAAATACAATAAAAATCCATAACATGCTTGCTCACACCAACAACACACTGAAATGTTGATTTATTTCTAAAATAGTTCTCAACCAAATATTTGTTACACTTCCTGAACTCCCATAAATGTAACTACCAAGTTCCCAAAATTATTCCAGTGAATGGGAAATATTTAATTCTCATTCCTAAAAAATAAATATTACAAAATATTACCTTATGAAAAATTATTTTTATATTCTTCTTTAATAAATTAGAAAATCCTTTTGACTTTTTCAGTGTGAACAGAGACGTTAAGTCAGGCATCACTTGAAACTCTATGCTTGTGCTCAGAGAGAGAGCTATGAATATTTTCCCACGATCACCTCTTTGAGATGAAATTCATCAGCCTAAAAATGCCCTAACTTCCACATATCATATCTCCACAAATATTGCGAACCAAGATCTGAAATTTTGCGACGATGGTCCTCAGGATTTCGGCTTCACACGCTAAAAATTTCAGCTTCTGAACCTTTGTAGAAAAAAATTTATATTGAAAATTCCACGATGACCTATTTAGGTTAAATTCAGGAGCCTGCAAAACAACCTAACTTCCACAAATCATATCTCCGAAATTATTGTGAACCAAGCTCTAAAATTTTGCGATGATTTTCCTCATGATTTGGGCTTCGCACTATAAAAATTTCAGATTCTGAACCTTTGTATAACAAAAGTTATAGCGAAAATTCCACGATGACCTGTTTGGAGCAGCAAAACCCTAGAATCACAAAGCTCTGATACCAAATGTTGTGAAACCAACTCCAAAAATAGAAGAAAAGAGAGATCAATGCCTTAGAAATAAGCCACTTCGAGGGGGAAACCTCCAATACATTTTAAATGAGCAATTCTTGGATGATACAAATTCCAAAACCTCCTTTCTATATATAGGAGTCCATGGGTCCACAATGTAATCCTAGTCGACCTAACAATAATAATTTAAGGGTACAATAATAACAATATGGGGGTTATAGGGGTACAATAATAACAAGAAGAGGGTTACACTAAAACAATAAGGGACTATACTAGTAATATAGGGACCTAACAAATAACCACAAGGAACCGTATTACTCAATCAATACCAAACCAAATTAACTCTACCAAAGTCTAACGAGAAACACATCTATGCAACTATTACTATACTATGTAATATCATTGTTAAGTCTATAGGCTACAACAAAATCAAAGCAACATAGGCACACCATAAGTTTTGTTCATGGATCTAAAATAACATCATCAATAAGAAACCATGAAGATAATAACGTTAGTTTCAATGGGAGACAAACAACATTATTCACATCAGATTTATAAGCCTCTATCCCCTGCTCTTCATACATATTTTTCCATTCAATACTCTATAGATCTTTGCATACACAACCAAATCATATCTCTACATATGCATACACAAGAAATTTAGAAAACTGCATACAATATGTAGTCAACCCACTATCATAAAACAACATGCTGATATATGTGCATTCATCTTTGCATATAGATCTCTGCCCTAGAAAATCAAACATTAAAGAGCAAGAAACAACATATGTGAATCTATGTCTACAAAAATTTTCTCTGCAACAAGCAAGTGAGAAAACACAAACTCTATCTAATACAACCATTGTTCACATTTTTCATCTTGATCTCATCAAATCTCTGCCATTTCATAAATAGATTTGTACAAAAATAAAACAAACCATTAGATGTACTCTTGCAAACAAGTTACCTCACATATTAAGATCGAAATAAAACAATTAAGACTTCTAATATATCTCCATTATATCTTCTCAATGAAAGACATGTTTGATTCTCCTCCTTATGCTGAGGGGTCTATTCCGGGTGGCTTGACACAGGTACATAGTAGCACCAGGAGGTTTGTATGGGATCCGAGCATTGGGTCTCAGTTACATCGGGCCTACAGAGTGGGCCACATATTTGGATTTCTTGAGGGCAAGAAATCTTGGGGCGGAAGGTCCGTAATATTCCCCTTTTTTGTGTTACCTACTACAGGGGCAGGTTGGACTTCAAGAGTTAGGAGCAGACATGTCACAGGTACAAATTGGTGCTATCAGTGGGCTCAGAAGCTTTTTGGAGGAGATTTAAGGAGTTTTCATGGTGTCCGGAGGCATTCGCTTGATACACTCCATCATCCGAGAAATTTGGCTTTCGTTCCGGTGCATTCCAATAACTTTCGAAAATTTGAGTTATTTATGGGCTTAACTCAGCTGATTACACTCAAGGTGGCATTCCGGGAGGAATACATGATGGAACACCTTAGTGTAATAGCTCATTGGAACCAGGACGAGGATACCTACATGGTGGGATAGTTAGACATGGATTTCAGTGACCAGAGGAGGCGTGGTAGCCGATTTACCCTTTTTTGCATTAAAAAGGAATATTTTAATCAGAGGGAAAAGTGCTCCATGAATAAAATAATAATAAAATAATGCTCTAGAAGACTCCAAGAGATCAATAAAAGAAAGGGAGGAGGCCATTGAGAGATATCTTTACATCATATCATTTTATTGTATGAGAGTTGTGAGACGCAGTTCTTTACTTCAGCCGTAGCCCCAGGACGGAAACCCTCGGGTGATTTGTGAGTGTTGGACAAAAACCCAACTCTCTTGAGGAGACTTCACTCAGAAGTTTCGCAGAGCTTCAGGGATTGGTGTGAGGATCATTCAGATCTTCAACATGTGCTTCATCATCTTCAATGGGTTTAGTGACAGCTGTTGCCAGAGGGAGAGTGCAACAATTCAGTTTTGAGGCCAGCGCAGTGCAGCAGCTCATCTTGGTGGCATGTTTTCTATCTCAGCTCTTTCTGGGTCAGATCTATATGTAAACCCCTTTTTTTATTTATAATAAAGTTGAGATTCTTCCGGTTCTATGTGGTATTGGATTGCAGTATTTTATTCATTTAATTTTACATGGCAATCTTCTGTTAAATACATGTTGAATTTATGGTATATTTTGAGGTATAAGTAAATTTAGTTAAATTCAGTGAAATATCCCATTAGGGGATATTACACACCTATTCTAAATCACACAAGAATAACTCATCAAATGTACACACACCACTGCTTGATCTCCTTCTCCTTTTATAGCTTATTCTCCTTGCCAATACCACAAGCAAAACCATTGGATTTGTTGGTGGGAATAATTGATGGAATCAAACAGACATTGTCAACTCAAAACCTTGGGAAAATACCATGGAAAATTCTCATGGTCTTTTATTTTCCATTCTTAGGGTCATGTACATGACTCTTCTTCTTGACATCTACATATGTACATGACTCTCATTTAGATGAAACTTGTGACTATGCTTCCAATACACTTCTTTGTCCTCTGCAACACCTCCAACACTGCATAAAACCTTTATAGCTCTTATGTAACATCAAGACTCTTGAAACACTTATACAATCATTGAAAACATCATTCATGAGGTTGACATCAAGGACAACACATTAGCCATAATGCTGACATATTGGGATTGATTCTCAATGCAGGCATGCTATCAAGTAGTCATTTCAATCTTTGATCATTATAGTCATTTCTCTAGGCATTCAACCCCCTCGACTTCATTCGTTTCGTCTCTATCGTCAATGCTTAAGGGACCTTGCATGGGCATGTCTGCTACCATTTCTTCGTTGGGATTATCCTCTCTTCCCTCCCATGTTCTTCCCCTGGCTTATAACCACCTGCACCATCTCATCTACCCTATTCAAATTTATAAGAATCACTCTCATCCCCTTGATATGCCATCCAAATTGATACATTATCCCCTACATAATCCCTATCACACCCTGTCCTGAAAGCTATGTAGGATGAGCTCAAGAGCCACTGAAGTAAGGCAATGTTTGCTCGAACCACCAAGCCTGAACAAGACACAACCAAAGTGACCATGGACTATTATAAAACTACTATGCACCAACAAAAGCAAGGAACTAGAAAATTGGAGCATCAGACTAAAAGAGAGATTTGTGAGCTCAGCCATCGTGAGTAGCTCGAAAATGAGGTGGTCGTCTATATGCAAGATTCAGGTGTACGAATTTCCACTAGTGCCTGCAATATCAAGCTCCAAAAATAAAAAGAAAAGTAATTGCACACCAATACTATGGTAACCAAAGCCATCAACGATTTAAATGCACATCAAGGTTTTATGGAAAATGTGGATTTCTGGAGAAATAGAATCATTCCAGCACCACATTACTCACTTGGTTGGTGAAAAGGAACATGGGTGTTCTGCGGGCTACTCCTCCTAGTTCATCTATCCTAACTTGTCTAAGGAAGACCCATCTCTCTCTCTTGGAGGATGCCGCCAAGGAAGTTGTCGTGTAATGGTTTAGTACTGATCTTCTTTGCCCTTTTGTTTATCTTCTTCATATGCTATTAAAGTTGTATCACAACTAGTGTGTCAATGTCTATAAGTTTTTTTTGAAACAGATTAGGCTTGAAGTTTGATGGTCTAAATAGCCTAATTTCCCTCTTTGGGTAGGCTCATGGTTAAAATCTCTCTATCTTAGAAATTAATTATCTATTGTTGAACCCAGGTTTCCCTCTTTTGCAAGGCATGTCGAACTCATAAAGTAAATTTGGCACCTAGAATTGTAGATATGTAATTAATAATAAATTATAAATAAAATTACTTAATTATATAAAAACATATGGAAATACAATAAAAATCAATAACATGCTTGCTCACACCAACAACACACTGAAATGTTGATTTATTTCTAAAATAGTTCTCAACCAAATATTTGTTACACTTCCTGAACTCCCATAAATGTAACTACCAAGTTCCCAAAATTACTCCAGTGAATGGGAAATATTTAATTCTCATTCCTAAAAAATAAATATTACAAAATATTACCTTATGAAAAATTATTTTTATATTCTTCTTTAATAAATTAGAAAATCCTTTTGACTTTTTCAGTGTGAACAGAGACGTTAAGTCAGGCATCACTTAAAAATTTATGCTTGTGCAGGACAATCCAGGTCAGCCATGATGTCAAAATTTTAATCATAATTACGTTTAACATTTTCCTATCATACGAGGAATTTTGCGCAGAAAAATATTTTTCAAAAACTTTTGAATGTGCATCGCATGAGAACCATAGAAAATTTAATTCATTGTCATTGCTTAAAATACCTTTCACTCATTTCTCCAAATATGAAATGATTAATTTTTTTCCACAAAAAAAAAATTAGCCCACATCGGTAAATAGTATATTGTATTCCCATTAGCAAGGTTTGACTTGGCCAATGTTTTCGAACCTATAGTGTAGGGCTTAACAGAATTTTATAACTTGGTTTCTACGTTCTCCTACACCTATTTAGAGGCATGTAATTATAGTGTAAATTATTTTGCTGCTTTGTCGACTTTTAAAGCGTGTACAATCCGGCAATTTCTTCTATTCTCTTTCATTCTCTCTGTCAGGGTCTGTGTTATTTCCCTTGTGCGTACATCAGGAATGTCACTTCCAAGCCACGACCAGCTTTCTTTGTACATTAATATCAACTATCTGCATCCTGTCCTTGAAGTGCTGACCATAAATCTGTTTGGTGCTCTCAGAAAACAATATAACCCTTCTAAGAGTATAGTATATTAGAGAATTACTTCTATTTGAAGAGAGTTGAAGAGAGTCAGATTCAATAATAAAGTTGCCCTCCCATTCTTCAAATAATATGTGTCCAGGTTTTAGAGATAAAACTCGCTTTGATAGTTTATACACCACAGTTAAGTTTGTTTTTAAATTCGTTTATTGATTTATTTTATTAGTTGATTTGTAGAAAACACCATTCTGTTTTGTTTTCCTATTGTAAATTTAAGTGGCGTGCCACATGACTTAACAGGTTCAAATGGTGTCTTATGATAGGTTAAAAAAGGCTAATTATGGGCTCTTACTTAATTATGGTTTAAAATAAATAGAAATATTTAAAATTCAAATTATAAACTTTGATCATTTGGTTTACTTTTTTTAAAATAAAATAAATTAATTTTTATTATTTGAGGCAACTTAGCCGTTATTATGAAAACTAAATTATTAGGTTTATCCATCTAAAACCACCATACATAATTCATCATCAAAAGAAAATTAGACGGTCTAATCCAAAACTAAAATGGACAGTCTGATCTAAGACTTTATGAAACTCTCCATCTTAATTTTAATGATAAATCAGTAATTGGGTGGTTAACCTCCCTTATAAAATTGACAATTTAACTGAAGGAATTTTTTTGAAAGAATATATCTTTCATTATGGAATTACCTCAATTGTGCCTCTTTGTTGAATAATGAAGGCATTGTAAGTATTGCCCGAAACAGAAAACAAAACCAGTAAAGATGGTAGGTTTTTTGTGGAGTATACTCCATTACCGATCAATTCCTGCAGTTGGTTGATTTGGGTGTTAGTACTGGGCAGTCGAGGCCATGTAGAAAAGACATTGGTCCCGCCAGTTGCAAAGTTCATGCCAAAGCGAAGCATGTTGGAGTTGATATCCCGCTGACTGTGTAGCACTGGTATAGGGATGTGAAAAGCTGAAGCTGCAACATTAAAATCACAAATTAAAACCCACACATGAAACGAATAATTGATTGCGTAAAAATTTGAAATTATACCTATGAAGTCTGTGAGAACCTTTCCATTTGAGTGTCGTCCAGATGGTTTTCCAGGAAAGCTGATACCATATGGAGGTTTCCAGGCAACGACATTTGATTTTTTCAGATTTCTAGTGTCGACATAAGAGTCCCCAAACACAAACATTGCACTTGGGCGAGCACTCTCCACATTTTTTGTCACGAATCCAAATACACAAATACCAAATACACTAAGAATTGGTTAGAAATTACACAACGGTTGCAAATAAAATTCGAATAAAAGAGTAGGAAATTATAATGGATCAAGAGAAATCCACAACACATAGTAAACCAAAGCTTGCGTAGCCTATCCATTCTGTTTTGTAGGCACAACTTCCAAACACAAAGGGCAATTCACCCCCCTTTTAAAAGAGGAGGTTTCCATTCGGAGTAGATATGCTAGTCCTTAAATTTATTCACTCCTGGCCACACTTCACCTTAATTTGGAGTATTTCTTGATTTTCAAAAGAGGAAGCAGAGAAAATTTCATCACATATCAGGTAAACATGCCTAACTGGAACAATGTTTTCAAGCCATTTCCTTTGTTCTCTGTGTTCCTCTACCAATTGTAAGCAATTATCACATACAATTACAAAATAGTGGAACCTAAACTTTAACCAAGTAGTCCAAGCCTATTACAATGGTAAAACTATAAAAGGAGAAGAAAGTTGTTTATATATCCAGGAGCCAAACTACCAGGCTGACTGTCTGCTTATAATTGTGAGATTGTTCTCACACAGATAAAACCATGATTATTTTGATGGATATGAGTCAAGAAGAAAACAAACTTAGTGATACAAAAAATTGATTTGTTTATATGGCAGCGGCTGAGAAGAGATTGTGGACTTAGCATAATTAAGAATAAATGGCCTCCAGGGATTGAAATCAACCAGATTCACTATCATGTCATCTTTGGTAACATAGCAATGGAATGTACGGTAAAAAAATCCAAATTTCAATGGTAATGATGGGTAGGGACCATTGCATGCATAGTAAGAATCAACAAGAAACTAAGAAATGGAAGCTGGTTGGTTAGAATACACAAATACAAATTTGACACCCCAAGTTGGTTCAGAAAAAGAAACCTTCTCAAGGATCATTACTCGTGCATTACATGAATGTAAGATGCAAGCAATAGAATTTTCACAAACCAAACCCTTAACAAGTGAAACCGACTAACTCCACAAATTTCAGAAGGCATATTTCCAATTACCATTTGAAGCATTAATAAGAAAAAAGTAGTATAGCTCTATCAGGGCTTGAAGCAAAGTAGATAGACTCAATTCTGCAAATGGTTTGGCAAGGTCAGAATAAGAATTCTCTGCTATTATAACTGGCAAGCACTCTGACAGCCCCATATCTGTTACTGCAAACCTTCGAAAACCCATATTGTACAAGCGCAGTAAGTCTACAGAGAGCTGTTTGGTGACCGATTCTACAAATGACGGTATACCTTGCAATTTCAATTTCAACCCTCCCATGTAAAAGTACAATGCAAACCCTTGAGTGTGGAAAATATATTTTTGAATTGAAGCCTATGTGATTCATATTATTTCAAGAAAGTTCCAATAAAAAAGACATTCAAAATTATTGAGTTTAAAACCATCCAATATAATTTATTATCAAAACTAAATTATTAAGTTTATCCATCTAAAACCACCCTACATAATTCATCATCAAAAGAAAAATAGACAGTCTAATCCAAAACTAAAATGGACAGTCCAATCTAAGAGTTTATGAAACTCTCCATCATAAACCACTTGCTAGCATACATGCAGGGCGTGAGCATTTGGTTCTGAAAATGCCTACCCAGCTTAGGCAGCTCTTCATTCACAAGAACTTCAAACTGAAATAGATATTGGTGTAACAGAGGCAGGCCTTCCAAATACAAACGTCGCATTGGCATATTCACAGCGCCCTTGAGCAGAGCCGCCATTACCCAAAACGCCTCTTCCTCCTCATTCATGTGAAGCAGAATCATGCCCACTATGAAATTCATCCCCTTTGTATACCCCACATCCTTGTCATACACAGAGTAGGCCTTCAACAAATTGTGCAGAGATCTCTGTCCGGGCCCGTCGATCATTTGAAATAATCCTTGGGAGGGCAAGGTGTGATGAATGTCTTTCACGATAAGCTTCTCTAATGAATCAGAAGTTTCAGTGGATAGGAGGAGTTGGTAAATTCCAGGGTTTGCTAAATTCCCACTTAAAAGGAGGGGCAGTTGTATTGTAATTTTGTTATAGTGCAAATCTCTTCAGGTAGAACCTTGGGTGTGGTCGAATTCCTGAAGCCGAAGCAAAGGATTGAGACAGAAATGGGAACTAGCGTTGAGCTGTACGTTGAATGTATGTTGGAGGGTTTTAAAGCCAGAATGGAATACAATTCATGTTAAGGACCAGCATAGGGGAGGACTAGAGCGAGACTTCAAAATAGAGTTTGTTGGCTTACTCATTTTGTGCAGAAAACGGGTGAAGAGAACTGCGCTAAGGGAAGCGTACTGAAGAGTAAGTGAACGCAGAAGATGGAACCTAGAGTGTAGAATGAACGGAACCAAGAGGTGAACATGGAACCAGAGGTTATAGTCGAGTGGTTTTGGGAAAAAACCCGCCTATTTCGCACCGCCCTTGCCCGGAGGTGAAACCATAAGGAAAAAACCCGATCCTATTAGATCGTGCCACGTCGTTGGGGAAATACCGCCCTCATCGCGTGAATTTGACATGCTTAAGTTTGGGACTAGAAAAGATGCGGAACTCCACCCTGCTCGTTGGATCGCCCCAATCAACGCGATACTCCTCCAGCCGTAGGATGTGAGAGGATTGTTAATAGGTGGGGCCGAACGTTATATTGGCACTGGCCTTATAGTTAGGTCTGGGATATATATATGGCGGACATTCATGCATAATGGCGTTTTAATGAATATGTGAAAGTGTCTATGGTATCGTCGATTGATGTCCGCGGTGTTAAAATTAAGGTATGTAGTGATCCCATATTAATGATCTAATGACATGATAAGACTTGGGGTTTCAACTCTAAGGTTTGGTCAATGCTTATTAAACTAAAGTCTGTCGTGAGCCTTTCGAGAGGGTGTATACTTGTTATTGCTTGGGGTTATGGTCTAAGAAGTTCGAACATCAAAATATAATGAGAGGATATTGCCTTTTAATACAGTTTTACAAGGGGAGGATTTCTATTAATATTCGAGCGCTTTATAAAAGGGAGGTGTGAGATAGCCCTGCATTATTCAAAGGATATTCATTTGTTTTTATTATTATCGAATAAATTAAATGTTAAAAGTAATTAAATAATATTTAAAGTTTGAATTTATATATTTATTTTATTTTTAATAATTACATGCTATGATATAAAAAAAGAAAGAAAGAATAAATAAATAGAAATAAAATAAAATAAAGATAAATAAAAAAATAGATAAAAAAAAAATTTCTTCATTACAAAAATAAGAATAAAATAAATAAATAAATAGAAATAAAATAAAATAAAGATTAATAAATAAATAAATAAACACGCTTCAACCTAATCTATTCTAATGTGATCTTGGCAAAGACATTTAGTACATTTGCTTCACTCTTTCTAAAATAAAATAAATTACTTTCTAATTGTTTGAGTCAAACTAGCCATTTCAATCTTACTCTCTACTATATTTACTTAGTACTATTTACAATCTCAATCAATGTTTTTCTTTTTTCTTTATACGCTTATGCTTTTATCCATTGTGATGTGCATATATCATTTCAAATATGATTAACACAATTTCAAAAAAAAAAAAAAAAAAAAACGCCTTTAATATTACAAATATGCACTAGCAAGTCACTTCATCGATCTTAGGCAATTTTAATTTGTCAAGCTTCAGCTTCAAGATCTACTATTTAGTGTTTCAAACTATTATGTGCATGTGTCAAACAAACATGATTAGCAATGACTTGAAAAAAAAAACTTGGAATATTCAAGATATACAATTGCAAGTAGCATACTTCAAAAACTAATTTACAAATATGGTTATTTGACATTACTATTTCCTTTCCTTTTATACCTACAAACCAACATCCTCTCCCAACCTATTTTGTGCCTATGCCTTGTTTACCATGGAAATAATTCAACATGCCCTATTCCAAAATATATGTTCCATAGGGAAAGCCTTTAAACTACTCATTGTCAAGAATGTATTTGCAAAAATTGCATTTGTAAAATTAGTCAAGACTAATAAGATTCATCTTAATATCTAAACTTTAAATCAAATTCTTCAAGAAAGTCATTCTCAAACAGTTTTTCTTAAAGGCTCATTCACACAGCTCCTACTTTTGGCGTTCCCTTGTACCACAGGTGCAATTGCTAGTTTAATCATTATCATTTAAAATATTTCAACATTTTTCCTCATATGAAATCATTACGTTTGACCAAGAAAATAACCATTGAATGTGGACAAATACTTTCTGAGTCAAGCATTGGCTGAAAATCTACAGAAAATGAACACATACTTGTGGGGGACAATCCCATCAAGCGATCATGTAAAAGTTTATTTAATTATTATTTAAAACATTTAATTTAATTAATTTATATTCTGAAGTTCTTTTAAATTTATTTGAAATTTGGTTAATGTTTATTAGAATTACAAATTTGAAATTTATTTATTTTAATGATTAAAATTTATATATTTTAAATAAAAATTAGGATTTAACTAAAAAAATAGTTTACTAAATTTCAAAAAAAAATTACAAATAATTATTTTTATCAATTTTCTCACAAAATATTTTTCAATGTGAATAACAACTTTCTAAATCAAAATTAAATAAATACTTGTATTACCAACCATTATAAAATTTATTTAATCATTATTATTTGAAAACAAAATCTATCATTTTTTTACTGCAAAATCAATCACTCATATTGTCCTATGGATATCAATAACATGAACTACAAATACCAAATTGGGTTAAAAATACAGTAAAAATCAATAACATGCTTGTTGACACCAATGACATACTGAAATAAATCTAAACGTAACTCGAAGTTCCCAAAATTATTCCAGCTATTGAGAAATATTTAATTCTCATTCCTAAACTTCCAAAAACATTAAAAAATATTACCCTATGAACCATAATTTTATACTCTTCGTTAATAAATTGGAGAATCCTTATGACTTTTTTAAGTGAGGCATCACTTGAAACTCTATGCTTGTGCAGGAGAATCCAGGCCAGCCATGACGTCAAATATATAACATTGTCTCCCTTCATATCAAATCACTAATTTCACCCGCAAAAATATATAACATTGTCTCCCTTTCAACGTGAACTCCACTGTGGGTCAGGCATCACGTGAAACTCTATGATTGTGCAATACCGCCATGATGTGAACAAAATTAATCATTATCACTTGAAATATTTTTCTACACAAAAATACTTACCCGAAAAAGTAATTTTAATACACAAAAATGAGTAATTTTAATACACAAAAATACTTACCCGAAAAAGTACTCCAATGTGGGTCAGGCATCACGGGAAACTCTATGATTGTGCAAGATAATCCATGATGTGAAAATTTTAATCGTTATCACTTGAAAATATTAATCGTTATCACTTGAAATATTTTCTTATTCTAAAAATTAATTTTCATCGTTTTTTCTCATCAGAAACGACTAATTTTGGCCCACAAAAATTCGATGATTTTCTACAACGGCAACATGCAGAAAATGAATACTGATGCCGAACAAACTAGGGGAGCAGCTATGTAAAAATTTATTTAATTATTATTAAATAAATTATTTAATTTAACTGATTATATGTTAAGAGGTTTTTCTTATATATATATATATATATATATATATATATGTTTTAAATTATAAGTTTGGTATATTTTAAATGTTTTAAATATTTTTGAGAGATTAGATTTTTATAAAAATAAGTTTTTAGGTGATAATTATATAGGAGAACAAATTGTTGACACAAATCAAATAGGAGAATAAATAATCGAGGTGTTTCGAATCAACTAGTGTGGTAAATCCAACCAGTATGGTTCATCTTCAAAACTTATTTATATATTCAAAAATTAATTTTAATTAATAAAAAATATAATTTAACTTAAATTAATGAGTAGTCTCTAAGTGAGACTTGAGTAGTCTCTACATGACACTTTTTGGAGTAGGCATATTTGTAACATGAATTGAGCGAAAACATTTGTGGCCAAATCTTGATTTGTGTTGTTTAAACTAGTTTTTTGATTGCATATATAAATTCAACACTCTCAAAAACCTCAGGTCTCTTCAATAGTGAAGAGCTTGCCTCTAAATCCCTCTTGGATTTCTTGACAAATTAAATTAGAAAATAAACTAAAAAAAGTTCAATTCTAACTTAAAAACAAATTCCTAAACTTGAGATTTTAATTGCTCAATTCTCAAGTACATTGTCTATGAATTTTGAGCTCATGAAAATCTTCATAAAAGAATATGAATGACTGGGTGTGACAAAATCAAGGCCAGCCATAAAGATCCTTCATCATTTATCCACTTCATGATCAAATGTTCAAATGTCAAGTTCACATTGCTTCATTTCCCAAGAGATCTTAATGACATTAATAATTGTAATAAAAATAATAATATGTGGTAAGTATAACAATTGTTTTTAAAGGTGCAAAGTACACCCAAGAAATAGAAGATTAGGGAATATCATTTTGAAAAACTAAATATTTTCAAACTTTAAACAAGCAAATTATTTTTTATTGCAATTCAATTATATATTTCAGCCACATATTTTTATTTTATATAAATTTTCTAATTATAATTTATATATAAATAATATTAATAAAAATATATTAAAAAATAAAATAAAATTAAAAGAAAATAAAAAATAACGATAGTTTGAGAAAAATAATGCCAACCAGCCACCACTCCTCAAAATGCCATAGTGACTCACTGATTATGGAAATTGCCTTTTTCCCTCACCAACTCCCTCCATCTCTTCACAACACCCATAACCAATAGTGTCAATTCCCTCCATCTCTCTTCGCAAGACCCATAACCAACACCGTCAATTCCGGCATAAGGCATTGTTAAACTACCGATGTTAATCCATGAGAGGGGATACACAAGCACAAGTCATTGTGCGAAGATACTTTTATACCCCTAGATCGTATATTATATGAATAAGCTTGCTAAAGGATGGGTATGTGTGATGGAATGAACAATATTATTATGTTTCGTTGTTCATAGCTTTATCACAGAGTACATACAAGAGTATGTAAAAGTGTGATATCAATTGCTAAGAGATTTTATTTTAGTAGGCTATGAATCTTTGGTAGAATAATTAATATTGTTAATTTCCACTACATGTGGTGGTGCATGTATATCATAAAACTATTTTTGTTAATCCGTGATGTATAAGGTCGCCTGCCTAAGTCGTTATGTGAAGATATTTTTATAAATTTCCAGATTGTATATCGTATGGATGTTTATAGAGGATGGGGTATGTGCAGGGTAATGGGAAATATTATTATGTTTCATTGTTCGGATTTAATTTATGCTCTATGTGTGTAAAAATTTAACATAAAATCCCTCAAAAACTTAGTTTTTAACGCTTGTAATTTACATACCCTCAAGAATATTTTTATTAAGATCTCATACATATCAAGTTTCATTTCAGAGCTTTGGTTTATTTTCTGTTGTGAGGATTTAATTGTTTGCAAGTGTATGTGATGCTTACAAGGTTGAAGCTCAAGAGAGGATAAGGAAAGCTTGTGGTTTCATGTCCTCAAGTTCGGTTAAGGAAAAGGAGAGCAAGTTTTCCACAATCTCCACCACAAATTCTTCCTCAAATTGCAGTTGAAGCTTCAACGTGAATGTCTCATGAAGGAGATCCTGACAACATGAATGTCTTATGAAGGAGATCAAGACTCATGAGACATGTCTCATGAAGGATATCAAGACTCATGCAACACTTAAACAATCATTGAAAACATCATCCATGAGGTTGACATCAAGGACAACACATTAGCCATAATGTTGACATATTGGGATTGATTCTCGACACAGACATGCTATCAAGTGGTCATTTCACTCCTTGATCATTATATTAATTCATGAAGGCATTAAACCCCCCCCCCCCCCCCACCTCGACTTCATTCGTTTGGTCTCTATCCTCAGTGCTTAAGAGACCTTGCATGGGCATGTCTGCTACCATTCTTCCGTTGGGATTATCCTCTCTTCCCTCCCATGTTCTTCCCCTGGCTTATAACCACCTGCACCATCTCATCTACCCCATTCACATTTCTAAGAATCACTCTCAGCCCCTTTATCTTCCATCCAAGTTGATACATTATCCCCTGCATAATCCCTATCACACCCTGTCCTGAAATCTATGGAGGATGGGCTCAAGGGCCACAAAATTAAGGCAATGTTTGCTCGAGCCACCATGGCTAAACAAGACACAACCAAAGTGACCATGGAATATTATAAAACTACTATGCACCAACAAAAGCAAGGAACTAGAAAATTGGAACATCGGACCAAAAGAGAGCTTCATGAGCTCAAGCATCGTGAATAGATCGACAATGAGGTGGTCATCTATATGTAGGATTTATGTGTAAGAATTTCCACTAGTTCCTGTAATATCAAGCTCCAAAAATAGAAAGAAAAGTACTTGCACACTGGACTATGGTGACCCAAGCCATCAATGATGTAAAGGCACATGAAGGTTTTATGGAACATGTGGATTTTCTAGAGAAATAGAATCATTTCAGCACCACATTACTCACGTGGTTGGTGAAAAGGAACATGCTTGTTCTGCGGGTTGCTTCTCCTGGTTCATCTAAATAATCTCATAACTTGTCTAAGGAAGACCCATCTCTCTCTTGGAGGATGTCCCCAAGGAAGTTGTCGTGTAATGGTTTAGTATTGATCTTCTCTGCCCTTTTGTTTATCTTCTTCATATGTTATTAAAGTTGTATCTGATCCAGGTGGATATTGGTGGCCACCCACCTATTCCACTTGGGGCCCCACCATTGTCTCTTTCAGTTTTTTAGTTTCCTTAATTATAACATAGTTTACTATTTTTAGCAGTTTTTCGAGTCCTAAACTTTGGGAGCTGTTTTGAGGCCATGAACGAAGTTTTTAGGGCATCACTTCTTCGGAAAATATTTTTCCATTTCAAAACCGGAAGTTGTAGTCCTTAGATATATCTTTCTAACGATGTATCATGTGCATCAAACAGAGATAGTATGCCAAAGTTACGACCCCAGGAAATTGATATACCAATTTATCCCGACGGGGTCCATATTCTGGCATTTCATCGCCTAGGGTTAGGTTTTTGGATGTTTAGGGTTTTACATTGTTTCTAAATAATATATAGGCATTCGAGCCTCATTGTAACACAGAGTGCAGAGGCCTATAGTCACCACATCTCTTCTCAGAGATAAGCTACCATCGCCCTAGCTAGTTTATTTCCATTATGTCTGTAAACATATTTTAGTTCTTTGATATTAATGAAATGAAGTGTTATTTCCGCTGGATTTTTATATTTATGGCTATATGTGTATTATGTTGTGTTCTTGCATAAATACAGATTAGTGGTATCAAAGCGGTCTACTCTTTCTCGATCCTTCTTTGCATCTCCCCAACGAGGTCGCGGTATAAGGAGTTAGGGCTCGATCTGGTTGAACCTTTGCAAGATCAGCCTCGCAAACCTCGACGGTCACCCATGGGGGACGAAAAGAAAGATGAGGGAGCATGAGATCTTATCAAAATATTTCTCAAGGAGGCCCTCGAAAAACAAAGGAACGCGATGATGGATAACTTTGCCCAGATACTTCAACGACTACCCACTAGCGGCGTATCTGCATCCAAAAGCCACTCTGGAGGTGCAACTCTTTTTAAGGTACAAGTAAACTTTAACATTCCCATATTTGAGGGCCAAATAGATGCAGACGTCGTAGATATATGGTTGAATCTATTAGAAGGATATTCTCAGTTCATAACTTTTCCGACCGGGAGAAGATTATTTTTGCACTCCTTAAAGCTACCCCCCATGTAAAGGACTAATGGGAAACCTATTGTGAGAAAAAGGACGAGGGGGAACCCTCTTTGTTCTCGGGTGTACCCACTTGGAATCTTTCCGAGATGCCGTCAAGGAACAATATTATCCCGTGGGGATCTATGAGGACAAGTACATACAATGGACTACGCTGAGGCAGCAAATGGATCAAGATGTACATGAGCTGACGAATCTATTCCATACCCTGCGCACAAAGTTGGGTATCAAAGATTCAGAGAAACATTTGGTGTTGAAGTACCGTAGTTGTCTACACAGATACATTCAGGAGGAAATTGAGTTCCTCGACATCTCCTCGCTTGGTATGGCATACTAGTATGTTGCCAAGATTGAGCAGAAATTCAAACAAAAGAAGTGAGAATTTGGATCTGCGAATCAAAAGCAAGAGAAAGGTGCCCCCAAACTGCAGAACAAAGGACAAAGCCAAGGCATGGAAGCCCAATATAGCCTACCAAAGCCACAAGCAAAGAAAAACACCACGAAGCTGAAGAAGGACACGGGAAAGTGGTGTGATTTCCATAAGATCTCCACTCACAACACAAGTGAGTGTCAGGCCAATCAGTCACTGGTGGTCGAGATGAGGGAATCTGAATCAGATGCATGCTCTGACTCTGAATCAAAACCTGACAAGGGGAATGACAAAGGGAAGCAAATTATTGATGCGGAGTCTAACGCCATTGTTTTATCTGCAAAGATCCAGAAGGAGGAACCGAAAGATCAAGAGGAGGAGGAGCGTGTCTTCCACTCTCAGATGTGGGTAAAGGTTTCCCCGCTATAGTTCATTATCGACAGTGGGAGCCAGAAGAACCTCATTTCAGTAGAGGTCGTGAAGCGTTGAGCTTTCTAACCACAGCACACCCACAGTCGTACACCATTGGGTAGCTTCACCAAGGATGAGATCTTCGCCTCAGCCAGCAGTGCCACATTCCCTACAGCATCAAGCCCTTTATGGATGAGGTATTATGTGACATTGCTCCTCTTGATGTTTGTGATGTGTTATTTGGTAAACCATACTTGTGGAAGCGACATGTTGTGTATGAGTCCCGGTCTCGCGCTGTTATTGTTACTTTGGGAAATAAGTTGTACAGGATACTAGATGTACCACCGCTTGTGGCTATCTCTTTGGTTACTGCAAAACAATGCAGTAAGCTCATTTCCAAAACCAGGAAATTTGTTTTATTGATGATCCACCCCTAGGGCAAGAATATGACTATGGCAACGACCTCTAGACAGGGATCCTCCACACAACAACAACAAATGGACAAGGTCGTGGAGGAGTATGGGGACATCTTCACCTCACCCATAGGGGTGCCTCTGCACTGTCAGGTCAAGCACCCCATTGATCTGACCCCAGGTGTGCCGCTACCCAATGGACCAATCTATTGGCGGTTTGTTCTAGAGAATGATGAAATCAAGAGACAGATTCAGGAGCTACTACAGAAAGGTCACATCCGTCTGAGTTCATTGCCCTGTGGGAGCCCGATCGAGTTAGTACAAAAGAAGGATGGGACTTGGAGACTTTGTATTAACTATCGGGCACTGAACAAGATCACTGTCCGGAATAGGTACCCGATCCCACAAATTGATGACCTTCTAGATCAACTCAAAGGGGCGAAATATTTCAACAATATTGACTTGAATTCTGGGTATCATGAGGTACCAATCGAACCATCCGATGTGTGGAAGACTGCCTTCAAAGCCAGGGAGGGCCTTTTCGAATGGCTGGTCATGCCTTTTGGGTTGATGAATGCTCCAGCAACCTTCATGAGGCTGATGGACGACATCTTGCGGCCATTCACTAACTCATTTGTACTAGTGTACTTGGATGACATACTGATCTTCAGCCAGACTTGGGAAGAACACCTCCACCACATCTGACAGGTCCTCCAAACACTGCGGCAACACAAGTTGTGTGCCAATTTGGAGAAGTTCACTTTTGGCATGACCCAGGTTCAGTATCTGGGATGCATTATTGATGAACGGGGGGTGCATGTGGATCCAACCAAGATCCAAGTAATCCGGGATTGGCCGACCCCAACCACTCTAACAGAGCTTCACATCTTTCTGGGTCTTGCTAATTTCTACCGTAGATTCGTGTTGGGAATCTCTCATATCACTTGGCCCTTGAGTCAAGTCGCCAAGGGAGGAGCAAAAGAAAAATTCTTTTGGTCGGAATCTCAACAGAAGGCATTCATAGAATTGAAACATTTCCTCTACTTTTCCCTAGTGCTCACATTACCAGAATTTCAACAAATATTTGAGATCGAGACAAATGCCTTTGACTATGCTATTGGGGCAGTTCTTACTCATTAGGGGCATCCAGTGGAATATCACAGTGAGACATTGTCTAACTTAGTCTGCAAGTATCCCAATTATGACAAAGAAATGTATTCCATTGTGCGGTCATGCCTCCAATTGAAGCAATACATTTTGGGGAAGGAAACGATCATCCACATAGACCACCGACCCTTGCAGTTCATACAGACACAAGGGAAGTTGCAAAATGATTTCCATCTGAAGTGGTCCACATATTTGCAACAATTTCATTTGAACATCAAGTATAAGAAGGGCATCACAAATAATGTTGCAGACTGCCTCAGCCGACCATCGATCGTGGCGCTAACAACCGTTCTCAACTCTTGTGGGCATGAGACTTCTGATTGGCCTCTTCTCTACAAGAGAGATCCAGAATTCAGCCACACATACAAGACACTCTTGGAGGGTACGCAAGTTCCAAATTTTCACCTCCAAGATGCACTACTATGTCACCTGGGACACCTTTCTGTTCCTTCAAGTGAGCATGCCAAGATGATTTGAGAAGCACACTGCAGTCGAGTCGCTAGGCATTTCGGGGTCGAGAAAACAATGGTTGTACTTTAGAAGTATTTCTATTGGTCGAACCTTCGACAAGATGTTGGGAAGTACATCAGATCTTGCACTGCTTGCTCCGTTTCCAAACCGACCATCAAGAAGCAAGGCCTCTATACATTGCTACCTACCCCTACTCGAGCTTGGGAATCCATCTCCATGGATTACATGTTGGACCTTCCTTCTACTAAGCATGGAAATGACTTTGTTTTCGTGGTCGTCGACAGATTATCAAAGATGGACATTATGTCGGCCTGCAAGAAGAATATCACAACAGAAGCCACTGCTAAACTCTTCTTGGAATGAGTGTGGGTGCACTTTGGGATCCCACAGTCTATCATCTCAAATCAGGACAGCAGGTTCCTCAACACATTTTGGTCCAGCCTCTGGTCAATATCGGACACCAAGCTCACCAAGTCCACAACTTTCCATCCCCAAACTGATGGCCAGACAGAGGTCGTCAATAGGATGACTGTACACATTCTTCACATGTACAATTCAAAGCATCCACACACATGGGATGTGAGCCTTCCCTATATACAACATAGTTATAACTAGGCTCTCCACAGCTCAACCAACCACAACCCCTTTCAGGTGGGCCTGCGGTTCCAGCCACTCTGTCCCATTGACGTAGGCATGCCATTTGTGGCTACTCAGGCTGATTCGGCTCATGTCGAGTCTGAAGCTCACAAAGCGAACAACTTCATTGAGCACATTCAACACATTTTCCATCAGGTTCATGACATATTGGAAAAACCCAATTCTAAGTACAAGCAATGACATGATCAACATCAGGTGCCACACCACTTCCAGGTGGGTGACAAAGTGTGGCTACATTTGCAGAAGGAGCGCCTTACTAGACCCCGTCGCAAGCTTCTCCTGCTCCGATATGGGCCATACACCATCACCAAGGCTGTAGGGAAAAATTCCTTCGAGCTTAGTATTCCACCATTCCTTTGTCTGCACCCAGTATTCAAAGTGGACTGTCCTTGGTCCTATTTCCCACCTCTACTGGACACCTCTGACATTGCAGAACAACTCACGCCAACGAGTTAAACCCAGACTGCATGGAACAAGCCACCACAGATTGTATCATGGACATGCAAATCAAGAACACTCGATGGCAGAAGATCCAAATATATTGGGTGGTCAAAGCTGACCGACTCCTACACCAAGACAAGTGGTTCACCAGGGGTCAAGTTCAACAGAAGTTTCCTCATCTCATGGAGGAACTCAATGTAATGGGGACCATTGCTTCCTAATGGGGGAGGAATGATCCAGGTGGATATTATTGGCCACTCGCCTATTCCACTTGGGGCCCCACTATTGTTTCTTTCAATTTTTCAGTTTCCTTAATTATAGCACAATTTACTATTTTTAGCAGTTTTTTGAGTTCTAAACTTTGGGAGCCGTTTTGAGGCCCTAAATGACGTCTTTTGGGCATCGCTTCTCCAACCAATATAATTTTGTTCCAGAATCGACATTTGTAATCCTCGGATAAATCTTTCTAATGATGTATCATGTGCGTCAAATGAAGATAGTATACCAAAATTACGACCCCAAGAAATTGATGTACCAGTTTACCTCGACGGGGCCTATATTCTGGTGTTTATCTCCTAGGGTTAGGTTTTTGGATGTTTAGGGTTTTACATTGTTTCTCAATAATATATTGGCCTTCGAGCCTCATTGTAACACAGAATGCAAAGGCCTGTAGTCACCACATCTCTTCTCATAGATAAGCTACCAAAGCTGTAGCTAGTTTATTTCCATTCTGTCTATAAATATATTTTAGTTCTTTGATATTAATGAAATGAAGTGTTATTTCTGCTGCATTTTTATATTTATGGTTTTAGGTGTATTCTGTTGCGTTCCTGCATAAATCCTGATCAGTATCACAACCAGTGTGTCAATGTTTGTAGGTTTTTTTTTTTAACATTTTAGGCTTGTACTTTGATGGTCTAAATAGCCTAATTTCCCCCTTTAGGTAGGCTCATGGTTAAATTCTCTCTATCATAAAACTTAATTATCTATAGTTGAACTCAGATTTCCCACTTTGGCCATAAATGTCAATTTTGAATGCATAAAATAAGTTTAGCACTTAAAATTGTGAATATGTAATTAATAATATACTATAAATAAAATTACTTAATTACAAAAAACATATGAAAATACAATAAAAATCAATAACATACTTGGTTGACACCATCAACATACTGAAATGTTGATTTATTTCTAAAATAGTTCTCAACCAAATATTTGATGCACTTCCTAAGCTCTCATAAATGTAACTCCCAAGTTTCCAAAAATGATTCTAGCTAATAAAAAATATTTAATTCTTATTTCTAACCTTCCAAAAATATTTTTAAAAAAGAAAAAATATTACAAGATATTACCTTATTAAAAATTATTTTATATTCTTCTTTAACAAATTAGAAAATCCTATTGACTTTTTCAGTGTAAATAGGGACTTTTTAACTCAGGTATCACTTGAAACTCTATGCTTGTGCAGGAAAATCCAGGTCAGCCATGACGTCAAAATTTTAATCATAATTAAGTTTAACGTTTTCCTACTATATGAGGAATTTTGCGTACAAAAATATTTTTCGAAAACTTTTGAATGTGCATCGCATGAGAACCGTTGAAAATTTAATTCATTGTCATGGCTTAAAATACCTTTCACTCATTTCTCCAAATATGAAATGATTAATTTTTTTTTCACAAAAGTACTTTTAAACGTGGACAATGAGTTTCTATGTGAGTTATCGTTTGAAAAATTGATGAAAAATAATTTAATCATTATCAACATTTTCAACATTTTCCCTCATATGAAATGATTACATTTGACCCAGAAAATAACCATTGAATGTGGACATATACTTTCTGAGTCAAGCATTGGTTGAAAATCTACAGAAAATGAAAATAACCATGGAATGTGGTCAAATACTTTCTGAGTCAAGCATTGGCTCAAAATCTACAGAAAAATGAATACTTGTGGGGACAATCAGAGCAAGCTATCATGTAAAAGTTTATTAATTATTATTTTAATTAATTTATATTTTGAAGTTTTTTTTTAAACTTATTTGAAATTTGGTTAATGTTTATTAGAATTATAAATTTTATTGTTGAATTTTATTTATTTTAGAGATTAAAATTTATTTATAAATTTTAAATAAAAAAAATTAGGATTTAACTAAAAATTAATTAGTTTATTAAATTTCAAAAAAAAAAAAAATTACAAGTCATTATTTAAAAAAAAAAAATTCACAAAATACTTTTCAATGTGGACAATAACTCTTTAAATCAAAATTAAATGAATGCTTGTATCAAACAAAATTCAGACCAACCATTATGTGAAAGTTTATTTAATACTAAGGTAAATAGTACATAGTCATATCCATCAAATCGCCCCCAGGAAAGACATATTTAGGAGAGAAACTGATTAGAATATACAGAAAATCTACCATAGTGACCCCTCCCAGATAAAGAGAAGAAGGGTCCTATCCCACATATTAACCCAAGCGTCATTAACAAAAAGATTATATCATAGTTCTAGCCTTATCGCTGCCTATTTACATAATCCACTAAAATGCAATATAACAATCACTGTCCTGATCCATAAATATGCTGAAAGCCTGAAAACTTCAGCGAGAAAACATAAACAGAAACAGGTAAGAAAAACCCATCTCGTTGGCGAATGAACAACAGATAATCGAATGTCGCCGAAAGATTCTAAGGCGCATAATCATCAGGTCAGAAACTAGTAAAAGGAATATATACAGGTTCGCTTGTCTACCAGGCTCGCTTGCAAAAGTAAGAGACTAATAAAAAATAAACAAACATATATACATAAAAGGGTATCGTAAAAAATGTAAATCAGGCTCGTTTGTAACCCGGCTCACCTGTAGCTAATAGAAGATCTCTAGAGCGTTAGACCATTAAGGAATAGGAATGTCGAAATTCCTAGTAGGGTGACCTTTCTTATAGTGAGATACCTGTAGTTTACCAAAAGGTAAACTTAATCCTTTTTTGGATAGCCCATCTACTCGAGTATTGTTTTCCCTATATATGTGATTCATGGGAGGCTTGTTCAGTTTGGACCAAAGATGTTTAGTCCACTCATACCACCCCTGATACCCACATGAGGTCAGAGAGGATCGACCAGATATGCCATCGATAATGACTTTAGAGTCACCATAAACATGTACAGAGGACAGACCCAAGTTATAAGCACCCATAAGCCCACTCCATAAAGCCAACAATTTTTCCATGTTATTAGACCCTTTACCTCCATTCTAGCATATATGGAATCTCTCCAAATTTGAAAGTTTGATCCATGCTCCGCATCCCATCACCCCGTCAAAGAAAATCGTTGGAAGAGAGATGGGGTGTGGGAATATTTGAAGAGATAAATCCACCTCCAAGGATGGTGAAGATGCCCAACTATCAATCCATATCATAATTGCAGCATATAAATGGGGAATGGAGGCTTCCCTTACTTCAAAAGTTGTTATGTTCGTTGTAATCCTAACCTCCCACATAAGGAAAAATGACATAGATTTAAATTTTCCTTTGAGCTTATCCCATGTGAGAATGGATTCAAGACAATCAATAGGCCTCCATGAGGGATCAATTAGGAATTTGGAAAATAGAGACTAGATTTTCAAAACAAATGAACAAGAGAAAAATAGATGCGTAGCCGTTTCCTCTTGATCCCTGCATAAAGAGCATCAGCCAAGACCATAGAGCCCACATTTATTGAGAGAATCCAACGTTAAAATTTTCTTCTTCCATACAAGCCAACCAAACAGGAGAATCTTAGTGGGTATCTTCCTGTACCATATCTGCCGAAAACTTGGGAGGGAATTATCTACTCGCCTCCGGTAAATAATATTGAGATATATATCTTAGGCGATCAGAGACTCCCCTGCCATGGCCCCATCCCACGAGATCGAATCACCAGCTTCATTAATAAACATGTTGCCAGCTTGTAATTTAGTTACATATATGTTCCAGTCATCAACATCCCTGCCACAAAGTCCAAGTTGTTCTCCTGATTTCTAGATCGGCACACCATGAGCCCAATATAAAATACCTTGTGAAAGAAAGAAAATACCCCTATGTGATAGCCGATGCGATAATTGTTCCTCCAAGTACGAGTCCCCAACAATTCCATGGATCCTGTCATAGAATAACATAATTATTTTCCCATTTCCAAACACCCAGGACAGTCGATCAACCAACAGCGACATAACTTTTTGAAACCCAACCAAATTACAGAAATAGATCTTGGGAAGGACATTTGAGCGTTGTAGATTTGATGAAGTGGATCCCTCGTCATATGCTTCTGATGATCTTGGACCATAACCCATGTCTGACAATTACCCTATAGAGAGACTTGATAAGGAGTGCAGAGATGAAAATATGAGTGTTCAATAGTCCCCAACCACCATATTGCTTAGGGATCGTAAGACAATCCGATTTGCACAAATGGTATTTCTTAACCATAAGAGCACCAGACCATAAAAATTGAGAGATAATAGAATGTATGAGATCCACTGTGTGTTCAAGAATGAAGTAGAGATGCCCCAGTATACCACAAATTGGGTCAATACCACTTGGATCAGTGTGTATCTGCCACCAAGCGACAACCACTTACGAGTCCATTTTGTTATCCCAAGCTTAAATTTTTCCACCAACCATGTCCAGTTTGCCACCCTATATCCACATGGTTTTGATTTGAAGCCTAAATAGGTGAAACCTTCCATCATGTGCTTTCTTTGGATCCCCATGAAGCCCATGTTAAAATTTATCTCATTCACATCCCCATTCTCAAAAACCAGGAAAGACTTTCCTTTGTTAATGCTAGGCCCGAAGGCAACACCAAAACGATTGAGAATATAGTGCAAGTAAAACCAGTGTTTTCTGAGGAGCCTGCCAAATACAGGAAGATCATCCACAAATAGAGAGTGAGTTATACCTATAGTGGGGGAGAATGAGAATCCATAAATATACCCCACCTGTTTTTCCATCTTCATAGGGTTTCTAAAACCATCAATAATGAGAATAAAAATGAGAGGGGACAGGGCACAACCCTGTCATAGGCCTCTCCCATCTTAGAAGAAATTTGAAGGCAAGCCATTTATGATCACTGCATATCTGACCGAAGATACACAAGCAATAATCCATCTAATGTTAACCATAGTCATGCCAATCTTCAACAATACAAGTCTGATAAATGACCAATCCACACTATCGTAAGCCTTATATAGGTTGATTTTCATGATAAGAGCATCCTGTTTTCTAGCATGAATTGAATGCATTGCCTCCTGAGCGACAACGACAACATCATGGATTGATCGGCCTTGAAAAAACCCATATTGTTCATCTGATATATGCCTTGACAGGAACCCTCTAATCCTATTTGCTATAATTTTTGAAGATATCGTATATATAATGTTGCATAATGCAATTTGTCTGAAATCCGAGAAGGATTTGGGCACAGAAGATTTAGGAATAAGTGCCAAGAAAGTAGAATTCATATCAGCAGGAATATAACCTAGGATCTGAGCTTATTCCACGACAACTTTTAGCTCATCCACCATCACTTCAAAAAAGTGGATAAAGAATTCTGCAGGCCATCCATCCCGCCCTAGACTTTTGTCATGGGAAAAATATTTTAGGACAGCTTCAATTTCCTATTTCTATATTTCTTTATCCAAAGTAAGGTTTGCCGCTTTATCAAACATATTTGGCATATTCTCAAGGACCCATATCTGGCTGTTATGGTCCATTTCCAGAACTTCCTTATAAAAGGCAGAGAAATGAGAAAAAGTCGCCTCCTGTATCTCTGCCATTGTTATAGCCTTGCTTCCATCTGATCTCTCGATTTTTGAAATGGACTTTTTGTTTTTTCGGCCATTAGCATATTGGTGAAAACATTTAGTGTTCAAATCCCCCTCCTTTAGCCATTGTGTTCTGCTCTTTAACTTCCACATCACCTCCTAGATTTTTAATATTTCTAATTTACACTTCTCCAGTCGGTCAAGAGTGTTGTATACTGCGTGGTCTGGAGGTCTCATTAGAATTCCTTCATGTATCCTTGTTGCCATGAAAGTGATGGCAGCCAACTCTAATTGAGGGGTCTCCTTTTTCTTTATTTCCCAAGCCTTAGTGAGAGACTTAAGCCTTCGAATCTTTTCTGATAGATTTTTCAATCCAAAAAGACCATCATAAGAATCATTCTTCCTCCAGAAATCCATTACCATCTAATTATAAATAGGGTCCTCGAGCTAAATTATGTTGAATTTAAAAGGTATCCCAATCCTTTTTCCCTCGCTACGCCATGATAGAACAACACTCATGTGATCTGACAGGTTTGATACCACCACCTGCGATCTCATATTCCCCAAAATGTTTAATAATGATTCACAGACCATAGCCCAGTCGAGCCTCTTACCAATGAAATGCCCATTTACTCTTCGATTTGTCCTGGTTGGAACAAGAGGAGAAGGCCGAATATCCAATAAATGAGACACTGAATATCCACCTAATATGGTTAGCGAGTGGGTCATTGCGGGCATTGGAACCCCATGATTCATTTGCATTAATTGAAATCGCAAATTACCATAAGGTTTCCAACTTTTAGAATTCCAGATGAGTGCATTCAAGCCCAGAAGGATGATCTATTTTGACAGGGCGCATAGATATTGATGATGTGAAAGGTCCCAGAATAACCGTGAATGGAACCCGACAGCATAATACCTCCAAAGAATTCAAAAGCCTGAAAATTTACATAAGATGGATCCCATATGGCCAAAAGACCCCCCGCCCTCCCAGAGGATTCAGTTCCAGCCGCATGCCAACCAGGGTGCATCGATAACATAGTATTGATGGCCTTTGTTTGAGAGCACAATGTTTATTGGAAAAGAGAAATAACAAGATTAATCTGAGTGAGAAAATCACGTAGGGGCAGATGTTTAGAGGATTTGCCCATACCCCTCATGTTAAGGGAGAGGATAGAGGTCATTTGGACACACTATCAGGGCTACATGCTCTAAGTGCCCGTAAATCATCAGTAGAGGAAATGGGAACGTCCATTAAATCATGAAAATCATCTTGAAATAGAAACTTGGTTTTGAGACTGTTGGAGAGGTAAATCCCCTCTGCGGACAGAGGCGATCCCTACTAGCCCAGATCGGGTCTAGCAACAATCAAACACGCTACAATGCAGGTTCCTAATTGTAAATAAACCGACTTGCGAGGAAGGCTTACCTGGAATCCAATGCTGTCGTTTGTAGAAGAGGTGGTGCTCCCGTTCCTTTGCCCTGGCAGATCACAATCCACGCGATCTCTGTGACCGGACACCTGCACATGCAAGAAACAACACAAACTCAAGCATAAAATCTAGTACATACAACTATATGTCAGTCGAAGAGGACATAACTCATGAACATAATCAAGAACAAGAGTGGAACCATAACAAATAGTCGCTTAACATTAATGAGTCGAAAGAAGAATACAACCAAAGCTTCGACGCAGCATTCTCCTTTAATGGGTCGTCAGCACAACATGTCTCGATAAGCCTGTCAAGGATGGGACAAGCTTCTCTCTCCGGATACTTGACAATAGTCTCCTTGCTTGGATTTGGCCTTAAGGAATCAAGAAGGCTTTTGCAGCATAAAGGTATGATAGCTCTTGGGAACTTGGAGATTAGCTTGCCATGGAGAAGAGCAAGATTTTATAGAAGAAGGAAGAGGAGTTGGGATCCCTATAATTATGGGATTGGCCCTATCATCAAGGAAGCTTCCATGAGAGGTGGCAAACCAATTCCTCTCTATGGAGATCCGCAGCCAAACCTCCCAACTCAAGATAGAAATCAGTCCAGGAATTTGTTAGGACGAAACTTCCGCCTTTTATTTTTAAAAAACACCTCTTAATATGGCTGGCGCGGGTGCGGCTCTATGACAGAGCACCAATTGGCGTGCCCTCTTTGGAGGATTTGTCCCCTTGGCGCGAGGGCTGAACCGTTAAACCGCGCCAATGGAAAAAGAGCTATCTTTAGGGGTTTTTGCAAGGAGATGTGTTCAGGGAAATTGAAGCTCATATTCAGGGGAGTGCAATGAAGGTGATTTCAAGGCATGACATTGCTCACAGGTCACGGAATGAGCCCTCCAATGTGCGGGATGGGGAATGGTAGGGACAGTGACAAATTACTGTGTAACAGATGCCCCCTAAAGCATGAGGCCCGAGAGAGAGAGAGGGGTGAAATGCTTTACGAGAACATGCCGACTGAAAACACCACCATCGAAAAACCTGCGGAGCAAAATACCACTGATGTCTTAGATACATGATATATATACGTGGTATGGGCGCAACCATCCATAACAGAGTTTGCAATAACCGAGATCCAAGGCATGGACGCAACCATCCAATGAGGATCGAAAAATAGACTCAGGGATGGTCGCAACCATCCAATCAGTGAGTCATGTACATAGTGATAATAATCCACAATATCGCAGTCTCGATTACAATAGAGACAATCCAGGGTCTTGCGCTCCATCTCGACCCGAAAAAAATACAAGTTCAAGCATGCGAATATGTGAGCTGAAGTCAAACATGCAAGAGCATCGTCTGATTACCAGCCAATGATGAAAGTTGTTAACACACGCGAGAGGAACCACCAATAATGACAATGGCCCTCAAGGTACTACAGGTACAATCTACGACATGTGAATCAATAAGTTGACGTCGAACACCCGTAGAATCACTCGATCGGAGGCCAATGATGAAAACCTCGCGTCGAATGTGACGAACCTGCCATTGAGGCATGCAGGCTCCAAGGTACCATAAAGGAGTCTCTAGTTCAACTTCCTGGATAATGAGCTGAAGTCGACAGGAAGTGACCTTGCTCGAAGGTGGGCCATAACGTTTCCCACATCATCGACACGAGACAGAGGAACATGATGTTTTTGTGAATCAGGATCATACGAGAATCAGAGGGAGGTTGATACTTTGCAAATGTCAACTTCTCTTGAACATATTGGCGGCACGACAACGGATTTGGTAGTATTTGACATCAAGAGATCAAAGGTCATGATGACGAGGCAAAGAGCAGATGAGAGGTCAAAAGGGGTCACCCAAACCCACGGAGGCAAGTGAAAAACGAGATGAGATGTCCCCAACCCGACACGAATGCAGACAAGTACCATGTTCAAGAGCGACATATTGCCGACACGACAATGATGTTGGTTCCATTTTCCCCACCATCTCGGTGAGTACCTCTTTATTTTTACACAAGCTTGAAGAGGATACCATATGCTTGTCATATAAGTCCGCCCTTCGGGCGAATCCATCCTAGTACATTTAACGAGCCCTAGGAAGGAGAAACTCGAATATCGTCATTACGACTGAATCCAATGTCATCAGAGTTTAATGAGTCTGACAAAGGAAGAACTCGACGTCTTTTCATGTTTAGAGAGTTTGAAAAGATAGCGGAAAAGTAAACTCCAATGGTCCCTTTTTGTAAATAGTTCCTCAGATCCGAAAAGGTAGAAAACAATATCTGAGAAAACCTCCTAGTCACGATAGGCTAGGGTATTCCTTTTTCGTAAATAATCCATCCCAGCCCGAAAAAGGGGTAAACGTATACTGGGTATATGTCGATTCACAACCACTTTAACGAGATCGAAACGATAAGGGCCTCGGTAATCTTTTCATGTTTAGAGAGTCAGAAAATAGCTGAAAGATGACTCCTCCTAGAGGAACGAGTGGTATAAAGGGTAGCAACTGGTTCCGGTAATGGTGGAACTGATCAAAACATGATAAAAGTCAAGAGGCTGGCTAACAAGACCACTCATCGCAGCAGTTCCTCAGGAACGGATAAAACAACCGAGTGAAGGAATATGATCGGCCAAGCAGATAGTGACGATGGAGTGAGAAAACCAAGGCTCATCTGGCAAAATAGGTTGATAAAATGACAATCACAAGAGGTAAAATGGGAAAGGTTTCATTTTTACACAAGCTTGAAATCAGGAAACTTTGCTTGAAGTTGGTTTCATTTTTACACAAGCTTGAAATGGAAACAAACTATGCTTGAAAAAGTAAGCATGCCCCCCAGCATGGTGACTCAATTCGAGGTACATGCCCCCCAAGCTTCAATCCATATGAAAGGCAGATTGAGTGAAGGTTCAAGTTACGAGATCTAAGAAAAACTCGACTGGCATTTTACAAGATCTGATCAAAGACTCGAATTGAACAAGAATGTGTTTCATTGTTTTAACGAGGTTGACACATTAAAAGAACTATCCTTGGAACCTTGTTTCATGGTTTAAGGAGCTTGACACAAGACAATGAACTCTGCTCCGACAACCTTGTTTCATTTTTTAAGGAGCTTGACACAAGACAAGGAACTCTGCTCCGACCAGCTTGTTTCATTTTTTAAGGAGCTTGACACAAGACAAGGAACTCTGCTCCGACAACCTGGTTTCATTTTTTAAGGAGCTTGACACAGGAAAGGAACCATTCTCCGACGAGATTGTTTCATTTTTTAAGGAGCTTGACACAAGGAAACGGACTGTGCTCCGACAGACCTCATCATAATGAATAAGAAGTCATCGCTTCCAAGAGTTCCACCTCCGATGGATGGAAAACATCCTGGAAGTCAGGACCCAATGCCCCCAGCACACTATGCACGACGGTATCATCGTTGAGTACAGGCACGGGATAGGTAGCCACATAGTTGACCTGCGGTGGGGCAGATACAATGGGTGGATAAAAACCAGGAGGGGGTGATGGCGGGCCAGTTGCCACATTAGGACCAAAGAACGAAAGCTGATCAATGGTCACGATCCGTCCTTCATGCGGAAAACAGGCCACACAAAAAAGGGAGGAGACAAGCGCTCCCATGGCATAGGTGTAATCGCGCCCCAAGATCAGATTGAAATCCAAAGGGCCTGGAACAACCATCACGTCCATATGGACGGTTTTACCTCCCAAGGTAATAGGTAACCTTGGAAGGATCCCTAACAGTTGACTCGTTCTTCTGTTAAATGCCAACAGATTCTGCATAACAGGCGCAAGCGGCGGCGAGCCAAAAGCTTGCCAGGTAGTGGACGATAGAATACTAACAGATGCACCTTCGTCTATAATGGTGCTGGGTACGACCAGACCAAAAGCCTGTACTGTAATCTCGAAAGGAACATAAGACGGAAGGCGGTATCCTACAAATCGACTCCAATCAAAGGAAGCGACCAAACTACTTGGAGGGGCTACCATCGAAACGCGAAGGTATTCCCCTGATGTTACGGAAGGAGAAGGAGCATCCTCGACGACCTCCATCTCGAAGGTGGGAGGAGTATCCTCCAGGACCTCCATCACGGGAGGCAGAGGAGCAGCTTCTTGAGATATAGGGACAGGAGAATCTTTCTCCAAGTTTGAAGCATCTGAAGAAACCAGAAGTGTTGGGAAAAATATTGAGAGGGAAGTTGAATCGTGTTCTTGCATATTCAAAACTTACTTTTTCTTGCTTCCTACAAAACCCATCTTCTTCACTGCGAACGGACTCACGTATATACGCGGATACCCTTTATGAAACTCGCGTATACACAGAGATCTAATTATGTCATTAATTCTTCACTTATATCATTCCATCATTCATTCATCAGATGTTTAATAAACAGTAAACATGTGCAGTAAGAACAGAATAAACCATCACACAAAGCATCACACATGAACACCAGGATTTTTAGGTGGAAACCCAAGTCAGGAGAAAACCACCGCTGCCATTGCTCGGCCTTCAATATTTTATTATAGAGAAAACATCTTACAACATATGTCTTGGTGCGAGACTCTACCGACGCAGGCACCCACCACCGCTCGTTTACCAGCCTCTCTGAAGGCTTCGCCAACCACGACTGCACCGGCCTCTCTGGAAGGAGCTACAACCCCGATCTACAGTTTGACCTCACACGGAGAGAACTCCCCGACCCCCTGATCTCGTTTACCAGCCTCACCTGGAAGGGAGCTACAACCCCCTGACTGAAGGCTACAACCCTCAGCACCTCTATGGACCACGTTTCATCAATTTTCACACTGGATCCAAAGCTTCCTTTAGGACAACACTTGCAGGTCACATTTCATCATATTTTCAAACTGGACCCTTTCCATACTTTTAAGCACAGTCAACTATGAAACAGATACATATAACTCACTGACAGATATCAGTAAACTAGCAGAACAGATCAGACATTTCTTACCACAGACTTCAGCAAACCCTAGTTCGCATACGCACTTTCATTTCACTGATGTCACGTATATACGCGCTTCCGTTCACATAAACCACCGTATACCTCTGTACATATTTCATTGCGCATACGCGTTTTCTCTTCAGCGAAGCCGCGTATATACGTGCTTCCTCTGCGGCGAACTAGCGTATAGATCTTCAATTATTATAGAGCAGCATACTTCTTCAGATCAGATATTCAGTTCAGATTTACCTTTTTACTTCAGACAGATGTTCGCCTCATCTCAGATCTAAGCCTTCCATAAACAGATCTAGAAAATACAAATACATTCCAGATCTAGATATTCTGCTTCATCATTTCTTCATAGGTGCATCATAGATTCAGATCTATTATCAAACCTTTACCCTTTCCATACATATATACTTCATAGAGAAGTATTCATTCAAGCTCAGACATCTTGCTCCACACTCATGATTTTCACAATGAATTTCTTCTCTTTATATAGGTTTACCCTTTTTCAATACCATGAGCCCCTTTTTCAATACCATGAGCCAAACCAATACCATGAGCCCAAAACTACATTACTTCCGATGGTATTTCTGGACGGGGTCTTTTAGATGAATCATTACCCAATACAATGGGTCAATACCATGGTGGCTACCCTTGGTTTTGCACTTTATGAGCGCTTTTGCCCATATGCTACTTGGCACGTACTTTACCGCGTGCATACGCGACTTCCCCTAGATAGATCCGTGTATGCCTTGAGACATACTCTTTTTATCATAGATCTAGCACAAACTGAATTCCTTTCTTCATTCCCTTCTGTACTCACTGTAGATACATCAGATTTACTTCATCAAGAACATATTCTATCAAGCACAACTTCATCAAGTAAGTTTCCATCTTCTTCATCAAGTGGGTTGCCATTCAATGACAACACTTAGCATCATGTTGCTAACTAACATCATTTCACATCAGATTTGCATCATTTACCAAGTCCATTAAGTCAAGAATAACTTCATCAGGTGTATTGCCATCAAGGACAACACATGCCAACAATCTCATGTCTTCATCTTCATTCAGTGGGTTGCCATCAAGGACAACACTCTACATCATATTGCCAACAAGAAGGACATGGGGGTTATGAGATCCATTCTCCATAGAAAAAACCTGGTGTACCGCGGATGGGGCCAGCTCAACCGATCCCACGACCAATGGTTGGTCGAGAATGGATTCCTGAATTCGAATTTCTGAGGGAGTGGGATCGACCAAAGATGATTTTTGACCAATCGTATCATCAATAGGTGGAAGAATTAAAGAGAGTTGTTTATAACCAGCTGGGAGGCATGGTGTGGAAACAGTTGGGTTGTCCAAAACTCTCTTGTCTTGATCCATATAAGGACAAAGGTGAATGGCACGGTGCCCTTCACACAACTTACAGGGATTGGTGATCTTACCCTGCTTCTTAGGAGTCTTATCAGCACTTGTTGAAGACGTGCCCCCAACCTTGCTCCTGGAAGTCAAAGACAACGGCGGACGGCCGTTGGACCATGCTTCAAGCACCTTGGGAATGCCAGGGCAGTCTCGAAGAAGATGGTCTCCCGTGCATAACATGCAAGGGAACTTGACTTTCCGTGGAGGGTTGGAAGGCATATCAAGAGTAGATGTTTCAGAAACAGTAGTGGCAGCTTTAGCCTCTCGCTTATCAGACTTCTTCTTCTTCGTCTTCTTCTTCTTCTTCTTAGCCACCTGGTTACTCGAATCCAGACTTTCACCAGGCGAAGTAGAAGATGATGACGTAGAAACAGGCGAAGAAAGGGAGAGGTCCACCTTGGAATCAACATGATGCTGTTCAGGTGGAGGAACTGATTGACCAGTAATTGAGACATTCGGAACCACAGAGGTCCAGAATAACCAAATGGGCAACCCAACAGTTAGCCCAGGAAGGGACAACGTTGCCATGTACGGAGCACCAACATTTCCAAAAGGAGGAAAATGACCAGGATTCCCTTCTGGGGGGATTCCTTGGTTGGTAAACTCTGAAAAAGTTGCCATCAAAACTCAAAACCACACACGGGCTGAAAAAGAGTCAAGACACACAATCAAACGGTCAACAAGAAAAATCTAACTGTGCGTGTGATCGCGGGTGATTAATTTTTTATCACATTGAAAAATAAGAAAATTCATCGTTTCATGTTTTAAGAGTCGAGAAACGATTGAAAAGGTGACTCTATCTCTTTTAGATTTGACACAAGCGTGAAAGGACAAGCGCTTGGTGATCCTTTCAAATTTAGGGAGTCAGATAGGATCAAAATGACTGCTCAGGAAAACTAGGCAAAAGGGTGTACCAAATAACCGTGAACTGCAATATACACCTTGGTTTCAATAATGAAAGAGAAATCAACCAAGGACTTTCCATACGTGCAGGCAATATCCCCGAATGCTGTGTCCGGTGTATCACGGGTATAGGGCGGCAGACTCAGCTTCCTATGGATAAAGGATTGAAACCTAGTGGGGTCTCCCTTTATATACGTGATGGTATGGGGAGCACAAGTCTGTACTAGTGCTGTCTAAAGCCAAAAGGCAAATGACAGCCACTAGGTTTTAAGACGCCGGAACACGTCTCTAGCCTAGACCTCTAAATGTGTTTCATTAGATTTCAATGCTGCCTTAGTGAAAATTGAGTAAATTTTAAAGTTTATTTTCAATTACGTTTCATTTTCAAGGCCCTACCGCATGTGATATGACAATATCCTATATGCAGCTATGTGAGAAAAGAAAAATTTTCAATTCAATGAATGCTATCTAGTTAAGGGAAGAGCTTCAAACAATGATGCAACAAACAACAACACTGCAAATGAAAACTTTCCAAACTAGATGACTTTCACCATCCGAAAGTAATTTCAAACATTCAACGATGCGAATAATGCAATGTAATCTATGCAAAATGCCTCTTTTCTGAAAACTATGCAATTGTAATCTATGCACAATTTCCTTTTCCTTTTCAAATGATAAGAATGCACTCAATGCATTTTCGATGAAATGAGAATCTACTTAATGCATACTTTTAATGAAAGAGAATGCACTCAAAGCGACTTTTAGCTTTCAATCATTAAACAATGTGATCTAAGTTCAATGATAAATCTCAAAAATACTTTTCAATGCAATGTGATCTAATGCATTTTAACGAAAAGAAAACTTTGAGACGAAAACTAAATGAACGCAAATCTTCTCAATGAAGGATGAATGCAAAAGAGATGTAAACAAACACTAAGAATGCAATCGTTGTTTCAAACACTTTGTCACGAAATCCCTCAAAAGGCAACAAGACATATGAGGTCAAACATAAAGAGGACTTCCAAAGCATGAGATAAAAACAAGGCATTCATTCCCTTTTACATCAAGCAATCATAGCAAGAAGACATCCCAAACAATGATCAATGTAATCTATGCTCATACAAGGAAAAGACCGAAAGGGAAAGACACATTGGTGAAGGATTTAGGGAAAAAATCTCAATTTTCACACACCCTGAAATTGGCTCGACTTGTACATTGACAACTAGCGCCAACTAGCGCGACTTGTACATTGAGAACTAGCGCTAATGGCCAATTGGCGCGGGTTGCTAACTGACAACAAGCGCCAATGCCTAAAAATGAAAAAACAAATAATTTCTTCCAACCAAGACCAAACTCACCACTTCCAGCAGAATCTCCAAGACTCAAATGAACCATGTAATCTAGGCTCAAAGCGAGGCGAAGCTAAACAAACAGATCAAGCTCAGACTCAAAACAGAGCAAACCCCAGCAGTCCCCAACACTGGCGCGATTTTCAGGCTGAAACTAGCGCCATATCAAGATTGGCGCGGATAAGAAATGGACAACTGGCGCCAATTGGCGCGACTGTCATGCTAAAAAGCACGCCAGTCAAGTTTGCTATGCAAAAATAAAAAATAAGCAATCTAAGATCAGACCAGTGATGTTCAAGCTATCAAAGACCCAAATTCACAGAAAGAAACAGCCCAAAGAGCTGACCAAGCAAGCAAAGCCAAGCAAATGACCGAAAAGAGAAGACAATACTCCAAGTTGTTCAGTCCGTAAACTAAACCGGAGATTGACTGAAGCAGCGTTGATCTACTCTGCTAATGCAGGGAAAAAGCGTTTCGAAGGCTATCTGGCTGTACTTCAGGCTCCGTCTATAGCTTACAAATCAAACAACAAGCTGGATCCCCAGCGGAGTCGCCAAATTGTTGGAGAGGTAAATCCCCTCTGCGGACAGAGGCGATCCCTACTAGCCCAGATCGGGTCTAGCAACAATCAAACACGCTACAGTGCAGGTTCCTAATTGTAAATAAACCGACTTGCGAGGAAGGCTTACGTGGAATCCAACACTGTCGTTTGTAGAAGAGGTGGTGCTCCCGTTCCTTTGCCCTGGCAGATCACAATCCACACGATCTCCGTGACCGGACACCTGCACATGCAAGAAACAACACAAACTCAAGCATAAAATCCAGTACATACAACTATATGTCAGTCAAAGAGGACATAACTCACGAACATAATCAAGAACAAGAGTGGAACCATAACAAATAGTCGCTTAACATTAATGAGTCGAAAGAAGAATACAACCAAAGCTTCGACGCAGCATTCTCCTTTGATGGGTCGTCAGCACAACATGTCTCGATAAGCCTGTCAAGGATGGGACAAGCTTCTCTCTCCGGATACTTGACAATATTCTCCTTGCTTGGATTTTTCCTTAAGGAATCAAGAAGGCTTTTGCAGCATAAAGGTATGATAGCTCTTGGGAACTTGGAGATTAGCTTGCCATGGAGAAGAGCAAGCTTTTATAGAAGGAGGAAGGGGAGTTGGGATCCCTATAATTATGGGATTGGCCCTATCATCAAGGAAGCTTCCATGAGAGGTGGCAAACCACTTCCTCTCTATGGAGATCCACAGCCAAACCTCCCAACTCAAGATAGAAATCAGTCCAGGAATTTGTTAGGACGAAAATTCCGCCTTTTATTTTTTAAAAACACCTCTTAATATGGCTGGCGCGGGTGCGGCTCTATGATAGAGTGCCAATTGGCGCGCCCTCTTTGGAGGATTTTCCCCCTTGGCGCGAGGGCTGAACTGTTAAACCGCGCCAATGGAAAAAGAGCTATCTTTAGGGGTTTTTGCAAGGAGATGTCTTCAGGGAAATTGAAGCTCATATTCAGGGGAGTGCAATGAAGGTGATTTCAAGGCATGACATTGCTCATAGGTCACGGAATGAGCCCTCCAATATGCGGGATGGGGAATGGTAGGGACAGTGACAAATTACTGTGTAAGAGAGACAAACCCAGAAATGTCTAGTCCCGGATTTAGATGTTTTTTGAACCATGATGTTGTTCCTAGAGACAGGTGATATGGAAATGGAGGAATCTGGAGGGGCTTTATAAAAACGGTTAAAGCCGCCAAGTCAAGCTTCGGGTTTCCAAGGGGGGAGTCTAAATCACTACCCACCGTATTCCTGGGGGATTTCGGAAGGTCCATAGGCACATGTTCATGGTAAGATTACGGGGAGGCCCATTCTAAAGGAGGCATGGAGAGTGACACAAGCGTCAAAGCCACCGGGGTGAGAGAAATAGGGGGAACATCAGAATTATCTGATGCGCACAAGTTCAAAACCTTATGACCAATAGACTCATCCAATTTCAAATGCACGGGACTCTTCGATGCAGAAGCATTGGCATATTCATCATTAGACTTAATGATATGGGACAAGATGACAATAGAATTGGGGGGAGTAACCATGTCACTTAGTGCATCAGCTGAAGCATAAACATCACTATCAGAGGATGGCAGAAAAGACCTAACCGATAGACGACCATCTTGTGAGCCCTGTAGAGACTTTCCTTTCCTCGAGCCATCAAAACTCTTTTTGCCACGGAAAGCATTTCTGAATCTCATTGGGCAGTTACCTTTCAAATTTCTAGTGTGGTGATAAATCAAACATCTGAAGGGCACACCCCAATAATAAACCCGATGTTTGTGCCTCTATTGACCCGAAACCATATCAACATCCCCAGGAAATCCACCTGAAAAACTAACTTCCACGAGGAGCTGAGGGTTGATATATTTTGTACAACTGATAGAGTCCCTAATTTCCTTCAAGGCCTTAAGGGTCTAAAATTCAAGGGGAAGGCCAGGAAACTTTACCCATACCACCTTGCTTTTTGGGGCCTCCATGACAAGGTTAAACCCGAGATACGAAGGCAAGAGTTGCATGAAACTTCTACCTCTGGCCCGTGTTTTATGGAGAATTTTGTCACATAACCGTTCATGCATGAAGTGAATGTTGAACGGTTATTTAATATCAGACTCACCTTTGGAATATATCCCATAATGGGACACCAGAACATCTTCACCCATTCTATCATGTCCACTTCCCCTCTGTCTGAAAACATCCAATGATCAATGAGTGCCCGCTATTGGAGACTGGCAACCAGCCCCCATAAGTCATCGTATTCCAACATTACTTGATTAAATTTCATAGCAGGTTTATAGCAAGCGTTCAACAAACGTCCCCGACCATGAGAGGCACCCTTTGAGCTCTACGACTGATAACCACCTGGTTGCCCAACGTTCGACTTCTCTGATACACCAACGTCAGATCCCGGTGGCCTGGCAATAGATTGGGAAATCAAACGTTCATCGAGGCCCAAGTCCTCCAAGCGTCTTTTCTTCATAGCCACCGTGGCGGCAATCAGAGCCTCATGCGTAGACGTGTCAGACGACAAGATATCAAATACATCCATCATCCTTAAGAAAACCGGGAAATACAAGTGTAAGATTGGCGGGGATACCAAGAGTCAAGTGTAAAACAATGAGCCAGATCACCAGAGATAGGAAGACATCATTTATGGAAGGCCTCCAGATATAAAAGGAAAGTTAGAACGGCTAAAAGAATAATCAGGTGATTACTCCAAGGTACCCACCCACCGCAACAGACATAGGGAAACTATACTAGTCTACCAACCAAAAATAAATGTGATCGGGGTGCCAAATATGGATCGAAGGAGAATATTGTCAGAGGATCGGATGATCCATAAATAGAAGCCATCACCCGAAGACTATACAACCTGGATAATACGATCCCCACCCAAGTAAGTCCTCGAGATGTTCGAATGTTAGATCCTATCATAAAGATCACACTGTCCAATGAATACATATATGTAATGGAGACATCACTAAGATGAGGTATGTGAGATATGTTAGGATACGATTCTTTGGCATAGAGAGTGGGAGAAAACTTTGAAAGATCCGATGACTGGAAAAAGGAAAGAAGGCCAAAAAAAAAGGTGGTGAACTACCAATCCGTCGGAAAAACCAGTGATTCCAAGCTTTCCAAATGCTCATACATGGAAACAATAGCAACAACAACACCCTGTGTAGTGCCACCACCTAGAGCAAAGCTGCACTCCAAAGTATTTGCAAGGTCTGGATATGATGAAATAATCTATCCACTTGCGCCATAGACTATACCATTTAGACTGATACAACGAGGATTGAGCCTCTGGTTCTTTCGGGAGTTCCTGAAGAGCATACTACTTCCACGATTTAACATTTGGTCTGTTGAGGGTATATTTCACCCGAGCTTTATACATTGCATGTAAAATGATGATGGCCAAAAGGAATATACATGCAATCAACATAACCTCATACGACTCCGAGAGAATATTGCAGAGCACCCTCTATACTCAACCCAAGAATGGACCAGTCCCACAAAGAAATGACTAGACCAATCCACACTTACTCAATATGAGCAATATGAAAACCAACCATCCATCAACCATAATGTATCATGTTAATCGCTGAGAGGAAACCTTGCAATATCCTATAATAGTTTACAAGATGAGATTGTGATCACCAGGCCCCCACCCAGACTAGACCACTCCAATTCAGTGACGGAAATGTATCACATGTTACTCTATAAGGCCATTGAAAGAAAAACTACCCGAGAAGATACCATGTTTCTAAAACTTAGAACATCCATATGAAAATTCAAGCCTCTTAGAAAGTATAACCATGGGACATACTATGTTAATTCTTCAACATACCTTACTCGGCCTCATAAATTGGGTTAATATTTATTAAAATCATAAATTTGAATATGAACTTTGGCTAATTTTTTTTTTTTTTTCTAAATGTTGAATTAATTTATATTTTCAAAAATGTCTTTAAAATAACTAAAAATTATTTTACCAAATTCAAAAAAAAAAATCTTTGAATGTCATTATTTTTTATTAAATTTATCATAAAATATATTTTAATCTAGACAACAAATTTCTAAATCGAACTTCCTATTAAAATCTGTAAAAAAATGAATGCTTGTGTTAGACAAAATCCAGACTAACCATTATGTAAAAACTTATTTAATCGTTATTTTTTATTTGAGTTAAAACTATAAAATAAACTATAATCTCTAAAGTTATTTAATCTATAAGTTAAGCTACACCATTTTTTATTAATATTAAATTAATAGTATGAAAATACAATATAAATTAATATTGTGATTAGTTAATACCAACCACATATTAAAATACTAAATTATTCACACAATAATTTGCAACCATTTGTAGAAGGTTCATTACAGTTCCTAAACTTCCATAAATGTTGCTTCCAAATTCCCAAAACTAATTAATTGAAAACATTTAATACCTTTTTTAAAATTCCAAAAAAATTTAAAAAAATATATATTTTTTATTTTAAAATTTTTATTTATATGTAAAATAATTTTATAATTTTTTTAATGACTTAAAAAATTCTTACTCACAAGGATAATTTTAAATTTATTTTTTATATTGTTACCTATTTTGATAATAAAATAATATAAAAAAGGTTTTGAAATTTTTAATATACATGTCCTTAGATAATCATAAGTTATTCTTATGAAAATAGGGACGACAAAAACATTTATGATGTTGTTGCTACTCGAATGTCAAATATATAACATTGTCTCCCTTCATATCAAATCACTAATTTTACCTGCAAAAATACTTTTTCAATGTGAACTCCACTGTGGGTCAGGCATCACGTGAAACTCTATGATTGTGCAATACAATCCAAGGCCACCATGATGTGAAAAAAATTAATCATTATCACTTGAAATATTTTTCTATCATTTTCCTCTTCTGAAATGAGTAATTTTAATACACAAAAATACTTACCCGAAAAAGTACTCTAATGTGGGTCAGGCATCACGTAAAAAGTACTCCAGTTTTTACAGCATTCCAATCTGATGCTCAGAGAGAGAGCTATGAATATTTTCCCACGATCACCTCTTTGAGATGAAATTCATAAGCCTGAAAATGCCTTAACTTCCACATATCATATCTCCACAAATATTGCGAACCAAGATCTGCAATTTTGCGACGATGGTCCTCAGGATTTCGGCTTCACACTCTAAAAATTTCCGCTTCTGAACCTTTGTAGAAAAAAATTTATATTGAAAATTCCACGATGACCTGTTTAGGTTAAATTCAGGAGCCTGCAAAACAACCTAACTTCCACAAATCATATCTCCGAAAATATTGTGAACCAAGCTCTAAAATTTTGCGATGATTTTCCGCATGATTTTTGCTTCGCACTCTAAAAATTTCAAATTCTGAACCTTTGTATAACAAAAGTTATAGCAAAAATGCCACGATGACCTGTTTGGAGCAGCAAAACCCTAGAATCACAAATCTCTGATACCAAATGTTGTGAAACCAACTCCAAAAATAGAAGAAAAGAGAGATCAATGCCTTAGAAATAAGCCACTTCGAGGGGGAAACCTCCAATACATTTTAAATGAGCAATTCTTGGATGATACAAATTACAAAACCTCCTTTCTATATATAGGAGTCCATGGGGCCACAATGTAATCCTAGTGGGGCCACAATGTAATCCTAGCCGACCTAACAATAATAATTTAAGGGCACAATAATAACAATATGGGGGTTATAGGGGTACAATAATAACAAGAAGAGGGTTAAACTAAAACAATAAGGGACTATACTAGTAATATAGGGACCTAACAAATAACCACAAGGAACCGTATTACTCAATCAATGCCAAACCAAATTAACTCTTCCAAAGTCTAACGACAAACACATCTATGCAACCATTACTATACTATGTAATATCATTGTTAATTCTATAGACTACAACAAAATCAAAGCAGCATAGGCACACCATAAGTTTTGTTCATGGATCTAAAATAACATCATCAATAGGAAACCATGAAGATAATAACGTTAGTTTCAATGGGAGACAAACAACATTATTCACATCAGATTTATAAGCCTCTATCCCCTGCTCTTCATACATATTTTTCCATTCAATACTCTATAGATCTTTGCATACACAACCAAATCATATCTTTACATATGCATACACAAGAAATTCAGAAAACTGCATACAATATGTAGTCAACCCACTATCATAAAACAACTTGCTGATATATGTGCATTCATCTTTGCATATAGATCTCTGCCCTAGAAAATCAAACATTAAAGAGCAAGAAACAACATATGTGAATCTATGTCTACAAACGTTTTCTCTGCAACAAGCAAGTGAGAAAACACAAACTCTATCTAATACAACCATTGTTCACATTTTTCATCTTGATCTCATCAGATCTCTGCCATTTCATAAATAGATTTGTACTAAAATAAAACAAACCATTAGATGTACTCTTGCAAACAAGTGACCTCACATATTAAGATCGAAATCAAACAATTAAGACTTCTAATATATCTCCATTATATCTTCTCAATGAAAGACAGGTTTGATTCTCCTCCTTATGCCGAGGGGTCTATTCCGAGTGGCTTGACACAGGCACAGAGTAGCACCAGGAGGTTTGTATGGGATCCAAGCATTGGGTCTTAGTTGCGTCGGGCTGATAGAGTGGGCCACATATTTGGATTGCTTGAGGGCAAGAAATCTTGGGGCGGAAGGTCCGTAATATTCCCTTTTTTTGTGTTACCTACTACAGGGGTAGGTTGGACTTCGAGAGTTAGGAGCAGACATGTCACAAGTACAAATTGGTGCTATCAATGGGCTCAAAAGCTTTTTGGAGGAGCTTTAAGGAGTTTTCATGGTGTCCGAAGGCATTCGCTTGATACACTCCATCATCCGAGCAATTTGGCTTTCGTTCCGGTGCATTCCAATAACTTTCAAAAATTTGAGTTATTTATGGGCTTAACTCAGCTGATTACACTCAAGGTGGCATTCCGGGAGGAATACATGATGGAACACCTTAGTGTAATAGCTCATTGGAACCGGGACGAGGATACCTACATGGTGGGACAATTAGACATGGATTTCAGTGACCAGAGGAGGCGTGGTAGCCGATTTACCGTTTTCTACATTAAAAAGGAATATTTTAATAAGAGGGAAAAGTGCTCTATGAATAAAATAATAATAAAATAATGCTCTAGAAGGCTCCAAGAGATCTATAAAAGAAAGGGAGGAGGCCATTGAGAGATATCTTTACATCATATCATTTTATTGTATGAGAGGTGTGAGACGCAGTTCTCTACTTCAGCCGTAGCCCCAGGACGGAAACCCTCGGGTGATTTGTGAGTGTTGGACAAAAACCCAACTCTCTTGAGGAGACTTCACTCAAAAGTTTCGCAGAGCTTCAGGGATTGGTGCGAGGATCATTCAGATCTTCAACATGTGCTTCATCATCTTCAATGGGTTTAGTGACAGCTGTTGCCGGAGGGAGAGTGCAACAATTCAGTTTTGAGGCCAGCACAGTGCAGCAGCTCATCTTAGTGGCTCGTTTTCTATCTCAGCTCTTTCTGGGTCATATCTATATGTAAACCCCTTTTTTTATTTATAATAAAGCTGAGATTCTTCCGGTTCTATGTGGTATTGGATTGCAGTATTTTATTCATTTAATTTTACATGGCAATCTTCTGTTAAGTACATGTTGAATTTATGGTATATTTTGAGGTATAAGTAAATTTAGTTAAATTCAGTGAAATATCCCATTAGGGGATATTACACACCTATTCTAAATCACACAAGATTAACTCATCAAATGCACACACACCACTGCTTGATCTCCTTCTCCTTTTATAGCTTATTCTCCTTGCCAATACCACAAGCAAAACCATTGGATTTGTTGGTGGGAATAATTGATGGAATCAAACAGACATTGTCAACTCAAAACCTTGGGAAAATACCATGGAAAATTCTCATGGTCTTTTATTTTCCATTCTTAGGGTCATGTACATGACTCTTCTTCTTGACATCTACATATGTACATGACTCTCATTTAGATGAAACTTGTGACTATGCTTCCAATACACTTCTTTGTCCTCTGCAACACCTGTAACACTTCATCAAACCTTTGTAGCTCTTATGTAACATCAAGACTCTTGAAACACTTATACAATCATTGAAAACATCATCCATGAGGTTGACATCAAGGACAACACATTAGCCATAATGCTGACATATTGGGATTGATTCTCAATGCAGGCATGCTATCAAGTAGTCATTTCAATCTTTGATCATTATAGTCATTTCTCTAGGCATTCAACCCCCTCGACTTCATTCGTTTCGTCTCTATCGTCAATGCTTAAGGGACCTCGCATGGGCATGTCTGCTACCATTTCTTCGTTGGGATTATCCTCTCTTCCCTCCCATGTTCTTCCCCCGGCTTATAACCACCTGCACCATCTCATCTACCCTATTCAAATTTATAAGAATCACTCTCATCCCCTTGATATGCCATCCAAGTTGATACATTATCCCCTACATAATCCCTATCACACCCTGTCCTGAAAGCTATGTAGGATGAGCTCAAGAGCCACTGAAGTAAGGCAATGTTTGCTCGAACCACCAAGCCTGAACAAGACACAACCAAAGTGACCATGGACTATTATACAACTACCAGGCACCAACAAAAGCAAGGAACTAGAAAACTGGAGCATCAGACTAAAAGAGATATTTGTGAGCTCAGGCATCGTGAGTAGCTCGAAAATGAGGTGGTCGTCTATATGCAAGATTCAGGAGTACGAATTTCCACTAGTGCCTGCAATATCAAGCTCCAAAAATAAAAAGAAAAGTAATTGCACACCAATACTATGGTAACCAAAGCCATCAACGATTTAAATGCACATCAAGGTTTTATGGAACATGTGGATTTCTGGAGAAATAGAATCATTCCAGCACCACATTACTCACTTGGTTGGTGAAAAGGAACATGGGTGTTCTGCGGGCTGCTCCTCCTGCTTCATCTATCCTAACTTGTCTAAGGAAGACCCATCTCTCTCTCTTGGAGGATGCCGCCAAGGAAGTTGTCGTGTAATGGTTTAGTACTGATCTTCTTTGCCCTTTTGTTTATCTTCTTCATATGCTATTAAAGTTGTATCACAACTAGTGTGTCAATGTCTATAAGTTTTTTTTGAAACAGATTAGGCTTGAAGTTTGATGGTCTAAATAGCCTAATTTCCCTCTTTGGGTAGGCTCATGGTTAAAATCTCTCTATCTTAGAAATTAATTATCTATTGTTGAACCCAGGTTTCCCTCTTTTGCAAGGCATGTCAAATTTGAACTCATAAATTAAATTTGGCACCTAGAATTGTAGATATGTGATTAATAATAAATTATAAATAAAATTACTTAATTATATAAAAACATATGGAAATACAATAAAAATCAATAACATGCTTGCTCACACCAACAACACACTGAAATGTTGATTTATTTCTAAAATAGTTCTCAACCAAATATTTGTTACACTTCCTGAACTCCCATAAATGTAACTACCAAGTTCCCAAAATTATTCCAGTGAATGGGAAATATTTAATTCTCATTCCTAGAAAATAAATATTACAAAATATTACCTTATGAAAAATTATTTTTATATTCTTCTTTAATAAATTAGAAAATCCTTTTGACTTTTTCAGTGTGAACAAAGACGTTAAGTCAGGCATCACCTAAAACTTTATGCTTGTGCAGGACAATCCAGGTCAGCCATGATGTCAAAATTTTAATCATAATTATGTTTAAGATTTTGCTATCATACGAGGAATTTTGCGCAGAAAAATATTTTTCAAAAACTTTTGAATGTGCATCGCATGAGAACCATTGAAAATTTAATTCATTGTCATCGCTTAAAATACCTTTCACTCATTTCTCCAAATATGAAATGATTAATTTTTTTCCACAAAAAGTACTTTTCAAAGTGGACAAGGAGTTTCTAAGTCAGTTATCGTTTGAAAAATTGACGAAAAATAATTACGCCGAAAGGCGTTCCCTTTGCTGGCTTTGGCTGAATGTCACTGTTCACTTTAGCCAATGAGAGGGATTTCTCATCGCCCTTCCAGCCAGTGAAAATTTGACATTTGGCACCTCCTCCGCTTACTAGCTCACAGTTTCAAATTGACCAGCTCGTAGTCTAAAAACTCCATTTAACCCTCTTACCTGAAAAGTATGTTTCATTCTCTGTCTCCTAATGCATCAGTTGAAAACCCATCATCGGTGCCTCCCAAATCGTATTAAATCCCTTTAGAACTCTTATCGTTTAGTTTATCATGCCATTAAATTGAAGAGATGTCTTCACCTGAATATCACATGGCTTTGGTACGTTAAGGGGACACCTGTGGGATGGGCCTTCATGGACGGAATAGATTTATAAAAACCCTAATTCATTGATTGTTTAGCATTTTTGAGGTTTTATTGGTTCATTTGTCCGTAATTTTCGATTTGGAACTTACCTGTACAGAGGAGATACACGCTGCAATTTTTGGAGGAAATTCTATGGAATCAGAGGGTTTTGCTCTGCAACATAGATTACCCTCATGGCGTGAATGAATATTATTGTTCTGAGTTATTTCCCTAGTGTGCAACAGCATTATACAGACATTCCACAGGGTTTTTCTCTACAACATAGATTACCCTCATGGCGTGAATGAATATTATTGTTCTGACTTATTTCCCTCATGTGCAACAGCATTATACAAACCCCAAGAGAGGTATTTCGTTTACTTTACTTTTCCCATTTGCATTTTAATGTTTCAGAATTTCATTTTCTCTGGGTATAATTTCTGCATTTGAATTTTCGACTTATTAAACCTCTGAATTGGTTTCAGGTCTAAATCTGGCTTAATAATTTTCTTTGACATTCTTCCTTCTTCCACGTATCCACTATGGAAAGAATCACCGGAGTAAGAAAAATACAACCTGCAGGGCTTTCTCATGCTTTAGGTTTTGCAAAAGCTCGGAGGAAGGGGAGAGTAACAGTGAAGTGTGAAAGAGCTGGAAGATCTGAAAATGGTGCAAAAGACGGGGGGTTTGTCTCAGAAGGAGGCAGATATTCAGATGATGCTTGCTGCCGATGTTCATCTCGGCACCAAAAACTGCGATTTTCAGATGGAGCGTTAGGTGTACAAGAGGCGTTCTGATGGTAACCGACCCTTATCTTTGTTTTTCCTTTGTTAGTACTAGAATAATCTTACTCTGTGTGCAGAATGTAGCGCCCTTCGTTTTGGGTTGTTCAGTGTAATAACATTGGTGTGGAAGTCTCAGAAAGATTGTGCTCCTTTTGTTTGCTCCTTTAAAATAGATCGTATCAGTACAAGAAAAAAACAATTTGATCACATTATTCTTGCCCAAATTTGGTAGATGTCCTCAGTAGATATATGGCCTATTATACACCGGTGTAAAATCATTTATTTTCTCATCCGCATTGTTGCAAATTTTACAGCATTTATATTTGTCCCTATTGTCCTTTCATTGCATAAAGCCTCTGTTACCCGTATAAAAACCCATGAGCTAATGCTAACTAAAATGCCAATGATATAGGAAGCCATAGAAATCATAAAAAGACATAGGTTGCCCTTTTAAATACTGTTATGGTTTCATCTGATTTTGATATGTTATGTTTAGGTTTAGCATATTGTGTTTAGATTCCTCTCTGCTCTACCCTGATCAGAGATCGAGATCAGTTCTAGTAGGATGTCACACTTCTTGTTGTTGGAAGAATTTTCTGAAAGCAATTTTTTTTGTCTGTGTTGATAGGGATCTTGTGTTTAAATGCCTCTCTAATCAGAGAGATTGATATCAGTTCGAAAAATATAGTGACGTCACACTTTCTAAGAATTTACTGAAAGCAATTTATTGGTCTTTGTTGATAGGGATATTCATCATCAATTTAGGTAAGACTTGGGAAAAGCTTCAGCTCGCTGCAAGGGTGATTGTTGCAATTGAAAACCCACAGGATATTATTGTCCAGTTCGCAAGGCCATATGGGCAGCATGCCGTCTTTAAGTTTTCTCAATACACTGGAGCACATGATATAGGCAGAAGGCACACTCCTGGAACGCTTACAAATCAGATGCAGACTTCATTTAACGAGCATCGTTTGTTGATCCTCATTGATCCAAGGACTGACCATCAGGTAATGGCTCTGCATTTTTCTACTTTTTTGTTCCACACAAGTTCTTGATCCCTTTCATGTCTCGCGCCTTTTCTAATAATGGGGAACATCTTTGGATGTTTGTTGTAGCCCATCAGAGAAGTGGTCGTAGGTAATATTCCAACCATTGCTTTTTGTGACATAGATTCACCAATGAAACATGTGGATATTGGGATACCTGCCAACAAGAAGGGAAAACATAGCATTGGATGCCTTTTTTGGATGCTTGCAATAATGGTTCTGCTGCAGATGGGAGGAACCATCCTTCCCGGTTATAAATGGGACATCACGGTAAGTGCTTGCGTATTTTGTGGTTATAATTCCAATTTCGTTATTAAATAATTTGTGCATATGGATTTTATTACTCATTCTGTTAAGTCAATTTAGAATCCAGTTGTACATTGTATTTGTTACTTGGTATGTTGCAGGTTGATTTGTTCCTCTACAGAGAGGCGGACGAAACTAAGGATCACGAAGAGGAAGATGCCCCTGTTGCTGAACATATCGCTGAATATGTAGCACCTTCTCTCATCCTTCCAGGAGATCAGTGGGGTGCCGATATTCCAAATGCGCAATGGGGGTCCCTGAACCTAGTGCAATCCCTCCTGTGCCTGCATTGGCCGTGTCTGACTGGCCCGGTGCTGCAGGTGCATACCAGGGTATTCTGGTCAAGGCTGTGCAACAATAAAAGGAGACCCCACCAAAAGAGCTTGGAATCAGCAAAGCAGTTTTGGATAGTCCATGCAAAAGCAAACTTTTGTAGTGTGTACAATTTTTTAGTGGCAAATCAGTGGTCTGTCCATAGAATTGAATAGGTGGGATACAATATACTATTGATCTATTAACACTATCAGTAGAAACATAATTTCACTGGTGGATTAATGGTTCATTGGACAGTCAGCCCTAAATTCAGTGTGACTTGTGAACAATTATCTTGCTGTGAAGATCTTTTATATTCATGCATTATATAGATGTATGCCTTTTGTTTGATAAATAGAAAAATGTACGCTGCTGTGAATAATCTGACTTCTTAGAAACCCTAGCCAACATAGAAACCTTAAGGACAGAAATCCCTTTGGGATATTATAGTCTCATGACTGAAGAACGATTATGAATGATATACTGGGTTATCTTGGAGATAAATTGAATGAGTCCCCTATAAAAATTTTGTTATTTTTATGTTGTATGGTGATTATGTATTTTTCTATTGTTCATTCTCTGTGATGCTGGATACCAGTAAACAGATCAGATAGTTGTTATGTTTTTAAGATAGAATGATAGCTCTTGATATGGCAATGTTTAACCATTGACTAGATATATAATGGGTGCAATTTGATGGTTACATAAATGCATAATAGTTGAAGTGAAAGCATGAATAACTGGTGAGGTGCTACTCTCAACAATCACACTATACGAGCCCTATACAAAATTGAGTTTTAACACAGTGCCTGGACTACAGCAGACCACCTTTATTGAACATCAATGTGGACCCTGGTCTAAAATAAAGCTAGCAATAAATAAGCTATTTTCACCCACTAGCCACAAATAGCCCACACTAGTAAATAAATTTCCCATTAGCAAGGTTCATCTTGGTCAGTGGTTTCAAACCTATAGTATAGCGCTAAACATGATTTTATAACTTGGTTTCTACGTCCTCCTGTAACTTTTTAAGGGGTGTAATGTGCAATGTAGACTTTTACCCTCAGAGCCATCACTGAGGAGGTGAGACATCACTCTTCAAAATTACTTTCCTGCTTTATCAACTTTTAAAGCATGTACAAAATGGCAATTTGTTGTGTTCTCTTTCATTCTCCCTCTGGCTCCCTGCTTTTTCTCTTGTGTGAACATCACAAATGTCACTGCCAAGCCATCACAAAATTTCTTTATACATTAACATTAACTATCAACATTCTTTCCTTGTTCGATCTTTATCATAGATTAATTCCACCTTCATTGTATATGGGTTCTATATACTATTTACTCTTTATCCTATCTTTAAAAAGTGGATTAACTTCCTTTTATATTGGTGTTCAACTAAGGTAAAAGCGACAATTTCTATAAGCTTCATATGGCAGTGTTAAATCATTGACGAGATAGATAATGGGTGCAATTTGATGTATAATATTTAAAGTGAAATTACGAATAACCGGTTGGGTGTTAGTCTCAACAGTCACTCCATATGAGCCCTATGCAAACTTAAGTCTCGACATAGCACTTCAGGTGAGACCTTCCTCATGGGAATTTAAAATATTGACACCTAGACTACGGCAGACCCCCTTTGTTGGAGAACAATGTGGATCCTAGTCTAAATAGAGCCAACGATACATAAGTTCTTTTCACCTACTAGCTACAGTAGCCCACATTGGTAAAGAGTATATTGTATTCCCATTAGCAAGGTTTGACTTGGCCAATGTTTTCGAACCTATAGTGTAGGGCTGAACAGAATTTTATAACTTGGTTTCTACGTCCTCCTACACCTATTTAGAGGCATGTAATTATAGTGTAAAGTATTTTGCTACTTTGTCGACTTTTAAAGCGTGTACAATCCGGCAATTTCTTCTATTCTCTTTCATTCTCTCTGTCTGGCTCTGTGTTATTTCCCTTGTGTGTACATCAGGAATGTCACTGCCAAGCCACGACCAGCTTTCTTTGTACATTAATATCAACTATTTGCATCCTGTCCTTGAAGTGCTGACCATAAATCTGTTTGGTGCTCTGAGAAAACAATATAACCCTTCTAAGAGTATAGTATATTAGAGAGTTACTTCTATTTGAAGAGAGTTGAAGAGAGTTAGATTCAATAATAAAGTTTCCCTCCCATTCCTCAAATAATATGTGTCCAGGTTCTAGAGATAAAACTCGCTTGTATAGTTTATACACCACAGTTAAGTTCATTGTTAAATTCGTTTATTGATTTATTTTATTAGTTGATTTTTGGAAAACACCATTCTGTTTTGTTTTCCTATTGTAAATTTATTGTAAATTTAAGTGGCATGCCACATGACTTAACAGGTTCAAATGGTGTCTTATGATAGGTTAAAAAAGGCTAATTATGGGCTCTTACTTAATTATGGTTTAAAATAAATAGAAATATTTAAAATTCAAATTATAAACTTTGATCATTTGGTTTACTTTTTTTAAAATAAAATAAATTAATTTTTATTATTTGAGGCAACTTAGCCGTTATTATGAAAACTAAATTATTAGGTTTATCCATCTAAAACCACCATACATAATTCATCATCAAAAGAAAATTAGACGGTCTAATCCAAAACTAAAATGGACAGTCTGATCTAAGACTTTATGAAACTCTCCATCTTAATTTTAATGATAAATCAGTAATTGGGTGGTTAACCTCCCTTATAAAATTGACAATTTAACTGAAGGAATTTTTTTGAAAGAATATATCTTTCATTATGGAATTACCTCAATTGTGCCTCTTTGTTGAATAATGAAGGCATTGTAAGTATTGCCCGAAACAGAAAACAAAACCAGTAAAGATGGTAGGTTTTTTGTGGAGTATACTCCATTACCGATCAATTCCTGCAGTTGGTTGATTTGGGTGTTAGTACTGGGCAGTCGAGGCCATGTAGAAAAGACATTGGTCCCGCCAGTTGCAAAGTTCATGCCAAAGCGAAGCATGTTGGAGTTGATATCCCGCTGACTGTGTAGCACTGGTATAGGGATGTGAAAAGCTGAAGCTGCAACATTGAAATCAGAAATGAAAACCCACACACGAAACGAATAATTGACTGTGTAAAAATTTGAAATTATACCTATGAAGTCTGTGAGAACCTTTCCATCTGAGTGTCGCCCAGATGGTTTTCCAGGAAAGCTGATACCATATGGAGGTTTCCAGGAAACGACATTTGATTTTTTCAGATTTATAGTGTCGACATAAGAGTCCCCAAACACAAACATTGCACTTGGGCGAGCACTCTCCACATTTTTTGTCATGAATCCAAATACACAAATACCAAATACACTAAGAATTGGTTAGAAATTACACAACGGTTGCAAATAAAATTCGAATAAAAGAGTAGGAAATTACAATGGATCAAGAGAAATCCACAACACATAGTAAACCAAAGCTTGTGTAGCCAGTCCATTCTGTTTTGTAGGCACAACTTCCAAACACAAAGGGCGATTCCATCCCCTTTTAAAAGAGGAGGTTTCCATTCGGAGTAGATATGCTAGTCCTTAAATTTATTCACTCCTGGCCACACTTCACCTTAATTTGGAGTATTTCTTGATTTGCAAAAGAGGAAGCAGAGAAAATTTCATCACATATCAGGTAAAACTGCCTAACTAGAACAATGTTTTCAAGCCATTTCCTTTGTTCTCTGTGTTCCTCTACCAATTGTAAGCAATTATCACATACAATTACAAAATAGTGGAACCTAAACTTTAACCAAGTAGTCCAAGCCTATTGCAATGGTAAAACTGTAAAAGGAGAAGAAAGCTGTTTATATATCCAGGGCCCAAACTGCCAGGCTGACTGTCTGCTTATAATTGTGAGATTGTTCTCACACAGATAAAACCATGATTATTTTGATGGATATGAGTCAAGAAGAAAACAAACTTAGTGATACAAAAAAATGATTTGTTTATATGGAAGCAGCTGAGAAGAGATTGCGGACTTAGCATAATTAAGAATAAATGGCCTCCAGGGACTGAAATCAACCAGATTCACTATCATGCCGTCTCTGGTAACATAGCAATGGAATGTACAGTAAAAAAATTCAAATTTCAATGGTAATGATGGGTAGGGACCATTGCATGCATAGTAAGAATCAACAAGAAAGTAAGAAATGGCAGCTGGTTGGTTAGAATACACAAATACAAATTTGACACCCCAAGTTGGTTCAGAAAAGAAACCTTATCAAGGATCATTACTCGTGCATTACATGAATGTAAGATGCAAGCAATAGAATTTTGACAAATGAAACCCTTAACAAGTGAAACCGACTGACTCCACAAATTTCAGAAGGCATATTTCCAGTTACCATTTGAAGCATTAATAAGAAAAAATAGCACAGATGTATCAGGGCTTGAAGCAAAGTAGCTAGACTCAATTCTGCAAATGGTTTGGCAAGGTCAGAATAAGAATTCTTTGCTATTATAACTGGCAAGCACCCCGACGGCCCCATATCTGTTACTGCGAACGTTCGAAAACCCATATTGTAGAAGCGCAGGAAGTCTATAGAGAGTTGTTGGTGATCGATTCTACAAATGACGGTATACCCTGCAATTTCAATTTCAAACCTCCCATGTAAAAGTACAATGCAAATCCTTGAGTGTGGAAAATAGATTTTTGAATTGAAGCCTATGTGATTCATATTATTTCAAGAAAGTTTCAATAAAAACGACATTCAAAATGATTGAGTTTAAAACCATCCAATATAATTTATTATGAAAACTAAATTATTAGGTTTATCCATCTAAAATCACCCTACATAATTCATCATCAAAAGAAAAATAGATAGTCTAATCCAAAACTAAAATGGACAGTCTGATCTAAGAGTTTATGAAACTCTCCATCATAAACCACCCGATCCTATTAGATGGTGCCACGTCGTTGGGGCAATATCGCCCTCATCGCGTGAATTTGACGTGGTAAAGTTCGGGATCTAAAAAAATGCGAAACTCCACCCTGCTCGTTGGATCGCCCCAATCAACGTGAAACTCCTCCAGCCGTCAGATGCGAGCGGATTGTTAATAGGCGGGGTTGAACGCTATATTGGCACTCGCCTTATAGTTAGGTCCGGGATATATATATGGCGGACATTCATGCATAATGGCGTTTTAATGAATATGTGAAAGTGTCTATGGTATCGTCGATTGATGTCCACGGTAGTAAAATTAAGGTATGTAGTGATCCCATATTAATGATCTAATGACATGATAAGACTTGGGGTTTTAACTCTAAGGTTTGGTCAATGCTTATTAAACTAAAGTCCGTCGTGAGCCTTTCGGGAGGGCGTATACTTGTTATTGCTTGGGGTTATGGTCTAAGAAGTTTGAACATCAAAATATAATGAGAGGATATTGCCTTTTAATACAGTTTACAAGGGGAGGATTTCTATTAATATTCGAGCACTTTATAAAAGAGGGAGATAGCCTCGGTGCATTATTCAAAGGATATTCATTTGTTTTTATTATTATCGAATAAATTAAATGTTAAAAGTAATTAAATAATATTTAAAGTTTGAATTTATATATTTATTTTATTTTTAATAATTACATGCTATGATATAAAAAAAAGAAAGAAAGAAAGAATAAATAAATAGAAATAAAATAAAATAAAGATAAAATTAAAATTAAAAATAAAATAGATAAAAAAAAAATTCTTAATTACAAAAATAAGAATAAAATAAATAAATAAACAGAAATAAAATAAAATAAAGACTAATAATTAAATAAATAAACACGCGTCAAACTAATCTATTATAATGTGATTTGTACATTTGCTTCACTCTTTCTAAAATAAAATAAATTACTTTCTAATTGTTTGAGTCAAACTAGCCATTTCAATCTTACTCTCTCTACTATTTAGTATTTACTTAGTACTATTTACAACTTCAATCAATGTTTTTCTTTTTCTTTATACGCTTACGTTTCAAATTGTGATGGCATATATCATTTCAAATATGATTAACAATAATTTCAAAAAAAAAAAAAAAAAACGCTTCTAATATTACAAATATGCACTAGCAAGTCACTCTTTATTGATCTTAGGCAATTTTAATTTGCTATTTCAGGCTTCAGTATCTACTATTTAGTGTTTACTTAGTACCATTGACAATTCCAATCAATGTATTCCATTTGCTTATATGCTTACGTTTCAAACTGTCATGTGCATGTGTCATGTAAAACATGATTAGCAATGAGTTGAAAAAAAAACTTGGAATATTCAAGATATACAATTGCAAGTAGTATACTTCAAAAACTAATTTACAAATATGGTTATTTGACATTACTATTTCCTTTCCTTTTATACCTACAAACCAACATCCTCTCCTAACCTATTTTGTGCCTATGCCTTGTTTACCATGGAAATAATTCAACATGCCCTATTCCAAAATATATGTTCCATAGGGAAAGCCTTTAAACTACTCGTTGTCAGGAATGTATTTGCAAAAATTGCATTTGTAAAATTAGTCAAGACTAATAAGATTCATCTTAATATCTAAAATTTAAATCAAATTCTTCAAGAAAATCGTTCTCAAACAGTGTTTCTTAAAGGCTCATTCACACAGCTCCTCCTTTCGGCGTTCCCTTGTACCACAGATGCAATTGCTAGTTTAATCATTATCAGTTAAAATATTATCCCGTGGGGAACGTTATTATCCCGTGGGGAACGTTATATTGGCACTGGCCTTATAGTTAGGTCCGGGATATATATATGGCGGACATTCATGCATAATGGCGTTTTAATGAATATGTGAAAGTGTCTATGGTATCGTCGATTGATGTCCGCAGTGTTAAAATTAAGGTATGTAGTGATCCCATATTAATGATCTAATGACATGATAAGACTTGGGGTTTCAACTCTAAGGTTTGGTCGATGCTTATTAAACTAAAGTCCGTCGTGAGCCTTTCGAGAGGGTGTATACTTGTTATTGCTTGGGGTTATGGTCTAAGAAGTTCGAACATCAAAATATAATGAGAGGATATTGCCTTTTAATACAGTTTACAAGGGGAGGATTTCTATTAATATTCTAGCGCTTTATAAAAGAGGGAGATAGCCTCGGTTCATTATTCAAAGGATATTCATTTGTTTTTATTATTATCGAATAAATTAAATGTTAAAAGTAATTAAATAATATTTAAAGTTTGAATTTATATATTTATTTTATTTTTAATAATTACATGCTATGATATAAAAAAAAGAAAGAAAGAAAGAATCAATAAATAGAAATAAAATAAAATAAAGATAAAATTAAAATTAAAAATAAAATAGATAAAAAAAAAAATTCTTCATTACAAAAATAAGAATAAAATAAATAAATAAATAAATAGAAATAAAATAAAATAAAGATTAATAAATAAATAAATAAATAAACACGCGTCAACCTAATCTAAGTTTCGCAGAGCTTCAGGGATTGGTGTGAGGATCATTCAGATCTTCAACATGTGCTTCATCATCTTCAATGGGTTTAGTGACAGCTGTTGCTGGAGGGAGAGTGCAACAATTCAGTTTTGAGGCCAGCACAGTGCAGTAGCTCATCTTGGTGGCTTGTTTTCTATCTCAGCTCTTTTTGGGTCAGATCTATATGTAAACCCCTTTTGTTATTTATAATAAAGCTGAGATTCTTCCAGTTCTATGTGGTATTGGATTGCAGTTTTTATTCATTTAATTTTACATGGAAATCTTCTGTTAAATACATGTTGAATTTATGGTATATTTTGAGGTATAAGTAAATTTAGTTAAATTCAGTGAAATATCCCATTAGGGGATATTACAAACCTATTCTAAATCACACAAGAATAAATCATCAAATGCACACACACCACTGCTTAATCTCCTTCTCCTTTTATAGCTTATTCTCCTTGCCAATACCACAAGCAAAACCATTGGATTTGTTGGTGGGAATAATTGATGGAATCAAACAGACATTGTCAACTCAAAACCTTGGTAAAATACCATGGAAAATTCGCATGGCCTTTTATTTTCCATTCTTAGGGTCATGTACATTACTCTTCTTCTTGACATCTACATATGTACATGACTCTCATTCAGATGAAACTTGTGACTATGCTTCCAATACACTTCTTCGTCCTCTGCAACACCTGCAACACTTCATCAAACCTTTGTAGCTCTTATGTAACATCAAGACTCTTGCAACACTTATACAATCATTGAAAACATCATCCATGAGGTTGACATCAAGGACAACACATTAGCCATAGTGCTGACATATTGGGATTGATTCTCAATGCAGGCATGCTATCAAGTAATCATTTCAATATTTGATCATTATAGTCATTTCTCTAGGCATTAAACCCCCTCGACTTCATTCATTTCGTCTCTATCGTCAATGCTTAAGGGACCTCGCATGGGCATGTCTGCTACCATTCCTTCGTTGGGATTTTCCTCTCTTCCCTCCCATGTTCTTCCCCTGGCTTATAACCACCTGCACCATCTCATCTACCCTATTCAAATTTATAAGCATCACTCTCATCCCCTTGATATGCCATCCAAGTTGATACATTATCCCCTACATAATCCCTATCACACCCTGTCCCGAAAGCTATGCAGGATGAGCTCAAGGGCCACCGAAGTAAGGCAATGTTTGCTCGAACCACCAAGCCTGAACAAGACACAACCAAAGTGACCATGGACTATTATATAACTACTATGCACCAACAAAAGCAAGGAACTAGAAAACTGGAGCATCAGACTAAAAGAGAGATTTGTGAGCTCAAGCATTGTGAGTAGCTCGACAATGAGGTGGTCGTCTATATGCAAGATTCAGGTGTACAAATTTCCACTAGTGCCTGCAATATCAAGCTCCAAAAATAGAAAAAAAAGTAATTGCACACCAATACTATGGTAACCAAAGCCATCAACGATTTAAATGCACATCAAGGTTTTATGGAACATGTGGATTTCTGGAGAAATAGAATCATTCCAGCACCACATTACTCACTTGGTTGGTGAAAAGGAACATGGGTGTTCTGCGGGCTCCTCCTCCTAGTTCATCTATCCTAACTTGTCTAAGGAAGACCCATCTCTCTCTCTTGGAGGATGCCGCCAAGGAAGTTGTCGTGTAATGGTTTAGTACTGATCTTCTTTTCCCTTTTGTTTATCTTCTTCATATGCTATTAAAGTTGTATCACAACTAGTGTGTCAATGTCTATAAGTTTTTTTTGAAACAGATTAACTTGAAAGTTTGATGGTAAATAGCCTAATTTCCCTCTTTGGGTAGGCTCATGGTTAAAATCTCTATCTTAGAAATTAATTATCAATTATTTGAACCCAGGTTTCCCTCTTTTGCAAGGCATGTCAAATTTGAACTCATAAAGTAAATTTGGCACCTAGAATTGTAGATATGTAATTAATAATAAATTATAAATAAAAGTACTTAATTATATAAAAACATATGGAAATACAAAAAAAATCAATAACATGCTTGCTCACACCAACAACACACTGAAATGTTGATTTATTTCTAAAATAGTTCTCAACCAAATATTTGTTACACTTCCTGAACTCCCATAAATGTAACTACCAAGTTCCCAAAATTATTCCAGTGAATGGGAAATATTTAATTCTCATTCCTAAAAAATAAATATTACAAAATATTACCTTATGAAAATTTATTTTTATATTCTTCTTTAATAAATTAGAAAATCCTTTTTACTTTTTCAGTGTGAACAGAGACGTTAAGTCAGGCATCACTTGAAACTCTATGCTTGTGCAGGACAATCCAGGTCAGCCATGACGTCAAAATTTTAATCATAATTACGTTTAACATTTTCCTATCATACGAGGAATTTTGCGCACAAAAATATTTTTCAAAAACTTTTGAATGTGCATCGCATGAGAACCATTGAAAATTTAATCCATTGTCATCGCTTAAAATACCTGTCACTCATTTCTCCAAATATGAAATGATTAATTTTTTTCCACAAAAAGTACTTTTCAAAGTGGACAAGGAGTTTCTAAGTCAGTTATCATTTGAAAAATTGACTAAAAATAATTAAGCCGAAAGGTGTTCCCTTTGCTGGCTTTGGCTGAATGTCACTGTTCACTTTAGCCAATGAGAGGGCTTTCTCATCGCCCTTCCAGCCAATGAAAATTTGACATTTGGCACCTCCTCCTCTTACCATCTCACTATTTCAAATTGACCAGCTCGCAGTCTGAAAACTCCATTTAACCCTCTTACCTGAAAAGTACGTTTCATTCTCTGCCTCCTAACGTATCAGTTGAAAACCCATCATCGGTGCCTCCCAAATCATATTAACTCCCTTCAAAACTCTTATCGTTAGGTTTATCGTGCCATTAAATTGAAGAGATGTCTTCACCTGAATATCACATGGCTTTGGTACGTTAAGGGGACACCTGTGAGATGGGCCTTCATGGACGGAATAGATTTATCAAAACCCTAATTCATTGATTGTTTAGCATTTTTGAGGTTTTGTCGGTTCATTTGTCCGTGATTTTCGATTTGGAACTTCCTTGTACAGAGGAGATACAAGCTGCAATTTTTGGAGGAAATTCTGTGGAATCAGAGGGTTTTTATCTGCAACATAGATTACCCTCATGGCGTGAACAAATATTACTGTTCTGAGTTATTTCCCTAGTGTGCAACAGCATTATACATACATTCCACATGGTTTTGCTCTGCAACATAGATTACCGTCATGGCGTGAATGAATATTATTGTTCTGACTTATTTCCCTCGTGTGCAACAACATTATACAAACCCCAAGAGAGGTATTTCGTTTACTTTACTTTTCCCATTTGCATTTTAATGTTTCAGAATTTCATTTTCTCTGGGAATAATTTCTGCATTTGAATTTTCGACTTATTAAACCTCTGAATTGGTTTCAGGTCTAAATCTGGCTTAATAATTTTCTTTGACTTTCTTTCTTCTTCCACATATCCACTATGGAAAGAATCACCGAAGTAAGAAAATTACAACCTCCAGGGCTTTCTCATGCTTTAGGTTTTGCAAAAGCTCGGAGGAAGGGGAGAATAAAACTGAAGTGTGCAGGAGCCAGAAGATCTGAAAATGGCGCAAAAGACGGGGGGTTTGTCTCAGAAGGAGGCAGATATTCAGATGATGCTTGCTGCCGATGTTCATCTCAGTAGAAAAAAATGCGATTTTCAGATGGAGCGTTAGGTGTACAAGAGGCGTTCTGATGGTAACCGACCCTTATCTCTGTTTTTCCTTTGTTAGTACTGGAATAATCTTACTCTGTGTGCAAAATGTAGCGCCCTCCATTTTGAGTTGTTCAGTGTAATAACATTGGTGTGGAAGTCTCGGAAAAATTGTGCTCCTTTTGTTTGCTCCTTTAAAATAGATCGTATCAGTACGAGAAAAAAACAATTTGATCACATTATTCTTGCCCAAATTTAGTAGATGTCCTCAGTAGATATATGGCCTATTATACACCAGTGTAAAATCATTTATTTTCTCATCCGCAGTGTTTCAAATTTTACAGCGTTTATATTTGTCCCTGTTGTCCTTTCATTGCATAAAGCCTCTGTTACCCATATAAAAACCCATGAGCTAATGCTAACTAAAATGCCAATGATATAGGAAGCCATAGAAAGCATAAAAAGACATGGGGTGCCCTTTTAAAGACTGTTATGGTTGCATCCGATTTTGATATGTTATGTTTAGGTTTAGCATATTGTGTTTAGATTCCTCTCTGCTCTACCCTGATCAGAGATCGAGATCAGTTCTAGTAGGATGTCACACTTCTTGTTGTTGGAAGAATTTTCTGAAAGCAATTTTTTTTTGTCTTTGTTGATAGGGATCTTGTGTTTAAATGCCTCTCTGATCAGAAAGATCGATATCAGTTCGAACAATACAGTGACATCACACTTTCCAAGAATTTATTGAAAGCAATTTATTGGTCTTTGTTGATAGGGATATTCATCATCAATTTAGGTAAGACTTGGGAAAAGCTTCAGCTCGCTGCAAGGGTGATTGTTGCAATTGAAAACCCACAGGATATTATTGTCCAGTCCGCAAGGCCATATGGGCAGCGTACCGTCTTTAAGTTTTCTCAATACACTAGAGCACATGCAATAGGTGGCAGGCACACTCTTGGAACGCTTACAAATCAGATGCAGACTTCATTTAACGAGCATCGTTTGTTGATCCTCACTGATCCAAGGACTGACCATCAGGTAATGGCTCTGCATTTTTCTACTTTTTTGTTCCACACAAGTTCTTGATCCCTTTCATGTCTCACGCCTTTTCTAATAATGGGGAACATCTTTGGATGTTTGTTGTAGCCCATAAGAGAAGTGGCCCTAGGTAATATTCCAACCATTGCTTTCTGTGACACAGATTCACCAATGAAACATGTGGATATTGGGATACCTGCCAACAAGAAGGGAAAACATAGCATTGGATGCCTTTTTTGGATGCTTGCAAGAATGGTTCTGTTGCAGATGCGAGGAACCATCCTTCCCGGTCATAAATGGGACATCACGATAAGTTCTTGCATATTTTGTGGTTATAATTCCAATTTCGTTATTAAATAATTTGTGCATATGGATTTTATTACTCGTTTTGTTAAGTCAATTTAGAATCCAGTTGTACATTGTATTTGTTACTTGGTATGTTGCAGGTTGATTTGTTCCTCTACAGAGAGGCGGACGAAACTAAGGATCACGAAGAGGAAGATGCCCCTGTTGCTGAATATATCGCTGAATATGTAGCACCTTCTCTCATCCTTCCAGGAGATCAGTGGGGTGCCGATATTCCAAATGCGCAATGGGGCCCCTGAACCTAGTGTAATCCTTCCTGTGCCTGCATTGGCTGTGTCTGACTGGCCTGGTGCTGCAAGTGCATACCAGGGTATCCTGGCCAAGGCTGTGCAACAATAAAAGGAGACCCCACCAAAAGAGCTTGGAATCAGCAAAGCAGTTTTGGATAGTCCATGCAAAAGCAAACTTTTGTAGTGTGTACAATTTTTTAGTGGCAAATCAGTGGTCTGTTCACAGAATTGAATAGGTGGGATACAATATACTGTTGATCTATTAACACTATCAGTAGAAATAGAATTTCACTGGTGGATTAATGGTTCATTGGACAGTCAGCCCTAAATTCAGTGTGACTTGTGAATAATTATCTTGCTGTGAAGATCTTTTATATTCATGCATTATATAGATGTATGCTTTTTGTTTGATAAATAGAAAAATGTACGCTGCTGTGAATAATATGATTTCTTAGAAACCCTAGCCAACATAGAAACCTTAAGGACAGAAATCCCTTTGGGATATTACAGTCTCATGACTGAAGAATGATTATGAATGATATACTGGGTTATCTTGGAGATAAATTGAATGAGTCCCCTTTAAAAATTCTGTTATTTTTATGTTGTATGGTGATTATGTATTTTTCTATTGTTCATTCTCTGTGATGCTGGATACCAGTAAACAGATCGGATAGTTGTTATGTTTTTAAGATATAATGATAGCTCTTGATATGGCAATGTTTAACCATTGACTAGATATATAATGGGTGCAATTTGATGGTTACATAAATGCATAATAGTTGAAGTGAAAGCATGAATAACTGGTGAGGTGCTACTCTCAACAATCACACTATACGAGCCCTATACAAAATTGAGTTTTAACACAGTGCCTGGACTACAGCAGACCACCTTTGTTGAACATCAATGTGGACCCTGGTCTAAAATAAAGCCAGCAATAAATAAGCTATTTTCACCCACTAGCCACAAATAGCCCACACTAGTAAATAAATTTCCCATTAGCAAGGTTCGTCTTGGTCAGTGGTTTCAAACCTATATTATAACGCTAACCATGATTTTATAATTTGGTTTCTACGTCCTCCTGTAACTTTTTAAGGGGTGTAATGTGCAATGTAGACTTTTACCCTCAGAGTCATCACTGAGGAGGTGAGACATCACTCTTCAAAATTACTCGCCTGCTTTATCAACTTTTAAAGCATGTACAAAATGGAAATTTGTTGTGTTCTCTTTCATTCTCCCTCTGGCTCCCTGCTTTTTCTCTTGTGTGAACATCACAAATGTCACTACCAAGCCATCACAAACTTTCTTTATACATTAGCATTAACTATCAGCATTCTTTCCTTGTTTGATCTTTATCATATGTTAATTCCACCTTCATTGTATATGGGTTCTATATACTATTTACTCTTTATCCTATCTTTAAAAAGTGGATTAACTTCCTTTTATATTGTTGTTCAACTAAGGTAAAAGCCACAATTGCTATAAGCTTCATATGGCAGTGTTAAATCATTGACGAGATAGATAATGGGTGCAATTTGATGTATAATAGTTAAAGTGAAATTACGAATAACCGGATGGGTGTTAGTCTCAACAGTCACTCCATATGAGCCCTATACAAACTTAAGTCTCGACATAGCACTTCAGGTGAGACCTTCCTCATGGGAATTTAAAATATTGACACCTAGACTACGGCACACCCACTTTGTTAGAGAACAATGTGGATCCTAGTCTAAATAGAGCCAACGATACATAAGTTCTTTACACCTACTAGCTACAGTAGCCCACATTGGTAAATAGTATATTGTATTCCCATTAGCGAGGTTTGACTTGGCCAATGTTTTCGAACCTATAGTGTAGGGCTGAACATAATTTTATAACTTGGTTTCTACGTTCTCCTACACCTATTTAGAGGCATGTAATTATAGTGTAAAGTATTTTGCTGCTTTGTCGACTTTTAAAGCATGTACAATCTGGCAATTTCTTCTATTCTCTTTCATTCTCTCTGTCTGGCTCTGTGTTATTTCCCTTGTGCGTACATTAGGAATTTCACTGCCAAGCCACGACCAGCTTTCTTTGTACATTAATATCAACTATCTGCATCCTGTTCTTGAAGTGCTGACCATAAATCTATTTGGTGCTCTTAGAAAACAATATAACCCTTCTAAGAGTATAGTATATTAGAGAATTAATTCTATTTGAAGAGAGTTGAAGAGAGTCAGATTCAATAATAAAGTTGCCCTCGCATTCCTCAAATAATATGTGTCCAGGTTCTAGAGATAAAACGCGCTTTGATAGTTTATACACCACAGTTAAGTTTCTTGTTAAATTTGTTTATTGATTCATTTTATTAGTTGATTTTTGGAAAACACCATTATGTTTTGTTTTCCTATTGTAAATTTAAGTGGCGTGCCACATGACTTAACAGGTTCAAATGGTGTCGTATGATAGGTTAAAAAAGGCTAATTATGGGCTCTTACTTAATTATGGTTTAAAATAAATAGAAATATTTAAAATTCAAATTATAAACTTTGATCATTTGGTTTACTTTTTTAAAAATAAAATAAATTAATTTTTATTATTTGAGGCAACTTAACCGTTATTATGAAAACTAAATTATTAGGTTTATCCATCTAAAACCACCATACATAATTCATCATCGAAAGAAAAATAGACAGTCTAATCCAAAACTAAAATGGACAGTCTGATCTAAGAGTTTATGAAACTCTCCATCTTAATTTTAATGATAAATTAGTAATTGGGTGGTTAACCTCCCTTATAAAATTGACAATTTTACTGAAGGAATTTTTTTGAAAGAATATATCTTTCATTATGGAATTACCTCAATTGTGCCTCTTTGTTGAATAATGAAGGCATTGTAAGTATTGCCCAAAACAAAAAACAAAACCAGTAAAGATGGTAGGTTTTTTGCGGAGTATACTCCATTACCGATCAATTCCTGCAGTTGGTTGATTTGGGTGTTAGTACTGGGACGTCGAGGCCATGTAGAAAAGACACCGGTCTCACCAGTTGCAAAGTTCATGCCAAAGCGAAGCATGTTGGAGTTGATATCCCGCTGACTGTGTAGCACTGGTATAGGGATGTGAAAAGCTGAAGCTGCAACATTGAAATCAGAAATGAAAACCCACACACGAAACGAATAATTGACTGTGTAAAAATTTGAAATTATACCTATGAAGTCTGTGAGAACCTTTCCATCTGAGTGTCGCCCGGATAGTTTCCGAAAGGCGATACCATATGGAGGTTCCGGAAAACGACATTTGATTTTTTTTTCAGATTTATAGTGTCTGACATAAAGTCCCCAAACACAAACATTGCACTTGAAATGAAACCTCTCATTTTTTGTCATGAATCCAAATACACAAATACAAATACACTAAGAATTGGTTAGAAATTACACTGGCAGTTTGCAAATAAAATTCGAATAAAAGAGTAGGAAATTACAATGGATCAAGAGAAATCCACAACACATAGTAAACCAAAGCTTGTGTAGCCTGTCCATTCTGTTTTGTAGGCACAAATTCCAAACACAAAGGGCGATTCACCCCCCTTTTAAAAGAGGAGGTTTCCATTCGGAGTAGATATGCTAGTCCTTAAATTTATTCACTCCTGGCCACACTTCACCTTAATTTGGAGTATTTCTTGATTTGCAAGAGAGGAAGCAGAGAAAATGTCATCACATATCAGGTAAAACTGCTTAACTGGAACAATGTTTTCAAGCCATTTCCTTTGTTCTCTGTGTTCCTCTACCAATTGTAAGCAATTATCACATACAATTACAAAATAGTGGAACCTAAACTTTAACCAAGTAGTCCAAGCCTATTACAATGGTAAAACTATAAAAGGAGAAGAAAGTTGTTTATATATCCAGGAGCCAAACTACCAGGCTGACTGTCTGCTTATAATTGTGAGATTGTTCTCACACAGATAAAACCATGATTATTTTGATGGATATGAGTCAAGAAGAAAACAAACTTAGTGATACAAAAAATTGATTTGTTTATATGGCAGCGGCTGAGAAGAGATTGTGGACTTAGCATAATTAAGAATAAATGGCCTCCAGGGATTGAAATCAACCAGATTCACTATCATGTCATCTTTGGTAACATAGCAATGGAATGTACGGTAAAAAAATCCAAATTTCAATGGTAATGATGGGTAGGGACCATTGCATGCATAGTAAGAATCAACAAGAAACTAAGAAATGGCAGCTGGTTGGTTAGAATACACAAATACAAATTTGACACCCCAAGTTGGTTCAGAAAAGAAACCTTCTCAAGGATCATTACTCGTGCATTACATGAATGTAAGATGCAAGCAATAGAATTTTCACAAACCAAACCCTTAACAAGTGAAACCGACTAACTCCACAAATTTCAGAAGGCATATTTCCAATTACCATTTGAAGCATTAATAAGAAAAAAGTAGTACATCTCTATCAGGGCTTGAAGCAAAGTAGATAGACTCAATTCTGCAAATGGTTTGGCAAGGTCAGAATAAGAATTCTCTGCTATTATAACTGGCAAGCACTCTGACAGCCCCATATCTGTTACTGCAAACCTTCGAAAACCCATATTGTACAAGCGCAGTAAGTCTACAGAGAGCTGTTTGGTGACCGATTCTACAAATGACGGTATACCCTGCAATTTCAATTTCAACCCTCCCATGTAAAAGTACAATGCAAACCCTTGAGTGTGGAAAATATATTTTTGAATTGAAGCCTATGTGATTCATATTATTTCAAGAAAGTTCCAATAAAAAATACATTCAAAATTATTGAGTTTAAAAACATCCAATATAATTTATTATCAAAACTAAATTATTAAGTTTATCCATCTAAAACCACCCTACATAATTCATCATCAAAAGAAAAATAGACAGTCTGATCTAAGAGTTTATGAAACTCTCCATCATAAACCACCTGCTAGCATACATGCAGGGCGTGAGCATTTGGTTCTGAAAATGCCTACCCAGCTTAGGCAGCTCTTCATTCACAAGAACTTCAAACTGAAATAGATATTGGTGTAATAGAGGCAGGCCTTCCAAATACAAACGTCGCATTGGCATATTCACAGCGCCCTTGAGCAAAGCCGCCATTACCCAAAACGCCTCTTCCTCCTCATTCATGTGAAGCAGAATCATGCCCACTATGAAATTCATCTCCTTTGTATACCCCACATCCTTGTCATACACAGAGTAGGCCTTCAACAAATTGTGCAGAGATCTCTGTCCGGGCCCGTCGATCATTTGAAATAATCCTTGGGAGGGCAAGGTGCGATGAATGTCTTTCACGATAAGCTTCTCTAATGAATCAGAAGTTTCAGTGGATAGGAGGAGTTGGTAAATTCCAGGGTTTGCTAAATCCCCACTTAAAAGGAGGGGCAATTGTATTGTAATTTTGTTATAGTGCAAATCTCTTCAGGTCGAACCTTGGGTGTGGTCGAATTCCTAAAGCCGAAGCAAAGGATTGAGACGGAAATGGGAACTAGCGTTGAGCTGTACATTGAATGTATGTTGGAGGGTTTTAAAGCCAGAATGGAATACAATTCATGTTAAGGACCAGCATAGGGGAGGACTGGAGCGAGACTTCAAAACAGAGTTTGTTGGCTTACCCATTTTGTGCAGAAAACGAGTGAAGAGAACTGCGCTAAGGGAAGCGTACTGAAGAGTAAGTGAATGCAGAAGATGGAACCTGGAGCGTAGAATGAATGGAACCAAGAGGTGAATGTGGAACCGGAGGTTATAGTCGAGTGGTTTTGGGAACAAACCCGCCTATTTCACACCGCCCTTGCCCGGAGGTGAAACCATAAGGAAAAAACCCGATCCTATTAGATCGTGCCACGTCGTTGGGGCAAAACCGCCCTCATCGCGTGAATTTGACGTGCTTAAGTTTGGGACCAAAAAAGATGCGGAACTCCACCCTGCTCGTTGGATCGCCCCAATCAACGCGATACTCCTCCAGCCGTCGGATGCGAGAGGATTTTTAATAGGTGGGGCCGAACGTTATATTGGCACTGGCCTTATAGTTAGGTCTGGGATATATATATGGCGGACATTCATGCATAATGGCGTTTTAATGAATATGTGAAAGTGTCTATGGTATCGTCGATTGATGTCCGCAGTGTTAAAATTAAGGTATGTAGTGATCCCATATTAATGATCTAATGACATGATAAGACTTGGGGTTTCAACTCTAAGGTTTGGTCAATGCTTATTAAACTAAAGTCCGTCGTGAGCCTTTCGAGAGGGTGTATACTTGTTATTGCTTGGGGTTATGGTCTAAGAAGTTCGAACATCAAAATATAATGAGAGGATATTGCCTTTTAATACAGTTTACAAGGGGAGGATTTCTATTAATATTCGAGCGCTTTATAAAAGAGGGAGATAGCCTCGGTGCATTATTTAAAGGATATTCATTTGTTTTTATTATTATCGAATAAATTAAATGTTAAAAGTAATTAAATAATCTTTAAAGTTTGAATTTATATATTTATTTTATTTTTAATAATTACATGCTAAGAATAAATAAATAGAAATAAAATAAAATAAAGATAAAATAAAATAGATAAAAAAAAAAAAAATCTTAATTACAAAAATAAGAATAAAATAAATAAATAAATAGAAATAAAATAAAATAAAGATTAATAAATAAATAAATAAACACGCGTCAACCTAATCTATTCTAATGTGATTTGTACATTTGCTTCACTCTTTCTAAAATAAAATAAATTACTTTCTAATTGTTTGAGTCAAACTAGCCATTTCAATCTTACTCTCTCTACTATTTAGTATTTACTTAGTACTATTTACAACTTCAATCAATGTTTTTCTTTTTCTTTATACGCTTACGTTTCAAATTGTGATGTGCATATATCATTTCAAATATGATTAACAATAATTTCAAAAAAAAAAAAACTCTTCGAATATTACAAATATGCACTAGCAAGTCACTCTTTACTGATCTTAGGCAATTTTAATTTGTTGTTTCAGGCTTCAGTATCTACTATTTAGTGTTTACTTAGTACCATTGACAATTCCAATCAATGTATTCCATTTGCTTATACGCTTACGTTTCAAACTGTCATGTGCATGTGTCATGTAAAACATGATTAGCAATGAGTTGAAAAAAAAACTTGGAATATTCAAGATATACAATTGCAAGTAGTATACTTCAAAAACTAATTTACAAATATGGTTATTTGACATTACTATTTCCTTTCCTTTTATACCTACAAACCAACATCCTCTCCTAACCTATTTTGTGCCTATGCCTTGTTTACCATGGAAATAATTCAACATGCCCTATTCCAAAATATATGTTCCATAGGGAAAGCCTTTAAACTACTCATTGTCAGGAATGTATTTGCAAAAATTGCATTTGTAAAATTAGTCAAGACTAATAAGACTCATCTTAATATCTAAACTTTAAATCAAATTCTTCAAGAAAATCGTTCTCAAACAGTGTTTCTTAAAGGCTCATTCACACAGCTCCTCCTTTCGGCGTTCCCTTGTACCACAGATGCAATTGCTAGTTTAATCATTATCAGTTAAAATATTTCAACATTTTTCCTCATATGAAATCATTACGTTTGACCAAGAAAATAACCATTGAATGTGGACAAATACTTTCTGAGTCAAGCATTGGCTGAAAATCTACAGAAAATGAATACTTGTGGGGGACAATCCCATCAACCGATCATGTAAAAGTTTATTTAATTATTATTTAAAACATTTAATTTAATTAATTTATATTCTGAAGTTCTTTTAAATTTATTTGAAATTTGGTTAATGTTTATTAGAATTACAAATTTGAAATTTATTTATTTTAATGATTAAAATTTATATATTTTAAATAAAAATTAAGATTTAATTAAAAAAATAGTTTACTAAATTTCAAAAAAAAAATTACAAATAATTATTTTTATCAATTTTCTCACAAAATATTTTTCAATGTGAATAACAACTTTCTAAATCAAAATTAAATAAATACTTGTATTACCAACCATTATAAAATTTATTTAATCATTATTATTTGAAAACAAAATCTATCATTTTTTACTGCAAAATCAATCACTCATATTGTCCTATGGATATCAATAACATGAACTACAAATACCAAATTGGGTTAAAAATACAGTAAAAATCAATAACATGCTTGTTGACACCAATGACATACTGAAATAAATCTAAACGTAACTCGAAGTTCCCAAAATTATTCCAGCTATTGAGAAATATTTAATTCTCATTCCTAAACTTCCAAAAACATTAAAAAATATTACCTTATGAACCATAATTTTATACTCTTCGTTAATAAATTGGAAAATCCTTATGACTTTTTCAATGTAAACATGGACATTTTAAGTGAGGCTATCACTTGAAACTCTATGCTTGTGCAGGAGAATCCAGGCCAGCCATGACGTCAAATACATAACATAGTCTCCTTTCATATCAAATCACTAATTTTACCCGCAAAAATACTTTTTCAACGTGAACTCCACTGTGGGTCAGGCATCACGTGAAACTCTATGATTGTGCAATACAATCCAAGGCCGCCATGATGTGAACAAAATTAATCGTTATCACTTGAAATATTTTTCTATCATTTTCCTCTTCTGAAATGAGTAATTTTAATACACAAAAATACTTACCCGAAAAGTACTCCAATGTGGGTCAGGCATCACGTGAAACTCTATGATTGTGCAAGATAATCCAAGACTGCCATGATGTGAAAATTTTAATTGTTATCCCTTGAAATATTTTCTTATTCTAAAAATTAATTTTCTTCGTTTTTTCTCATCAGAAACGACTAATTTTGGCCCACAAAAATTCGATGATTTTCTACAACGGCAACATGCAGAAAATGAATACTGATGCCGAACAAACTAGGGGAGCAGCTATGTAGAAATTTATTTAATTATTATTAAATAAATTATTTAATTTAACTGATTAGATGTTAAGAGGTTTTTCTTAAATCTGTAAATTTTAATTGGTATAAATATATATATGTTTTAAATTATAAATTTGGTATATTTTAAATGTTTTAAATATTTTTGAGATATTAGATTTTTATAAAAATAAGTTTTTAGGTGATAATTATATAGGAGAACAAATTGTTGACACAAATCAAATAGGAGAATAAATGATCGAGGTGTTTCGAATCAACTAGTGTGGTTTATCTTCAAGACGAAATAAATCCAACCACTGTGGTTCATCTTCAAAACTTATTTATATATTCAAAAATTAATTTTAATTAATAAAAAATATAATTTAACTTAAATTAATGAGTAGTCTCTAAGTGAGACTTGAGTAGTCTCTACATGACACTTTTTGGAGTAGGCATATTTGTAACATGAATTGAGCGAAAACATTTGTGGCCAAATCTTGATTTGTGTTGTTTAAACTAGTTTTTTTATTGCATACATAAATTCAACACTCTCAAAAACCTCGGGTCTCTTCAATAGTGAAGAGCTTGCCTCTAAATCCCTCTTGGATTTCTTAACAAATTAAATTAGAAAATAAACTAAAAAAAGTTCAGTTCAAACTTAAAAACAAATTCCTAAACTTGAGATTTTAATTGCTCAATTCTCAAGTACATTGTCTATGAATTTTGAGCTCATGAAAATCTTCATAAAAGAATATGAATGACTGGGTGTGACAAAATCAAAGCCAGCCATAAAGATCCTTCATCATTTATCCACTTCATGATCAAATGTTCAAATGTCAAGTTCACATTGCTTCATTTCCCAAGAGATCTTAATGACATTAATAATTGTAATAAAAATACTAATATGTGGTAAGTATAACAATTGTTTTTAAAGGTGCAAAGTACACCCAAGAAATAGAAGATTAGGGAATATCATTTTGAAAAACTAAATATTTTCAAACTTTAAACAAGCAAATTATTTTTTATTGCAATTCAATTATATATTTCAGCCACATATTTTTATTTTATATAAATTTTCTAATTATAATTTATATATAAATAATATTAATAAAAATATATATAAATAAAAAAAATTTTAAAAGAAAATAAAAAATAACGATAGTTTGAGAAAAATAATGCCAACCAACCACCACTCCTCAAAATGCCATAGTGACTCACTGATTATGGAAATTGCCTTTTTCCCTCACCAACTCCCTCCATCTCTTCACAACACCCATAACCAATAGTGTCAATTCCCTCCATCTCTTCGCAAGACCCATAACCAACACCGTCAATTCTGGCATAAGGCATTGTTAAACTATTGATGTTAATCCATGAGAGGGGGGATACACAAGCACAAGTCATTGTGCGAAGATACTTTTACAAATTTCTAGATCGTATATTATATGAATGTTTACAAAGGATGGGGTATGTGTGGCGGAATGAACAATATTATTATGTTTCGTTGTTCATAGCTTTTACTGCGTAGAGTACATACAGAGTATGTGCAGGATATCAATTGCTAAGAGCTTTTTATTTTAGAGCTATGAATCTTTGTAGAATAATTAATATTGTTAATTTCCATCATATAGGGTGGTGCATAGAGCACTGTTAAACTATTTTTGTTAATCTGTGATAGAGGGCGGGGGCTGCCTAAGTCGTTATGTGAAGATATTTTTACAAATTTCCAGATTGTATATCGTATGGATGTTTATAGAGGATGGGGTATGTGCAGGGTTGTTACACAGTAATTTGTCACCGTCCCTACCATTCCCCGTCCCGCACAATGGAGGACCCATTTTGTGACCTGTGAACATTGTCATGCCTTGAAAACATCATCAATGCATTCCTCTAAGCATGAGCTTCAATTTCCCTAAAGACATCTCCTTGCAAAAATCATGAAAAACATCTCCTTTTGCATTGGCGCGGGAATACAGTTCAGCACTCGTGCCAATGGGGAAAATCCTGCAAAAGAGGCCACCCACCTATTCCACTTGGGGCCCCACCATTGTCTCTTTCAGTTTTTTAGTTTCCTTAATTATAACATAGTTTACTATTTTTAGCAGTTTTTCGAGTCCTAAACTTTGGGAGCTGTTTTGAGGCCATGAACGAAGTTTTTAGGGCATCACTTCTTCGGAAAATATTTTTCCATTTCAAAACCGGAAGTTGTAGTCCTTAGATAGATCTTTCTAACGATGTATCATGTGCATCAAACAGAGATAGTATGCCAAAGTTACGACCCCAGGAAATTGATATACCAATTTATCCCGACGGGGTCCATATTCTGGCGTTTCATCGCCTAGGGTTAGGTTTTTGGATGTTTAGGGTTTTACATTGTTTCTAAATAATATATAGGCATTCGAGCCTCATTGTAACACAGAGTGCAGAGGCCTATAGTCACCACATCTCTTCTCAGAGATAAGCTACCATCGCCCTAGCTAGTTTATTTCCATTATGTCTGTAAACATATTTTAGTTCTTTGATATTAATGAAATGAAGTTTTATTTCCGCTGCATTTTTATATTTATGGCTATATGTGTATTATGTTGTGTTCTTGCATAAATCCAGATTAGTGGTATCAAAGCAGTCTACTCTTTCTCGATCCTTCTTTGCATCTCCCCAACGAGGTCGCGGTATAAGGAGTTAGGGCTCGATCTGGTTGAACCTTTGCAAGATCAGCCTCGCAAACCTCGACGGTCGCCCATGGGGGACGAAAAGAAAGATGAGGGAGCATGAGATCTTATCAAAATATTTCTCAAGGAGGCCCTCGAAAAACAAAGGAACGCGATGATGAATAACTTTGCCCAGATACTTCAACGACTACCCACTAGCGGCGTATCTGCATCCAAAAGCCACTCTGGAGGTGCAACTCTTTTTAAGGTACAAGTAAACTTTAACATTCCCATATTTGAGGGCCGAATAGATGCAGACGTCGTAGATATATGGTTGAATCTATTAGAAGGATATTCTCAGTTCATAACTTTTCCGACCGGGAGAAGATTATTTTTGCACTCCTTAAAGCTACCCCCCATGTAAAGGACTAATGGGAAACCTATTGTGAGAAAAAGGACGAGGGGGAACCCTCTTTGTTCTCGGGTGTACCCACTTGGAATATTTTCGAGATGCCATCAAGGAACAATATTATCCCGTGGGGATCTATGAGGACAAGTACATACAATGGACTACGCTGAGGCAGCAAATGGATCAAGATGTACATGAGCTGACGAATCTATTCCATACCCTGCGCACAAAGTTGGGTATCAAATATTCAGAGAAACATTTGGTGTTGAAGTACCGTAGTTGTCTACACAGATACATTCAGGAGGAAATTGAGTTCCTCGACATCTCCTCGCTTGGTATGGAATACTAGTATGTTGCCAAGATTGAGCAGAAATTCAAACAAAAGAAGTGAGAATTTGGATCTGTGAATCAAAAGCAAGAGAAAGGTGCCCCCAAACTGCAGAACAAAGGACAAAGCCAAGGCATGGCAGCCCAATATAGCCTACCAAAGCCACAAGCAAAGAAAAACACCACGAAGCTGAAGAAGGACACGGGAAAGTGGTGTGATTTCCATAAGATCTCCACTCACAACACAAGTGAGTGTCAGGCCAATCAGTCACTGGTGGTCGAGATGAGGGAATCTGAATCAGATGCATGCTCTGACTCTGAATCAAAACCTGACAAGGGGAATGACAAAGGGAAGCAGATTATTGATGCGGAGTCTAACGCCATTGTTTTATCTGCAAAGATCCAGAAGGAGGAACCGAAAGATCAAGAGGAGGAGGAGCGTGTCTTCCACTCTCAGATGTGGGTAAAGGTTTCCCCGCTATAGTTCATTATCGACAGTGGGAGCCAGAAGAACCTCATTTCAGTAGAGGTCGTGAAGCGTTGAGCTTGCTGACCACAACACACCCACAGTCGTACACCATTGGGTAGCTTCACCAAGGATGAGATCTTCGCCTCATCCAGCAGTGCCACATTCCCTACAGCATCAAGCCCTTTATGGATGAGGTATTATGTGACATTGCTCCTCTTGATGTTTGTGATGTGTTATTTGGTAAACCATACTTGTGGAAGCGACATGTTGTGTATGAGTCCCGGTCTCGCGCTGTTATTGTTACTTTGGGAAATAAGTTGTACAGGATACTAGATGTACCACCGCCTGTGGCTATCTCTTTGGTTACTGCAAAACAATGCAGTAAGCTCATTTCCAAAACCAGGAAATTTGTTTTATTGATGATCCACCCCTAGGGCAAGAATATGACTATGGCCACGACCTCCAGACAGGGATCCTCCACACAACAACAACAAATGGACAAGGTCGTGGAGGAGTATGGGGACATCTTCACCTCACCCACAGGGGTGCCTCTGCACTGTCAGGTCAAGCACCCCATTGATCTGACCCCAGGTGTGCCGCTACCCAATGGACCAATCTATTGGCGGTTTGTTCTAGAGAATGATGAAATCAAGAGACAGATTCAGGAGCTACTACAGAAAGGTCACATCCGTCTAAGTTCATTGCCTTGTGGGAGCCCAATCGAGTTAGTACAAAAGAAGGATGGGACTTGGAGACTTTGTATTAAATATCGGGCGCTGAACAAGATCACTGTCCGGAATAGGTACCCGATCCCACAAATTGATGACCTTCTAGATCAACTCAAAGGGGTGAAATATTTCAGCAATATTGACTTGAATTCTGGGTATCATGAGGTACCGATCGAACCATCCGATGTGTGGAAGACTACCTTCAAAGCCAAGGAGGGCCTTTTCGAATGGCTGGTCATGCCTTTTGGGTTGATGAATGCTCCAGCAACCTTCATGAGGCTGATGGACGACATCTTGCGGCCATTCACTAACTCATTTGTACTAGTGTACTTGGATGACATACTGATCTTCAGCCAGACTTGGGAAGAACACCTCCACCACATCTGACAGGTCCTCCAAACACTGCGACAACACACGTTGTGTGCCAATTTGGAGAAGTTCACTTTTGGCATGACCCAGGTTCAGTATCTGGGATACATTATTGATGAACGGGGGGTGCATGTGGATCCAACCAAGATCCAAGTAATCCGGGATTGGCCGACCCCAACCACTCTAACAGAGCTTCACATCTTTCTGGGTCTTGCTAATTTCTACCGCAGATTCGTGTTGGGAATCTCTCATATCACTTGGCCCTTGAGTCAAGTCACCAAGGGAGGAGCAAAAGAAAAATTCTTTTGGTCGGAATCTCAACAGAAGGCATTCATAGAATTGAAACATTGCCTCTACTCTGCCCTAGTGCTCACATTACCAGAATTTCAACAAATATTTGAGATCGAGACAGATGCCTTTGACTATGCTATTGGGGCAGTTCTTACTCATTAGGGGCATCTAGTGGAATATCACAGTGAGACATTGTCTAACTTAGTCTGCAAGTATCCCAATTATGACAAAGAAATGTATTCCATTGTGCGATCATGCCTCCAATTGAAGCAATACATTTTGGGGAAGGAAACAATCATCCACATAGACCACCGACCCTTGCAGTTCATACAGACACAAGGGAAGTTGCAAAATGATTTCCATATGAAGTGGTCCACATATTTGCAACAATTTCATTTGAACATCAAGTATAAGAAGGGCATCACAAATAATGTTGCAGACTGCCTCAGCCGACCATCGATCGTGGCGCTAACAACCGTTCTCAACTCTTGTGGGCATGAGACTTCTGATTGGCCTCTTCTCTACAAGAGAGATCCAGAATTCAGCCACACATACAAGACACTCTTGGAGGGTACGGAAGTTCCAAATTTTCACCTCCAAGATGCACTACTATGTCACCTGGGACACCTTTCTGTTCCTTCAAGTGAGCATGCCAAGATGATTTGAGAAGCACACTGCAGTCGAGTCGCTAGGCATTTCGGGGTCGAGAAAACAATGGTTGTACTTCAGAAGTATTTCTATTGGTCGAACCTTCGACAAGATGTTGGGAAGTACATCAGATCCTGCACTGCTTGCTCCGTTTCCAAACTGACCATCAAGAAGCAAGGCCTCTATACATTGCTACCTACCCCTACTCGAGCTTGGGAATCCATCTCCATGGATTACATGTTGGACCTTCCTTCTACTAAGCATGGAAATGACTTTGTTTTCGTGGTCGTCGACAGATTATCAAAGATGGACATTATGTCGGCCTGCAAGAAGAATATCACAACAGAAGCCACTGCTAAACTCTTCTTGGAACGAGTGTGGGTGCACTTTGGGATCCCACAGTCTATCATCTCAAATCAGGACAGCAGGTTCCTCAACACATTTTGGTCCAGCCTCTGGTCAATATCGGACACCAAGCTCACCAAGTCCACAACTTTCCATCCCCAAACTGATGGCCAGACAAAGGTCGTCAATAGGATGACTGTACACATTCTTCACATGTACAATTCAAAGCATCCACACACATGGGATGTGAGCCTTCCCTATGTACAACATAGTTATAACTAGGCTCTCCACAGCTCAACCAACCACAACCCCTTTCAGGTGGGCCTGCGGTTCCAGCCACTCTGTCCCATTGACGTAGCCATGCCATTTGTGGCTACTCAGGCTGATTCGGCTCATGTCCAGTCTGAAGCTCACAAAGCGAACAACTTCATTGAGCACATTCAACACATTTTCCATCAGGTTCATGACATATTGGAAAAACCCAATTCTAAGTACAAGCAATGACATGATCAACATCAGGTGCCACACCACTTCCAGGTGGGTGACAAAGTGTGGCTACATTTGCAGAAGGAAAGCCTTACTAGACCCTGTCGCAAGCTTCTCCTGCTCCGATATGGGCCATACACCATCACCAAGGCTGTAGGGAAAAATTCCTTCGAGCTCAGTATTCCACCATTCCTTTTTCTGCACCCAGTATTCAAAGTGGACTGTCCTTGGTCCTATTTCCCACCTCTACTGGACACCTCTGACATTGCAGAACAACTCACGCCAACGAGTTAAACCCAGACTGCATGGAACAAGCCACCACAGATTGTATCATGGACATGCAAATCAAGAACACTCGCTGGCAGAAGATCCAAATATATTGGGTGGTCAAAGCTGACCAACTCCTGCACCAAGACAAGTGGTTCACCAGGGGCCAAGTTCAACAGAAGTTTCCTCATCTCATGGAGGAACTCAATGTAATGGGGACCATTGCTTCCTAATGGGGGAGGAATGATCCAGGTGGATATTATTGGCCACTCGCCTATTCCACTTGGGGCCCCACTATTGTTTCTTTCAATTTTTTCAGTTTCCTTAATTATAGCACAATTTACTATTTTTAGCAGTTTTTTGAGTTCTAAACTTTGGGAGCCGTTTTGAGGCCCTAAATGACGTCTTTTGGGCATCGCTTCTCCAACCAATATGATTTTGTTCCAGAATCGACATTTGTAATCCTCGGATAAATCTTTCTAACGATGTATCATGTGCGTCAAATGAAGATAGTATACCAAAGTTACGACCCCAAGAAATTGATGTACCAGTTTACCTCGACGGGGCCTATATTCTGGTGTTTATCTCCTAGGGTTAGGTTTTTGGATGTTTAGGGTTTTACATTGTTTCTCAATAATATATTGGCCTTCGAGCCTCATTGTAACACAGAATGCAAAGGCCTGTAGTCACCACATCTCTTCTCATAGATAAGCTACCAAAGCTGTAGCTAGTTTATTTCCATTCTATCTATAAATATATTTTAGTTCTTTGATATTAATGAAATGAAGTGTTATTTCTGCTGCATTTTTATATTTATGGTTTTAGGTGTATTCTGTTGCGTTCCTGCATAAATCCTGATCAGTATCACAACCAGTGTGTCAATGTTTGTAGGTTTTTTTTTTTAACATTTTAGGCTTGTACTTTGATGGTCTAAATAGCCTAATTTCCCCCTTTAGGTAGGCTCATGGTTAAATTCTCTCTATCATAAAACTTAATTATCTATAGTTGAACTCAGATTTCCCACTTTGGCCAGAGATGTCAACTTTGAATGCATAAAATAAGTTTGGCACTTAAAATTGTGAATATGTAATTAATAATATACTATAAATAAAATTACTTAATTACATAAAACATATGAAAATACAATAAAAATCAATAACATACTTGGTTGACACCATCAACATAAATGTTGATTTATTTCTAAAATAGTTCTCAACCAAATATTTGATGCACTTCCTAAGCTCTCATAAATGTAACTCCCAAGTTTCCAAAAATAATTCCAGCTAATAAAAAATATTTAATTCTTATTTCTAACCTTCCAAAAATATTTTTAAAAAAGAAAAAATATTACAAGATATTACCTTATTAAAAATTATTTTATATTCTTCTTTAACAAATTAGAAAATCCTATTGACTTTTTCAGTGTAAATAGGGACTTTTTAACTCAGGTATCACTTGAAACTCTATGCTTGTGCAGGAAAATCCAGGTCAGCCATGACGTCAAAATTTTAATCATAATTAAGTTTAACGTTTTCCTATTATATGAGGAATTTTGCGTACAAAAATATTTTTCAAAAACTTTTGAATGTGCATCGCATGAGAACCGTTGAAAATTTAATTCATTGTCATGGCTTAAAATACCTTTCACTCATTTCTCCAAATATGAAATGATTAATTTTTTTTCCACAAAAGTACTTTTAAACGTGGACAATGAGTTTCTATGTGAGTTATCGTTTGAAAAAATGATGAAAAATAATTTAATCATTATCAACATTTTCAACATTTTCCCTCATATGAAATGATTACATTTGAATGTGGACATATACTTTCTGAGTCAAGCATTAAGAAAATGAAAATAACCATGGAATGTGGTCAAATACTTTCTGAGTCAAGCATTGGCTCAAAATCTACAGAAAAATGAATACTTGTGGGGACAATCAGAGCAAGCTATCATGTAAAAGTTTATTAATTATTATTTTAATTAATTTATATTTTGAAGTTTTTTTTTAAACTTATTTGAAATTTGGTTAATGTTTATTTGAAATTTATGTTAATGTTTATTAGGGCGGGGGCTGCCTAAGTCGTTATGTGAAGATATTTTTACAAATTTCCAGATTGTATATCGTATGGATGTTTATAGAGGATGGGGTATGTGCAGGGTTGTTACACAGTAATTTGTCACCGTCCCTACCATTCCCCGTCCCGCACAATGGAGGACCCATTTTGTGACCTGTGAACATTGTCATGCCTTGAAATCATCATCAATGCATTCCTCTAAACATGAGCTTCAATTTCCCTAAAGACATCTCCTTGCAAAAAATCATGAAAACATCTCCTTTTGCATTGGCGCGAGCAGACAGTTCATCACTCGCGCCAATGGGGAAAATCCTACAAAGAGGCCGCGCCAACTAGCGCTCTGTCCCAGAGCAGTAGTCACGCCAGCCAATTTAAGGAGTGTTTTTTAAATAAAGATGGTGGAAGTTGTGTTTCAACAAACTCAGAAACCATTGCCTATCTTGAGTTGGGAGGTTTGGCTGCGGGAGTTCTATGGAAGGGAAGTGGTTTTCCACCTCCCATGGAACCTTCCTTGTTGATAGGGCCAATCCCACAATAATAGGGATCCCAACTCCCTCCTTCTCCATCTATAAAAGCCTGCTCAATTCCATAGCAAGCTAGTCTTGAAGTGCCTAAGCTTTGAATCTCCAAATTCCCAAGAGCCTTTGTGCTGTAAGAGCCCTCTTTCTTCCCTTAAGGCTGACTCAAGTAAGGAGACTATCGTTGAGAGACTCTGGAGAGGTTTTCCCTTTCCCTGGCGAGCTTTGCGAGACGTGAACGACTGGAGACCCATCCGAAGGAGACCACGACGTCAGAACATTGGTTGTAATCTTTCTTCGATTGTTATTTAATGAATGATTATGATTATGGTTCCACTCTATTTTCCATTATGTTAATATGAGTAATATCCTTTCTGACTGATATTTAGTTACGTATGCCGGATTTTATGCTTGTATCTGTTTGTTTCTTGCATGTGCAGGTGTCCATCCGCGGAGATCGTGGGGGGATCGTGATCTGCCGAGGCTGAGGAACGGGAACGCTTTCTTCTTCAGATCATAGCATTGGATTCCAGGTAGGCTTCCATCTTTAGTCTTTTCATTCGTAACTAGGAGCTTGCGTCGTAACATTTTTGATTGTTGCTAGACCCCTGCTGGGCTAGTAGGGATCGCCTCTGTCCGCAAAGGGGATTTACCTCCTCAACAATTTTGCGACTCCGCTGGGGACCGTCCAGATTTCACTGTCTCGTTTGGATTGTCTCGTTTGATTGTTTTATGATTTTCCTTGCTTGGTTAGCCTTCTGGGCTGGGTTCTTTTGCTGTTTTTGGCTTCTTGACTTGCTTGGTTTGCATTGATCTGCTTCTGGAGTAGTTTTTTTTTAATTTTGACTGAGGAACTCGACTGGCGCACTTTTTAGCCGACAAGCGCGCCAATTGGCGCATGTTGCTTTTGTTTAGCCCACGCCAATTGCTTTCTGGCGCCAGTTGCAGCCTTACAGTCGCACCACTCCTGTAGGGTTTTTGAGTTTGCTTAGTTTTGAGCTCTCTGGATCTGGTCAGTGTTTTTCTTCTTGATTTTCCGACTACCTGAGTGTGTTGGAGTCCTGTTTGACTGGGAATTCACCTCTGTCCTTTGGTTGTTTTCTTTTATCTATCGATTTCACGTTTTAAGCCCTAGGGCATCTAGTGGCTTAGTGTATCGAGCCCTCCTTGGGAGTTTTGGTGTTTCGGTTGTCCTGTCAACTTTCTGATTGCTCCTCCGCATCCTCTTAGTAGTTGTTCACTGTTTTGTTGCGATTTTTGGGTGATTGTTCATTCCTTCATTCAAATTTCGTTTGGTCTTGCTTTGGGCCTAGATCACACGGTCCATTGGAGCCTTTGAGTCTTTTTCTTGGTTTTGAGAGACTTTGGTCGATTTGGGATTTGATTGTTTGTGTCATTGAGTGAAATTGGTTTGTTTTGCTCTCTTTATATCGTTTCTCAAATTGTTCCGTGTGTTTTCGGTTTGTTTAGTGCATTTAGCTATCAAACGTTGAAAATTACAAAAAAAAAAATCTCTTTTGCTTTTGTTAATTAGTGCAAATTGTAATCGTTTCAATTTTGCTAGTGATTAGTGATTTGAATGAAAAGTTTTCAATTTCATTAGTTGCATTAGAGGTCTCTTTGTTTGTTTTCCGATCATTTCGTTTGTGTAAAAGCTCTCAACTCTTCTGTAACTAGTTTTCATCGAACGAAATGTTGGACTGTGGCATGCAGCTTTGCATTTAAGAGTCTTTTGAGACATTACATACGATAGGGCCTGAAAATTGAAACTTAATTGAAGATCAACTGTAAAATTTATTCAATTAACCTAAGGCAGCATTGGAATTTAACGAAACATTTTTAGAGGTCTAGGCTAGAGACGTGTTCCGGCGTCTTTAAACCTAGCAGCTGTCGCTCGCCTTTTGGCTTTAGACAGCGCTAGTACGGACTTGTGCTCCCCGTACCGTCGCGTATATAAAGGGAGACCCCTCTAGGTTTTCAATCCTTTATCCACGGGAAGCCGAGTCTGCCGCCCTATACCCGTGATACACCGAACACAGCATTCGGGGAGACTACCTGCACGTACGGAAAGTCCTTGGTCGATTTCTGTTTCATTTTTGAAACCAAGGTGTATATTGCAGTTCACGGATATTTGGTACACCCTTTGTACCTAGTTTTTCCTGAGCAGTCATTTGGTCTTTTCTGACTCCCTAAACTTGAAAAGACCGTCAAGCGCTTGTCCTTTCACGCTTGTATCAACTCTGAAAGAGATAGAGTCATCTTTTTATCGTTTCTCGACTCTTAAAACATGAAACGGTAGAATTTCTTACTTTCCAATGTGGTAAAATTAATCGCCCACGATTACACGCCCACTTAGATATTGCTTGTTGACCGTTTGATCGTGTGTCTTAACTCGTTTTCAGCCCGTGTGTGTGTTTGCTTCTTTTTTCTTTTGCCACAGTGGCGGAACCTTCGGTTTCGTCTACTGGTAGTCCTTACACGGACGATTCTTCAGAGGCTTCCCAATCCTCTGTTGAACCACAACAGCCTGTTGTTTCCGAGTTTCCTGACGGGGGACCGGTTCTCACTGAGCAACCCTTTGGAGGACCAGTTGAGTTCAATCGGCTCTTTTCGGACCCTGTGTCTGAATTGAGATTAGGAGCTGATTTCCTTTCTCTTACATCGGGTTCACCGCTTGTTGCTGCTGTATTTCCTCCTAGTCCTCGTCGTCTCTTGCGAGATTTAACGGCAGGATCAACCATGAGTGATTCTGGTGAGGAAATCCCAACGTCTGGTGAAGACTATCAGCTCTTCCCGCGTAGATTTTTTGAGGGAGACAACTCTGAGCTGGCTACCATGTCAACAGCCAATCCTTCTTTACCACAGGGATACAGATCGCTGGGTCAGATCATTTCAGCTGCAGCCTCTATGGGGATATCATCTCCTGCTTCGAGGCCAGCTTCTACTACACCTGGGGTGTCTCCTTCGATGCCCGTCACTTCTGTTCCCGTCCGGCCCACAGTTTGTGTGGCCGCCTCTTCTCCTGTTGTCTCAGCATCTACTACTAGGGCTGGGCCAACTCCTGAAGATGTTTATCTAGCTACTGCTATACCGGAGAATATCTCTCCGGAGGAGTATCGGTTGTCTTTGCAACAGCCGAACGCCGAGGTTGGACCGTCCTCCCAAGATCCCTACCGATCTTACTTTTCGCACTATGCATAGGATGGTACTCCCGTGTATGCTTTCCCAGGTCAATATGACGAGCACGGGGAGATTTTGTGTCTACCCGCTCCTGAGGCTTATCTTTATGCTCAAGGTTTACCGTATAACCAGGCTTATAACCCGCAAGGACAGCCTTTCCAAGGCCAACCTACGGGCCAACCTGGCTATTTCTATGATCCACAGGGGCAGCCCATTCAAGGCTATCATGTCGGCCAACAAGGGCCATCGTACGGTCCGCAAGGACAGTATTGTTATGGCCCGCACGGTCCTTTTAACTCGGCCCTCGGTAGGGGTATCGACGGGGCCAGAGTCTGTCCCCACGGGGGCAAATCCAACCTTCTTTACCGATGCAACCGCAGTATCCTGTTGTTTCTAACGTTGCATATCAGCCGGGACCATCCTATGTAAGTTGCGCGGTCAAACCGATTTCCGACCCAAGCACCTAGTCTTTGTTCCCTGCCAAGACGCTTGATTCATCGGTACAACCAGGTGTCCCGCCTCGGGGCCAACCGGCCCATCGGTACAACACGGGGCTCACCCACAACCGAGGTCGACTGTGCAGCAGCAGCACTGTTGTCCCAGGGTCAGCTTTGTTCACTCAAGTCAGCCCTCTCAGTCGGGTCAACCTGTTCATTCAGGGCAGCCCGCCCATTCCATTAACCCTGCCCAGCAGCTGGTTCATTCAATGCCGCAGCCAAATCAACAGCTGCACCCTACATATCAGGCTCCGCAGGGTTCCACTTTTCAGCAGCCTAATCATCCTCAGGGTGGTTATTATCCTCATGGTCATTCTCAACCAAACTATAACCACCCCAAAGGCTCTCAGTATCATCCTCCTCCACCCGGTTTTACCTACACTCAGCAACCGAATCCAAACGCTGCTTATACGGGGCCGATGCCTAATCAGGGTCTGTACCCTGGTTATCAAACCCCACACTATGGTTACCAGCATCCAAATCAGTCTGGTTATACGACCTACGCCCCCTACGGTCAGAATCCTGTGGGACAGAACCCGTGGGGGCAAGGATATTCGCAACCATCGTGGAGTATGGGTACCGGACCTCATCCTGGGCCTGGCATGGCAGTTAATCCTCCATTGTCGTTCCTGGCTACCTTGGAACTGCCGGATGTTTCAAAGTTGACCAATGATCCGATTTTACATAATTCGTATTGGCCTCCAGTTCCCACCAAGATACCAGGTGATTGTCCTAAGTTTGAGGGAAAAGCTGGGGAGGACCCCCAGGCGCATGTGATGACGTATCATCTTTGGTGTTCATCTAACTCTTGGGTCGACGATTTGATTCGCCTGCGCCTCTTCCAGTGTACTTTAATCGGAGCTGCTGCTAAGTGGTACATAGAGTTATCCCGTGGCATTTTTCAAGATTTCAACTCTTTAGCCATGGCTTTCCTCACGCATTTCCAGTTACCAGTTCGGTATGAAGCCGGGACGCACCTCCTGACTTCCCTGAAGCATGATAAAGCTACTCACATCTCAGATCACATTCATGAGTGGCGGCACCGTCGTAGACTGATCAAGTTTCACATACCTAATCAGATATTGACTCACTGGTTCACCACCTCCTTTGTGAATAAAATCGCTCGAGGATATCGCGATGGGGAGCGTGCGTGACGGAGGAACGACTATCGCACGTGCCCGGTCACACACGGATCTCGTCTATTCTCAGTCCGGCACGCTTTATGACATCTTGACTGATGCTCCACAACCCGGAACCACTAAGGCTCCGCCTACCCCTGCGGTGGATGGTGTCATTGGTTCTGTCTCTCGAAATTCGAAGAAATCTTCGAATGGGAAGCAGAAGGCTAATTCTTCCAACAATACTTCTGCTAATCCCGCCTCATCCGATTCTGGCAAAACCGCGGAGGTGAATGCCATTCAGGCCAATCCTGCGAACAAATCCTCCAAAGGGAAGAAGAAGGGCAAAGGCAAATCTAAATCTGATGCCCCGAAACCAGAATCTAAATCTCGTACTGAGGATGGCTCCCAGCGTAAACCGAAGTACCCTTGCCTCATCTGTGAAGGGGACCATTATACTAAGGATTGTCCACGATGATCCGAGGTTAGTCAACTTCTTAAGGGCCCTAAAGGGACTCCGGCTGTTTTAAAAGAGCCATTTCCATCTCAGCAGACCCAGATGGTCGAATAGCCGTCACCATCTACACCGTTTGGGTCTCAGATTTTCATGGTGAAGAGTGTTGCACCTATCTCTGTCGCTACGCGGTCGAAGGATTACAACGAATCACAGCAGGCACCCGGGAAGGCAGTTGCGGATGGGCCACCTCCCCCACCTGTCTCCGGTCCATTGGAAATTGAGAAGCCTACTCCTGAACCCGTTGTGTCCTTTGAAGATCTTCTTATAATCCAAATGCTCGTGCCGCTCAACATTACAGCATTGTTGAGGGATGCGCTTGCGACGCCATAATATATGTACGCACTTGAGGTTCTTCAAAGTTGTCCTTCTGGCAGGAAGGCTTTCTTGTACGCAATCGGTGGGATCGATCCATGAGCCTAGAACACTTCTCACCTTCGATGCGGAAATTTCACTCTGACTTCACATCCGTCGCTTTGGTTATTCAGAGTCGGGATTAATGGTACAAGACTTGTTCATGGGGCGAAGTGGCGTGGATGAGGGTGCGCTCACACAACGTTATGTCCTCCGCCTGCTGGAAGGCCATCGGCTCTCCAGCCTTGTCGTCATCTCCCAATGCCCTTGAGGCATTTGATGGTCGGGAATCTAAACCCCTAGGCGTTCTCGAGAGTCTCGCGATCACATTACAGGGAAAAACTGTCAACGTAGAAGTCGAAGTGGTTGACGCTAAACTCAACTACAATATACTTCTTGGCCGCAGCTGGACCCATGCCATGCTCTGCGTGCCGTCTACCGTCTTTCGATTCATTAAGTTCCCTCATGAGGGCAAGATTCTCATGGTGGATCAGTTGTCATTTTTCACCTCTAACTCTGAGAACAACGTGCCATACGTGGATCAAATTCCGAATCCCCCTGATAGTGTAGGACCTGGTCTCTTCAAAGACCCAGTCCTCATGGGTATTTTCCCCGCACCACCTCCTGAACCTCCTCCTGGAAGCTCATTAGAGCATAGTTCTTTCTCTTGTGTCAAGCTCTTCGAATAATGAAACAAAATACTACGAGGATGGTTCTTTTAAGTGTTTCAACCTCGTTAAAACAATGAAACATGAGCATATTCAATTCGAGTTTTGATAGATTTAGTTCAAATCTCTTTTGTTTTGATCCTAAAATTTATTTAATTATTATTTAAAACATTTAATTTAATTAATTTATATTCTGAAGTTCTTTTAAATTTATTTGAAATTTGGTTAATGTTTATTAGAATTACAAATTTGAAATTTATTTATTTTAATGATTAAAATTTATATATTTTAAATAAAAATTAGGATTTAACTAAAAAAATAGTTTACTAAATTTCAAAAAAAAAATTACAAATAATTATTTTTATCAATTTTCTCACAAAATATTTTTCAATGTGAATAACAACTTTCTAAATCAAAATTAAATAAATACTTGTATCAAACAAAATTCAGACCAACCATTATAAAATTTATTTAATCATTATTATTTGAAAACAAAATCTATCATTTTTTACTGCAAAATCAATCATTCATATTGTCCTATGGATATCAATAACATGAACTACAAATACCAAATTGGGTTAAAAATATAGTAAAAATCAATAACATGCTTGTTGACACCAATGACATACTGAAATAAATCTAAACGTAACTCGAAGTTCCCAAAATTATTCCAGCTATTGAGAAATATTTAATTCTCATTCCTAAACTTCCAAAAACATTAAAAAATATTACCTTATGAACCATAATTTTATACTCTTCGTTAATAAATTGGAAAATCCTTATGACTTTTTCAATGTAAACATGGACATTTTAAGTGAGGCATCACTTGAAACTCTATGCTTGTGCAGGAGAATCCAGGCCAGCCATGACGTCAAATATATAACATTGTCTCCCTTCATATCAAATCACTAATTTTACCCGCAAAAATACTTTTTCAACGTGAACTCCACTGTGGGTCAGGCATCACGTGAAACTCTATGATTGTGCAATACAATCCAAGGCCGCCATGATGTGAACAAAATTAATCATTATCACTTGAAATATTTTTCTATCATTTTCCTCTTCTGAAATGAGTAATTTTAATACACAAAAATACTTACCCGAAAAAGTACTCCAATGTGGGTCAGGCATCACGTGAAATTCTATGATTGTGCAAGATAATCCAAGACTGCCATGATGTGAAAATTTTAATCGTTATCACTTGGAATATTTTCTTATTCTAAAAATTAATTTTCATCGTTTTTTCTCATCAGAAACGACTAATTTTGGCCCACAAAAATTCGATGATTTTCTACAACAGCAACATGCAGAAAATGAATACTGATGCCGAACAAACTAGGGGAGCAGCTATGTAGAAATTTATTTAATTATTATTAAATAAATTATTTAATTTAACTGATTAGATGTTAAGAGGTTTTTCTTAAATCTGTTGCTCATGTTCTTTGATACCTATAAACATGGGCAAATAGGAAGAAATTACATTTTATAAGAAGAATAACCAGTGCCTTCCCCGTTAATAAATTAAATTAGAAACCCAACTCATCTTATTTTATATTTGGTTTATATAATTTGGTTTTATTTAAAATATAATATAATATTTTATATTATTTAATAAAAGAATTATTTTAAAAAAAATCAATTACAAATTTTCAGTTGCATAAAGTTTTAGGCTATTTATATGGGTGATTGGATTTGTATAAAACAAATTATTATTTGTTAGGTTATATTATTATTTTGAAGTTTTATATCTAGCGAAGAAAGAGTATTTTGAGCGAAAATGTTTTGAATATTAATTAATTTGTAATTTTTTCGAAATTATTTCAAAAGTTTATCAAAGTTATAGGTTTTTATTTTTATTTTAAATTTTGAATTTATAATTTTGAATTGGTGGGTGACTAATTTTATATGGTTTAAAATTGAAATTTTCAAAATTAAAAAGAATTTTTTTTTCTTCTTTTTGTAAGTTTAGGTAGAACCTTCTCATTTTCTATTAATTTAAAATCGGGCAATAAAGATACAAAAAATTAGACCTCAACCTGCCCTTAGGAACCAAGTCTGTTGGCCATCTAAGTGCAATGTATGTCAACCAAAACATAAAGAATCTTAATAATCTGTACAAAATTTGACGATACTTAATATCTAAGTCTGTAAATACTATCATATAAATAAAATGAAACTAGCCGCTAAAAAAAGAGTAATTGATATTAATCATCTTCTAACTCCACAGGGGTAGGGTCTTTGGCACTGGAACCAGGCATTTCAACTGATGCAATGATTTCATATCTTGCTCCATCTTGCCAAGTCTAGCATACTGATGCAACTGACAGAGATTAATTTCTTGAATATTTCTATTAATATCTACCAGGGTAGACTCTAGCTTGGATTCTGCTATCTCTTGAGTCGATATAACTGCTTTTGCTAATAAACATTTTATCAGCCAATAAGTTCTAATTGAATGCACTGGAATAGAGAAATACGCCCACGGGTATGCCCTGGATCAGCAACAACATTTTGCAAATCTTCGAATGCCATGTCATCTTCCACATCCATTTTGTTTAGAGCCTCAATTTCCCAACCATAAATGCGAGTTTTAACAGAATTGGACATATCTGCTGCAAACATTTACACTAGCGGCTCCAGGAGTTGTTTTGTTGATTTCCTTCCTCTTTTTGCGGGCTGATGAGAGATAGGCTTCTTACCTTTATCTCCATTTGGATTCCTGCTTCGAGTTTTTTTTACCATCTTAGAAGAATTAGGAAGAGACTCTTCTGATACTAACAACCAAACAACATATCCAAGGTAGATACATATCAGAAGACTCAAAAAATAGGATTTTTGTATACAGGCAAACAGACCGTTTCCATTACCCAAATTAATAAAAGCCACAAGATTTAATAGCAGAAGCGAGACCCTGAAAAAAACAGAGACACCGGGATATATAACTACTCCACTCAGAAAAATCCCAAATTTGCAACCCACAATGACGATCATCCATTCAAAACTCATACGAACCAACTTCGAAACAATTAACCCACTCCCAGTTATCCACGACCAGAAGCGATAACCACCAACCCAAATAACAAGTAAACCATTTAAGATAAAGCAGCAGAGGGCCCTAAGAAATGGCATAAAAATCGCAATCATAGAGATAAGCAGAACAATTTTATCATTGTCCGCCAGTCGCTTCTTAAAATTATGCACCATTCTTCCCAAATTCCGAACAGAGTAAAATTTAATTAGTGGCAAGCATAAGATAGAAACTGAAGCCCACCCCATTCCCCAACAACAACAATATTTCCAGAATATAACAAAAGGAATTTTATTCAAAAAATCCAAAAACCCCATGACTACTTCCTGCATGCAACGAACACCTGAAACTTTCAACCAAACCTGAGCAAATCATCAGTTATAGAAATCGTCAAAGAACACCACTACTGGCAAGCTGAAGACAGAAACAAATTGCAGAGAAACCAACCCCATTCCCCAACAACAACATTCTTCCCATACTAAATCAGAACGATTTTTATACAAGAAAACCAAAAACCCCAAGACTATTTTCTGCATTTGGCCAGGCCAGGACCGAACTAACCACCATTTAAACAAATAATCTAAAAACACCATGATAATTTTCTGCATTCGACGATAATATGAGACCTTCGACAATTGCACAAAGAAGAAAAATGACAATACATACCAAATAGCCTCCTGCACCATCACCCTACGTCTTTGGCTCTATTCTCCATTGTATGCACAACAAACTTCACAAAACAACCATAAAACTAAAAACCTTACCTTTCCACTTGTATTACCCTTCCGCTAGCGCTTTTCCCCAAGACCGTCTGACATCCTCGCTGGATTACCCAGCTGGTGACTGCAAGTGGTGAACCTCATTTATTACTGCAGATGATGGTTGTCCTTTCAACCCCCTACCGACCCACCTGATGCATGCGCCGACCACGTTTTTGTCCTTCCTCCCCACGCAGTAAGGTGCGTCCACCAAGGTGTACACTTAGCTCCCTCACCATCATATTACACCCCGATCGGGGAATGATGTGGTCCCCTCTTGCAGAATTCTGATCCTCTGAGACAATACACCAAAGATCGGTCATCTCTGCTTGCAGCTCCTGTCGCGATGGTCGATCAAGAAATCTATCACCTGTGTTGCAGGCCCAATTTTCCAAAAAGTCTATGGCTTTGTTACCTTGTCTTCTCACATGCAAAGGTATCATGTATTCAATCCCTCCCAATATCCACTTAATTTCTTGCACTAATCTTACAGTTCTCTAGCTTTTACTGATTACCTCCCAATTAACCCCTTGTTGAAGCTTTCTGAGTATACCAGTAGCCATTGCAGAATCCCCCTCTATTTCCAGTCGATTATAATGTTCACGGCTCGCAATTTCTAATCCTAATTTCACCGCTATTAGTTTTGCTTCACTATTCATAGCATAACCTAGATCAATGGCAAAAATTCGTAAGATCGTTCCTGTACAATCTCGAAAAATACCTCCAGCACTCGCTTGGCTGGGATTCCCTTTCGAAGCTCCATCATAGTTCAGTTTTATAAAACCCGATTGTGGCCTGGTAAAAACATTTCTTATAATCACCGAGTGTCCTCATAAATTAATTAAAAAACAAAACAAAAAATCTAAATTTATGGATTTTTCCATTATTATTAGTTTATTTTCAAAAAAACAGTTGTCATTATTTTTCGAATATTTACTAACTATAGAAATGGACATTACATGATTTTTCCCTTGTTGATTTTTCTTCCTATTTTTCCTTTCATATTTTTTATTATTGAATGGACTTGGTTCAATCATTTTCCTCAATAAACTTTACCTATATTATATAATTTCACAATTCAGCTTTTAATCATGATGCAATATAAAAAATAAAATTTGACTTAAGAGTACAATAAACAAGATTTTCTCTATTGTCTTCACAATTTTATTCATAACTTAAAAATATAAAATATAAAATTAAATTTTAGGAATCTTTTGCACTGAAAATTACGAATTTGTAATTTTTATATTAAATATTTTATTACATATGAATTATTTGCCAAGCGATTAAGCCAACAAGAGATATTTCATATCAATTTTTTTTTCTGACATAGAAATTCTACATTACATTAAGATGAGTACAAGTAATATATATATATATATATATATATATATATATATATATATATATATATATATATATGAAGATACATACATACATACATACATACATATATATATATATATCTATGAAGATACTAGACATTGTAATTTCTCCTTCTTATTTGATCCCATAAGCTAAAGATGGAATAAAATGTGCACAAGCACATTTCAATAAACTCTTAACTTTTGTAAGAAACGATGATGTTGGGAGTAATGTTTCATCAAAATTTATCTATGCACCTATTCTTGCTTCAAGGTTATCTAGCCCATTATTCCCTTTGGTAGTATTCAAATGTGTTCCATTATTAGATTTATGAATTTGTTTACTATCAAATACCTTTTGAATAAAAAACATGTATTAAGCAAGACTTTGTTGTTTATATTGATTGAAGAAATATAATAAAAATTAATTTATATACCTATATATTCTTTAAATTTTAAATTGTTGAGTGAATAATTTATTTTAATAATAATATAAAATTTAATGGTTATAAAAATGTTAAAATTTAAAATATTATATTTAAATTTTATGATTAATTTTTTTCAAAATTTAAATAATTATATTAATTTTGAATGAAATTTGAAAAACTGAAATTAACTAAAAAAACTATTATAATAATGGTTAAATAAAAATAATATTATATTTTATATCTTAAAATATAAATTGATAATTTTTAAAATAGAAATAACTTTAAAATATTCAATATATTTGATCTGGATTTATGCATGAATGCAACAAAATACACATGTAACCATAAATACAAAGATGCAACAAAAATAACACTTCATTTCATTCATATCAAATAAATGAAATTTGCTTATATACATAATGGAATAAACTAGTTAGGGTGCTAGTATTCAAACTCTTGTGAGACTATCCTAGTATCATATAATGCATCTGGTTTAGGTTTATTCATTTTTTTTGCCAACCATGCCCAACGATTATTATATGCTTTTCTACGTTCACTAGAGGATGGGATTACATATTCATAAGGATTCTTTCCTGCCATATTGAGTAATTGGAAATTAGAGCACCTAGTATTAATGCAGAACTTTTGAACTTGATTCGTCACCACGCCCAATTGCAACAAACGGCTCTCCTGGCCTTCAATGTCAACTTACAGGGACTTATCCGGACTCACAACTCTCGATCCAACCCGCTTACCAGAAACTTTCACTCTTTCACACTCAAAATCTAGGACAGGAAAGAAATATGAATACAAATATAGAGATTGACTCCGTCAGTATTTATCGCAGTTAAACTTCTTTAAAATAAAAGAAGAGTGAAGGCTACCTGACTGAATAGAGGCTCTGCCTATTATAAACACATTAAACTCTTAAAACATAACATGGCTTTGATACCAATTTCTCTAAGTACGAAAACACACGGAAGCTTTAAAAGATATAAACCAGAAAATATACAAAAATGAGCTTGTATTGAACTCTCTAAAAACCGATCATTTACAATGGAGTTTTGATCCCTTTTATAGCACAAGGAATCTACTTAGAAAACTTGATTGCTTCTGAGACACGAAAAGCATCTTCCTAAAAGTATAACTTTTCCTAGCAGGATAAGATCATATCGAAACAAAATAAGATTGTTTCATAAAAGCAGAATACACAGTCGATATTCTATATAGGGAAATCCACGTAAATCCTTTTTTATTGGATTACAAAGTGGAAGTTCTCATAGCAGAACCCACGAAAGAGATTGGAATACGGGCATTCCCTGCCTGGGCGCATTTATGGGCCTATGGCATAGGATGGGCATTCCCTGCCTGGGCGCATTTATGGGCCTATGGCAGAGGAAATAAGCCTCGCCATTCTTCACCACTAGAAGAGGAATCAGGCACGTGGAGAAGTCGCCTTTCATGTTGAGAATCATGCTGATGATTATTGGTAGGTGGAATAACATTAACGGGCATTTCCTGCTTGGGCGCATTTATGGGCCTATGGCAGAGGAAATAAGCCTTGCCATTCTTCACCACTAGAAGAGGAATCAGGCACGTGGAGAAGTCACCTTTCGTGTTGGGAATCATGCTGATGATTATTGGTAGGTGGAATAACATTATGTAGTTCACAAAAGTAACATCCAAATGGGGACCACAACATATATTGTGCACGGAGTGATTCTGGACTGGATATTTCTCCGAAGAATAACACCCAAACTAGAAACTTTATGGTACCATCTTCGATCTATTCAACCTCAACTTTGGTTTCTTCATGAACTAGCTCGAACTCAAGAACATAATCACCATGAGAGGCAAGCCGAAGCTCGAAGATGAATGTATTCATGAATTCTGAATTTGTATATGATGTGAGGTAGTGTACCCTGGGAAGGTATTTGAGTAATAAGATTTTAAACTAAGGGCTCCAATTGCTGAAAGGAGAGGCTAAATCTTCACAGTACATGAAAATGGTTGCTCTATCATGGATCCTGGCCCATTGATGAAGTTTGAAGTAATCAAACCAGGTTAGATTAGCATTGTGAATGTATGCAAAAACTTGAGGTACATCAGGAGATCGAGAATGTCCAAGGTAAATGTGTTTGTGTTGTACTTCGCCAAAACAAAATTCTGAAGTATAATAGCACTGTCCTTCTACTGAGTTGAACCATTTGTAAAATATGATCCTTTGAAATTCAGTTGGTAGACCTTTTACCTGTTCAGTGAAACAATCCCAACAAAACTTAAAAACACGATTAGAACAAACAGAAATACAAGATTTTTGTCTCTGTGGAAGAGACTCAGGAAGATGAATATTTGCAGAATATTCTCCAATGGTGATAGGAGTATGACCAACTCTATCAAAATGAAACATTTTTAATTCAATGGTCTCAATAGCTCCTTCCCTTGTCAACATGTCAGCTAGATAGTTTTCAGATACTATTTTGTAGACAATGTCAAAGTCAAACCCATCAAACCACAAGGCCCAACGCAGGACTCTGGAGTTTCCTTGTTCTAGAAACTTCTTGTTGGCAAGCATCCCTTTCATATGCTTCAAGTCTGTGTGGACCATGAACTTTACACTTTTTAGGAACAAGAGAAAACGTTTAATTCCTCTCTTAACAGCCAAAATCTCTTTGTGAGAAGAGGGATACTTAAATTCTGTTTCAGAAAATCTTCTCGAAGTATAAGCACATACTTCTTCTCTTCTAGCATGTTTTTGTAGCAGAATTGTTGCCCATGTGTGTTTTGAAGCATCTGTTTCAAGAATAAAAGGAAACTCTGAATTTGGCAAGCTTAAAGCAGGGAGTTGTTGAATCTTTTTCTTAATAGACTTTACTACAACAGTCATATCATTTGTCCATGTGGAACCAGTCTTTAATATTTTCTGTAGTATCTTTGAATATTTGGACTGTTGTTCATAAAATTGAAAAATGTAGTTCAAACATCCTAGGAACCTTTGAACTGACTTGATGTCTGGAAAAATGTTTGGAAACTTGAGTAAACTCTGGAGAACATGAGGTTGTAGTTGTATCTTTCCTTGGGATATATGCAATCCCAAGTAGTCTATAGGGGTTCTGGCAACCTGGAACTTCTCTTAGGTGTCAGACAATACTAAACCATGGGAAAATACATGCTTTTAAAAAATTTCCAAGTGTTTTTTTATGTTTAGCAATGCCTTTACTAAATATCAATAGATCATCTATGTATACTACAACAAAGTTCAGTGATCCAAAGATATCTTCCATCGTTTTCTGAAATTCGGATGGGGCATTCTTCAATCCAAATGGCATTACTGTCCATTGGAAATGTTCGTGAGGTACAACAAAAGCAGTCTTGTACCTGTCTTCTGGAATGATGCCAATTTTCCAAAATCTGCTTTTGAGATCAAATTTACTAAAAACGTTGGCTTTAGCTATTTTGGAAAGCAATAAGTCTTTACTGGGCAGAGGATACCTGAGTGGTAGCAATGCATCATTCAAGGAATTGTAGTTGATAACAAGTCTCTTCTTTCCTCTCTTTTTCTCAAAGTGTTTATTTACATAAAATGTAGGGCAAGCCCATGGAATTTTTCATGGATCAATCAGCTTTCTCTTAGGAAGTTGGTTTATCTCTTCTCTACAAAGTTCTTGCTCAGAAGGACTCATATGATTAACAGAAGCCTTTTGAGTCTTGTTCTTCTTACCTTCATTATATGGCAAACTGATGAAATACTTTTCTCTTGTCTAAAAGGCATCTGGATAATCTGATGTACAATCTTTTTTCATCTTTTCAACCACTTCTCTGAGTACTTCTTCACCATGAAGATCAACATGCTTGATTATTTTCTGAATCTTGGTCAAATCTATCAAAGTAGCTGAAATTGTATCAGGTTGGTCAAGAGCAATTTGAACAATGTAGTCACTCTTGGACTGAAGAGTAACCTTTTTTTTGCAATAGACAAAATCATAGAATCAAGGTTAAATGTTATCGGCATATGTTTTTTCAGAAAATCTTGTCCTAATAACATGTTAGATTCTGTATCGTAACTATACAAAGTCACATATGTAGTAACTTCACCAATTATGATAGGGAAATCAAGAGCAATATTCTTAATTTGGATTGTCTTTTTATTAACAACTTTGAATTGTACTGAAGTGGGCTGCCAATAATAAGAAGGGATTGCTCTATGCTTACAACAACTACTCATTTCTCCTGTGTCAATTTGAGCATCTAATGAGTAGGCTTTTACCCCTAGAAATTTTATTCCAATGGTGATTATTACTCTATCTCCAACACTTTGCATATCTAGAGCAGATTTTGATTGGGATGTTAGTGCAGGAGTAGGAGTCATATCTTATCTTTTTATCAATAATGTAGTTAGCTTGGAGTTGCATTCATATCTTATCTTTTGTAACTCATCAGCCAATGCAACCATTTTTTGTCTATTTTTTCTCATAAATTCTTCAAGACTACATATTCTTGATGCAAGAGATTCTTCTTCTTGGATAGCCAAAAACTTACTAGGCTTGAGAAGTACAGAATGGGATTCTCAAAGGAACCATTCTTTTGGATCTATCTCATCTTCTTCTTCTGAGGAATAGGATTGTTTCTTTTCTTTACCTTTCTTTGGTAGCTGATTTTGTAGTATGTGTAGTTTATCATGCAGTCTTCATTTGGTTGTAATCAATCCTAGAGAAAGATTAGCAATTTTCTCATTCAAAGTATCTATTTGATTTTGAATACTAGATCTCTGAAATGAACCAAACATATTTATTTGGCTGACAAAGGTTTCATCAGAATCAGAATTCAAACTCATTTTTTCAAAGCTTGATCTACATCATAAAATTCATTAGATTCATCTGTCTCAGTGTCTGAAATAGAAAAATATTCTTCTGAGCCTGATTGAGAGGTAAGTTCCCATTCATCTGGGTTGTGTACTGAGGTGAAGATTTCCACTATCTTCAATTGGGTTTTTCCTTTCTTGTCAGGACATTTATTTGCCTAGTGGTCTTCTCTTCTGCAGATGAAATAAACTTGTTTCTTTGATGGCATTTGTCTTCTCCTAAAGACAAATCTTTTCTTTGGATATTTCTTTTTAGGGAAATATCGCTTCTTGTCAAATGGTGGGGCCCCAAGTAGAGTAGGCTGGTGGCCACCAATATCCACCTAGATCATTCCTCCCCCCTTAGGAAGTAATGGTCCCCATTGCGTTGAGTTTCTCCATGAGATGAGGAAACTTCTGCTGAACTTTGTCCCTGATGAACCACTTGCCTTGGTGCAGGAGTTGGCCAGCTTTGACAACCCGATACAGTTGGATCTTCTTTTAGCAAGTGTTCTTGATTTGAATGTCCATGATACAATCTATGGTGGCATTTTCCATGCAGTTTGGGTTTAACTCTTTTGGTGTGAGTTCTTCTGTAATGTCAGAGGTGTCCAGTAGAGGTGGGAAGTAGGGACGAAGGCGGTCTACATTGAATGTTGGGGGCAGACCAAGGAATGGTGGAATACTGAGCTCAAAGGCATTGTTACCTACATCCTTGGTGATGGTGTATGACCCATATCAGAGTGGGCGAAGCCTGCGGTGGGGTCCAGTGAGGCGCTCCTTCTGCAAATGTAGCCACACTTTGTCGCCCACCTGGAAGTTGTGTGGCACCCGATGTTGATAATGGCGTTGCTTGTACTTAGCATTGGCACTGTCCAATATGTCATGAACCTATTGGCGGATGTGCTGAATGAGCTCGATGAAGTTGTTCACTTTGTCAGCTTCAGACTGGACATGAGCCAAATCGACCTGAGTAGGCACAAATGGCATGGATATGTCAATGGGACATAGTGGCTGGAATCCCAAGCTCGCCTAAAAGGGGCTGTGACCGTTTGATCTATGGAGAGCCCGATTATAACTGTGTTGTACATAGGGGAGGCTCTCATCCCATGTACGTGGATGCTTTGAATTGTAAATGTGAAGAATGTGTACAATTATCCTATTGAAGACCTATGTCTGGCCATCAGTTTAGGGATGGAAATTCATGGACTTGGTGAGCTTGGTGTCCAACATTGACCAGAGGCTAAACCAAAATGTGCTCAGGAACCTGCTGTCGCGATCTGATATGATAGACTATGGGATCCCAAAGTGCACCCACACTCGTTCGAAGAAGAGTTTAGCAGTGGCTTCTGCTGTGATATTCTTCTTGCAAGCCTCAATAATGGCCAACTTCGAGAATCTGTCAATGACCACGAGAAAAAGTCATTTCCATGCTTAATAGAAGGAAGGACCATCATGTAATCCATGGAGATGGATTCCCAAGGTCGACTAGGGGTAGGTAGTGGAGTTAGAGGCCTTTCTTCTTGATGGTCGATTTGGCCATGGTGCAAGAAGAGTAGGATCTGATGCCCCTATTGAGTAAGAACTACCCCAATAGCATAGTGAGATGCATCTGTCTCAATCTCAAATGGTTGTTGAAAGTATGGTAATGTGAGAACTGGGGCATAACAGAGGTGATGTTTCAACTCTATGAATGCCTTCTGTTGAGATTCTGACCAAAATAATTTTTCTTTCACTCCTCCCCTGGTGACTTGACTCAAGGAAAAAGTGATCTGATAGAATCCCAACATGAACCTGCGGTAGAAATTAGCAAGAACTAGAAAGTTGTGAAGCTCTGTTAGAGTGGTTGGGGCTGGAAAATCCCAAATGACTTGAATCTTGGTTGGATCCACATGCACCCCCTTTCATCAATAATGTATCCTAGATATTGAACCTAGGTCATGCAAAAAGTGCACTTATCCAAATTGGCACACAACTTGTGTTTCCATAGTGTTTGGAGGACTTCTCGAATGTTGTGGAGGTGCTATTCCCAAGTTTGGCTGAAGATCAGAATGTCATCCAGGTACACCACTATAAATGATTTGGTGAATGGACGCAAGATGTCATCATCAACCTCATGAAGGTTGCAGGAGCATTTGTCAACTCAAAAGGCATGACGAGCCATTTGAAAAAGCCCTCCTTGGCTTTGAAGATAGTCTTCCACACATTAGAGGGTTCGATTGGTACCTGGTGATACCCAGACTTCAAGTCGATCTTGCTAAAATATTTCACCCCTTTGAGTTGTTCCAGAAGGTCATCAATATGTGGGATCAGGTACCTATTCCGGACAGTGATCTTGTTTAGCACCCCATAGTCAATATAGAGTCTCCAAGTCCCATCCTTCTTCTGTACCAACATGATCGGGCTCCCACAGGGCGATGAACTTGGCTGGAAGTGACCTTCCTGCAGTAGCTCCTAAATCTTCCTCTTGATTTCATTGTTCTCCAGAACAGAGCGCGCGTAGATCGGTCCATTGGGTAGCGGCGCACCTGCGGTCAGGTAAATAGGGTGCTTAACCTGACAGTACATAGGCACCCCTATGGGTGAGGTGAAGATGTCCCTGTACTCCTCTACAACCTTGTCCATTTGTTTTTGTCATGCAGAGGAGCCATTTTTGGAGGTTGTGGCCACAATATTCTTCTTTCCCTGGGGGCAGATCATCAGGAAATTTTTTTTCCTGGTTTGGGAAATGAGCTTAATGCATTGTTTTGCACTAACCAAAGAGATAGTGGGAGGCGGTGGTACCTCTGGTATCTTGTAAAACTTATTTCCCAAAGTATGAATAGCAGTGCGAGGCCAAGACTCGTACACAACATGTCGCTTCCACAAGTATGGTTGGCCTAATAATACATCAGAAACATCAATAGGAGAAATGTCACACAATACCTCATATGTGAAGGGCTTGATGCTATAGGGAAGGTGACAATGCTGGCTGACACGGAGATCCCGTCCTCGGTGAAGACACCCGATGGTGTATGGTTGTGGGTGCGTTGTAGTTGGCAAGACCAACTGCTTAACAACATCTACTGAAATGAAGTTCTTTTGGCTTCCATTGTCGATAATGAACTGTAGAAGGGAACCCTTTGCCCACATCTGTGAGTGGAAGAGACACTTTTCCCCCTCTGGATCTTCCGGTTCCTCCTTCTGGATCTTCGCAGTGGAAACATTGGCATTGGGCTCCACATCAATAATTTTCTTCCCTTTTTCATTCCCCTTGTTAGGTTCTGATTCAGATTTGGAGGATGCATCTGATTCAGAGCCCTCATGTCAACCACTAGCGACTACTTGGCCCGACACTCACTTGTGTTGTGAGTGGAGCTCTTATGGAACTCATCCTGTGTCCTTCTTTGGCTTTGTGGTGTTTCTCTATGCTTGTGGCTTTGGAAAGTTGTCTTGGGCTGCCATGCCTTGGCTTTGTCCTTTGTTTTGTGGTTTGGGGGCGCCTTTCCCTTGATTTTGATTTGTGGATCCAAAGTCTCGCTTCTTCTGTTTGAATTTCTGCTCAATCTTGGCAGCATACCGGTATTTCGTACCAAGCGAGGAGATGTCGAAGAGCTCAATTTCAACCTTAATGTATATGTGCAGACAACTGTGATACTTTAGCATGAAATTTTTCTCTGAATCTTTGATACCTAGCTTTGTGCCCAGGGTATGGAACAGATTAGTCAGTTCATGCACATCTTGATCCCTTTGTTGCCGCAGCGTGGTCCATTGTATGTACTTGTCCTCATAGCTCCCCACGTGATAGTATTTTTCCTTGATGGCATCTCAGAAAGAATTCCAAGTGGGTACGACTAAGAACAGAGAGGGTTCTATCTCATCTTTTTTCTCACAGTAGGTTTTCCACCAGTCCTTGACATGGGGGGTAGCTTTGAGGAGTGCAAAAATAATCTACTCCTGGTCGGAAAAGTCATGAATCGAGAAATATCCTTCTAATAGATTCAACCATCTATCTATGACATATGCATCTATTTAACCCTCAAATATGGGAATTTCATAGTTTACTTGTACCTTAAAGGGAGTCATGCCTCCAGAGTGGCTATTGGATGCAGATGTGCCGCTGATGGGCAGTCGTTGAAGGATCTTGGAAAAGTTATCCATTATCGCATTCCTTTGTTTTTCATGGGCCTCCACGAGAAATATTTTGTTAGGATCTCCTGCTCCATCATCTTTCTTTTCGTCCCCCATGGGTGGTCATCAGGGTTTGCAAGGCTGATCTTTCTAAGCTTCAACCAAATCGAGCCCTAACTCCTCATACCCCAACCTCGTTGGCAACATGCAAAGAACGATCGAGAAAAAGCAGACCGCTCTGAAACCACTGATCCAGGTTTATGTAGGAATGCAAAAAAATTACACATATAACGATAAATACAAAGATGCAGCAGAAATAACACTTCATTTCCTTAATATCAAATAACTGAAATTTTCTTACAGATAGAATGGAAATAAACTAGCTAGGGCACTATTAGCTTATCTCTGAGAAGAGATGTGGCTCCTACAGGCCTTTGAACTAAGTTACAGGCTCAAGGGCCTATTTATTATTTAGAAACAATTGAAAACCATAAACATCCAAAACCCTAACCGTAGGAGATGAAGCGCCAAAGCTATGGGCCCCATTTGGGTAAATTGGTGTTTCAACTTCTCGGGGACGTAACTTTGGCATACGATCTCTGTTTTACTCGAACCATACCTCTTTAGAAATATCTGTCCAAGGAATACAAATTTTGATGTGAGGAACATTGGTCCATTGACCAACCCATGTTGCTCCCGATTTTCCCAGAAAACGTCGTTTAGGGCCTCAAAACTGCTCCGGAAGTTTAGGACCCGAAAAACTACTAAAAATAGTAAGTTGTGCCAAAACTGAAAAACTGAAAGAGACAATGGTGGGGCCCCAAGTGGAGTAGGTGGGTGGCCACCAATATCCACCTGGATCATTCCTCCCCCCTTTGGAAGAAATGGTCCCCGTTGCATTGAGTTCCTCCATGAGATGAGGAAACTTCTGTTGAACTTGGTCCCTGGTGAACCACTTACCTTGGTGTAGGAGTTGGCCAGCTTTGACAACCAGATACAGTTGTATCTTCTGTTGGTGAGTGTTCTTGATTTGCATGTCCATGATACAATATGTGGTGGCATGTTCCATGCAGTTTGGGTTTAAATATTTTGGTGTGAGTTCTTCTACAATGTCAGAGGTGTCCAGTAGAGGTGGGAAGTAGGGACGAAGGTGGTCTACATTGAATAATAGGTGCAAAACAAGGAATGGTGGAATACTGAGCTCGAAGGCATTGTTCCCTATAGCCTTGGTGATGGTGTATGGCCCATATCAGAGCAGGCGAAGCTTGCAGTGGGGCCCAATGAGGCGCTCCTTATGCAAATGTAGCCACACTTTCTCGCCCACCTGGAAGTTGTGTGGCACCCGATGTTGATCATCTTGTTGCTTGTACTTAGCATTGGATCTGTCCAATATGTCATGAACCTTTGGCGGATGTTTTGAATGCGCTCGATGAAATTTTTCACTTTGTCAGCTTCAGACTGGACATGAGCCGAATCAGCCTGAGGAGCCGCAAATGGCATGGCTACATCAATGGGGCATAGTGGTTGGAATCCCAAGCCAACCTGAAAGGGTCTGTGACTGTTTGAGTTGTGGACAGCTTGGTTATAACTGTGTTGTACATAAAGGAGGCTCTCATCCCATGTGTGTGGATGATTTGAATTGTACATGCGTAGAATTTGTATAATCATCTTGTTGATGACCTCTGTCCCGTCATCAATTTGGGGATGGAAAGTTGTGGACTTGGTGAGCTTGGTGTCCAACATTGACCAGAGGCTAGACCAAAATGTGCTTAGGAACTTGTTGTTGCGATCTGATATGATAGACTGTGGGATCCCAAAGTGCACCCACACTCGTTCGAAGAAGAGTTTAGCAGTGGCTTTTGCTATGATATTCTTCTTGCAAGCCGCCATAATGGCCATCTTCGAGAATCTATCGACGACCACTAAAACATAATCATTTCCATGCTTAGTAGAAGGAAGGCCCAACATCTAATCCATGGAGATGGATTCCCAAGGTAGATTAGGGGTAGGTAGCGGAGTATAGAGGCCTTGCTTCTTAATGGTCGGTTTGGCAATGGCACAAGCATTGCAGGATCTGATGTACTTCCCAACATCTTGTCGAAGGTTCGGCCAATAGACATACTTCTACAGTACTGACACTATTTTATCGACCCAAAAATGCCCAGTGGCTCGACTGTAGTGCGCTTCCCATATCATCTTGGGAGGCTCGCTTGAAATAATAGAAAGGTGTCCCAGGTGACATAACAGTGCATCTTGGAGGTGAAATTTGGAACTTGCGTACCCCCCAAGTGTGCCTTGTATGTGTGACTGAATTCGTGATCACTCTTGTAGAGAAGTGGCCAATTAGAAGTCTCGTGCCCACAAGAGTTGAGAACGGTGGTTATGGCCATGATCGGTGGTTGGCTGAGGCAATCTACAACATTATTAGTGCTACCCTTCTTATACTTGATGTGCAAATTAAATTGTTGCAGATATGTGGACCAATTTTCATGGCGATCGTTCTGCAACTTCCCTTGTGTCTTTATGAACTGCAGGGGTCGGTGGTCTGTGTGGATGATTGTTTCCTTCCTCAAAATGTAATTCTTTCATTGTCGACAAGCCTGCACAATGGAATACATTTCTTTTTCATAAGTGGGATACTTGCGAACTGTGTCGGACAATGTTTCACTATGATATGCCATTGGATTCCCCTGTTGAGTAAGAACCGCCCCAATAGCAGAGGCATTTGTCTCGATCTGAAATGGTTGTTGCAAGTCTGGTAATGTGAGTATTGCAGTAGAACAGAGGCGATGTTTCAACTATATGAACACCTTCTGTTGAGATTCCAGCCAAAATAAATTTTCTTTCGCTCCTTCCTTGATGACTTGAATGAAGGCCCAAGTGATATGAGAGAATCCCAACATGAACCTGCGGTAGAAATTAGAAAGACCCAGAAAGCTATGAAGTTCTGGTAGAGTGGTTGGGGCTTGCAAATCCTGAATTACTTGGATCTTGGTTGGATCCACATGCACCCCCCTTTCATCAATAATGTATCCCAGATATTGAACCTGGGTCATGCCAAAAGTTCACTTCTCCAAATTTGCACACAACTTGTGTTGCCATAGTGTTTGGAGGACTTCTCGGATGTGGTGGAGGTGCTCTTCCCAAGTCTGGCTAAAGATCAGAATATTATCTAAGTACACCACTACAAATGAGTTGGTGAATGGACAGAAGATTTCATCCATCAACCTCATGAATGTTGTGGGAGCATTCGTCAACCCGAAAGGCATGACGAGCCATTCAAAAAGGCCCTCCTTGGCTTTGAAGGCAGTCTTCCACACATCAGAGGGTTCGATTGGTACCTGGTTATACCCAGACTTCAAGTCGATCTTGCTAAAATATTTTTCCCCTTTGATTTGGTCCAGAAGGTCATCAATCCGTACGATTGGGTACTTATTCCAGACAATGATCTTATTCAGTGCCCGATATTCAATACAGAGTCTCCAAGTCCCATCCTTCTTCTGTACCAACATGATCAGGCTCCCACAGGGCGATGAACTTGGCTGAATGTGAACTTTATGCACCAGCTCCTTAATCTGCCTCTTGATTTCATCATTCTTTAGAAAATAGCACCCGTAGATCGGTCCATTGGGTAGCGGCGCACCTGGGGTTAGGTCAATGGGTGGTTGACCTGACAGCGCAGAGGCACCCCTGTGGGTGAGGTGAAGATGTCCCCATACTCCTCCACAACCATTTCCATTTGTTGTTGTTGTGTAGAAGAGCCATGTCTGGAGGTTGTGGCCACAATATTCTTCTTGCCCTGGGGGCAGATCATCAGGAAAACAAATTTCTTGGTTTGGGAAATGAGCTTAATACATTTTTTTGCAGTCTCCAAAGAGATAGTGGGATGAAGTGGTACCTCTGGTATCCTATACAACTTATTTCCCAAAGTAACAATAACAATGCGAGGCTGGGACTCATACACAACATGTCACTTCCACAAGTATGGTTGGCCTAATAATACATCAGAAACATCAATAGGAGCAATGTCACACAATACCTCATCCGTGAAGAGCTTGATGCTATAGAGAAGGCAACACTATTGGCTGATGCAGAGATCTTGTCCTTGGTAAAGCCACTCGATGGTGTATGGTTGTGGGTAGGCTATGGTTGGCAAGCCCAACCACTTCATGACATCTACTAAAATGAAGTTCTTTTGGATGCCATTGTTTACAATGAACTATAGTGGGGAACCCTTTAGCCACATATGGGAGTGGAAGAGACGATCTCGCTCCTCTGGATCTTGTGGTTCCTCCTTCTGGATATTCACAGTGGCAATGGTGGCATTGGGCTCTGCATCAATAATCTGCTTTGCTTTGTAATTCCCCTTGTCAGTTTTTGATTCAGAGTCGGAGCATGCATCTGATTTAGAAGCCCTCATCTCGGCCACCAGTGACTGCTTGGCTCGACACTCACTTGTGTTGTGAGTGGAGCTCTTTTGGAACTCACACCACTTTCCCGCGTCCTTCTTTGGATTTGTGGTGTTGTTCTATGCTTGTGGATTTGAAAATTTGTCTTGGGTTGCCATGCCTTGGCTTTGTCCTTTTTACTGTGGTTTGGGGGCACCTTTCCCTTGATTTTGATTCGTGGATCCAAAGTCTCACTTCTTCTGTTTGAATTTCTGCTCAATCTTGGCAGCATACCGGTATGTCGTACCAAGCGAGGAGATGTCAAGGAGCTCCATTTCCTCCTGAATTTATCTGTGTAGAAAACTGTGATACTTTATCACCAAATTTTTCTTTGAATCTTTGATACCCAACTTTGTGTGCAGGGTATGGAACAGATTTTTTAGCTCATGCACATCTTGATCCCTTTGTTGCCGCAGCGTGGTCCATTGTATGTACTTGTCCTCATAGCTCCCCACCGGATCGTAATGTTCCTTGATGGCGTCTCAGAAAGAATTCCAAGTGGGTATGACTGAGAACAGTGAGGGTTCTATCTCATTCTTTTTCTCACAGTAGGTTTCCCACCAGTCCTTGACATGGGGGGTAGCTTTTAGGAGTGCAAAAATAATCTTCTCCCGGTCAGAAAAGTCATGAATCGAGAAATATCCTTATAATAGATTCAACCATCTATCAATGACATCTGCATCTATTTGACCCTCAAATATGGGAATGTCAAAGTTTACTTGTACCTTAAAGGGAGTCATGCCCCAAAGTGGCTACTAGATGCAGATGCGCCACCAGTGGGCAATCGTTCAAGGATCTGGGAAAAGTTATCCATCATTGCATTCCATTATTTTTCAAGGGCCTCCTTGAGCAATATTTTGATAGGATCTCCTTCTCCCTCATATTTCTTTTTATCCCCCATGGGCGGTCATTGGGGTTTGCGAGTTTGATCTTGCAAAGGTTCAACCAGATCAAGCCCTAACTCCTTATACCCCAACCTCGTTGGGGAGGTGCAAAGAATGATCGAGAAAAAACAGACCAATCTGATACCACTGATCCATATTTATGCAGGAATGCAACAAAATACACATGTAACCATAAATACAAGTATGCAGTGGAAATAACACTTCATTTCATTAATATCAAATATCTAAAATTTGCTTACAGACAATGGAAATAAAATAGCTAGGGTGGTGGTAACTTATCTCTGAGAAGAGATGTGGTGGCTAAAGGCTTCTGAACTGAGTTACAATGAGGCTCAAGGGAATATTTATTATTTAGAAAAAATGGAAAACCCTAAACATCCAAAACCATAACCCTAAGAGATGAAGTGCCAAAACTATGGGCCTTGTTTGGGTAAATTGGTGTTTCAACTTCCCGGGGACATAACTTTGGCATATGACCTCCATTTTACGTGAACCATACCTCATTAGAAATATCTATCTGAGTAAAAAAAAAATTGATGTGAGCAACATTAGTCCCTAGACTGAACCATTTTGCTCCTGGTTTTTCCAAAAAACATTGTTTAAGGCCTCAAAATGGCTTCGTAAGTTTAGGACCCGAAAAACTGCTAAAAATAGTAACTTGTGCCAAAACTGAAAAATTGAAAGAGACAATGGTGGGGCCCAAGTGGAGAAGGCGGGTGGCCACCAATATCCACCTGGATCATTCCTCCACCCTTAGGAAGAAATGGTCCCCATTACGTTGAGTTCCTCCATGATATGAGGAAACTTCTGCTGAACTTGGTCCCTGGTGAACCACTTGCCTTGGTGCAGGAGTTGGCCAACTTTTACAACCCGATATAGTTGGATATTTTGTTGGAAAGTGTTATTGATTTTCATGTCCATGATACAATCTGTGGTGCCCTATTCCATGTATTTTGGGTTTAACTCTTTTGGTGTGAGTTCTTCTGCAATGTCAAAGGTGTCTAGTAGAGGTGGGAAGTAGGGATGAAGGTGGTCTACATTGAATATTGGGTGCAGACTAAGGAATGGTGGAATACTGAGCTTGAACGCATTGTTCCCTATAGCCATGGTGATGGTTTATGACTGATATTAGAGCGAGCAAAGCTTAATGTGGGGTCTAGTGAGGCAATCCTTCTGCAAATGTAGCCACACTTTATTGCCCACCTGGAAGTTGTGTAGCACCCGATGTTGATTATGTCGTTGCTTGTACTTAGCATTGGCTCTGGTCCAATATGTCATGAACCTGTTGGTGGATGTACTGAATGCGCTCGATGAAGTTGTTCACTTTGTCAGCTTCAGACTAGACATGAGCCAAATCGGCCTGAGTAGCCACAAATGGCATGGCTATGCCAATGGGACATAGTGGCTGGAATCCCAAGTCCACCTGAAAGGGGTTGTGACCAGTTGAGATGTGGAGAGCCCAGTTATAACCGTGTTGTACAAAGGGGAGGCTCTCATCCCATGTGCGTGGATGCTTTGAATTGTACATGCGCAGAATGTGTATAATCATCCTGTTGATGACCTCTGTCTGGCCATCAGTTTGAGGATGGAAAGCTGTGGACTTGGTAAGCTTGGTGTCCAACATTGACTAGAGGCTAGACTAAAATGTTCTCAGGAACCTGCTATCGCGATCTGTTATGATAAACTGTGGGATCCCAAAGTGCACCCACACTAGTTCAAAGAAGAGTTTAGCAGTGGCTTCTGCTATGATATTCTTCTTACAGGCCGCCATAATGGCCATCTTTAAGAATCTGTCAACGACCATGAAAAAGTAGTCGTTTCCATGCTTAGTAGAAGGAAGGCTCAACATGCAATCCATGGAGATGGATTCCCAAGGTCGACTAGGTGTAGGTAGCGGAATATAGAGGCCTTGCTTCTTGATGGTCGGTTTGGCAATGGCGGAAGTAGTGCAGGATCTGATGTACTTCCCGAAATCCTGTCAAAGATTCGGCCAATAGAAATACTTCTGCAGTACTACCACTATTTTCTCGACCCAAAAATTCCCAACGACTTGACTGTAGTGTGCTTCCCATATCATCTTGGCACGCTCGCTGGAAGGAACACAAAGGTTTCCTAGGTGACATAACAGTGCATCTTGGAGGTTAAATTTGGAACTTACGTACCCCCCAATAGTGCCTAGCATGTGTGGCTGAATTCTGGATCTCTCTTTTAGAGAAGCAGCCAATCAGAAGTCTCGTGCCCACAAGAGTTGAGAACAGTGGTTATGGGAACTTTCAGTGGTCATCTGAGGCAGTATGCAACATTATTGGTGCTACCCTTCTTGTACTTGATGTTAAAATGAAACTGTTGTAGATATGTTGACCAATTCTGATGGCGATCATTCTGCAACTTCCCTTGTGTCTATATGAATTGAAGGGGTCGGTGGTCTGTGTGGATGATTGTTTCCTTCCCAAAAATGTAATGCTTCCATTGTTGACAAGCCTACACAATGGAATACATTTCCTTGTCATAAGTGGGATACTTGTGAACTGTATCGGACAATGTCTCACTTTGATATGCCATTGGATGCCCGTGTTGAGTAAGGACTTCCCCAATAGCATAGTCATAGATATCTGTCTCGATCTCAAATTTTTGTTGCAAGTCTGGTAATGTGAGCACTAGGGTAGAATAGAGGCAATGTTTCAACTCTACGAATGCCTTCTGTTGAGATTCCGACCAAAATAATTTTTCTTTCACTCCTCCCTTGGTGACTTGACTCAAGGGCCAAGTGATATGAGAGAATCCCAACACGAAACTGCGGTAGAAATTTGCAAGACCCAGAAAGCTGCGAAGCTCTGTTAGAGTGGTTGGGGTTGGCCAATCATGAATGACTTGGATCTTGGCTGGATCCACATGCACCCCCCTTTCATCAATAATGTATCCCAGATATTGAACCTGGGTCATGCCAAAAGTGCACTTCTCCAAATTGGCACAGAAATTGTGTTGCCGTAGTGTTTGGAGGACTTCTCGGATGTGGTGGAGGTGCTCTTTCCAAGTCTGGCTGAAGATCAAAATGTCATCCAAGTACACCACTAGAAATGAGTTTGTGAATGGACGCAAGATGTTATCTATCAACCTCATGAAGGTTGCGGGAGCATTCTTCAACCCGAAAATCATGACGAGCCATTCAAAAGGCCCTCCTGGTCTTTGAATTCAGTCTTCCACACATCAGAGGGTTCAATTGTTACCTAGTGATACCCAGACTTCAAGTACATCTTGCAAAAATATTTTTCCCCTTTGAGTTGTTCCAGAAGGTCATCAATCCGTGGGATCAGGTACCTAGTCCAAACAATGATCTTGTTTAGCACCCGATAATTCATATAGAGTCTCCAAGTGTGATCCTCCTTCTGTACCAACACAGTCGGGCTCCCACAGGGTGATGAACTTGGCTAGATGTGACTTTTCTGCAGCAGCTCCTAAATCTACCTCTTTATTTCATCGTTCTCTAGAATCGAGCGCCTATAGATTGGTCCATTGGGTAGCGGCACACCTGGGGTCAGGTCAATGGGGTGCTTGACCTGACAGTGCAAAGGCAGCCCTGTGGGTGAGGTGAATATGTCCTCGTAATCCTCCACAACTTTTTCCATTTGTTGTTATCATGCAGAGGAGCCATGTCTGGAGGTTGTGGCCATAGTCTTCTTCTTTTCCTCAGGGCAGATCATCAGGAAAACAAATTTCCTAGTTTGGGAAATGAGCTTACTGCATTGTTTTGCAGTAACCAAAGAGATAGTGGAAGGTGGTGGTACCTCTGGTATCCTATACAACTGAGGTTCTTTTGGCTTCCATTGTTGACAATGAACTGTAGCGGGGAACCCTTTACCCACATCTAGGAGTGGAAGAGATGCTCTGCCTCCTATGGATCTTCCAGTTCTTCCTTCTGGATCTTCGCAATGGAAAAAGTCATTAGGGGAATTTTGAGGTCTAAAATGGGCCTCCTAAGGAAATTATAAAATAATAGTGGAAATAATAAAACAAGATTTGATGACATCATCAAATTTTAGAGGGAAAAAGGGAAAAACTTCTTTTTCAACTCGTATTTTTAACTTATCTCCCAATGTTTTTACTAAAATTTCCAGTGGGAGTACTTGTTGGATGAAAAATTTAATCCCTCTTCTAAGGAGTACCCATGTTGCATACTTTCGATGGACTTTGCTACAAGAAAAATGAGAAATACATGAAAAACATGATTGCAATCACGTTTTTCATGTATTTCTCATTTTTCACATAGTAGGGTCCATCTAAAGTATGCAACATGGGTACTCCTTGGATGAGGAATTAAATTTTACATCCAACGAGTACTCCCACTCGAAATTTGAGTAAAAACTTTGGGAGATAAGTTGAAAATACGAGTTGAAAAAGTAGTTTTATTATTTTATTATTTTTTTAATATTTTTACCCTTTTATTTAAAAAATGGTGAATCATCCCCCATGGTTGACATCATCATCTTGAATCCTATTGGTTCTTATAAAGTTTATTTTGGTTGTAAATTTTTCTTAGGAGGCCCATTTTAGACCTCAAAATTCCCCTAATGGGTGTGGGGCTCCGCATCAATAATCTACTTCCCTTTGTCATTCTCCTTATCAAGTTCTGATTCAGAGTTTTAGCATGAATCTAATTTAGAAGCCCTCATCTAGGCCACCAGCGACTGCTTGGCCTGACACTCACTTGTGTTGTGAGTGTAGCTCTTATGGAACTCACGCCACTTTCTCGTGTCCTTCTTTGGCTTCGTGGTGTTGTTCTATGCTTTTGGCTTTGGCAAGTTGTCTTGGGTCACCATGCCTTGGATTTTTCCTTTGTTCTGTGGTTTGGGGGCACCTTTCCCTTGCTTTTGATTCGTGGATCCAAAGTCTCGCTTCTTCTGTTTGAATTTCTGCTCAACCTTGGCAGCATATCAGTATGTCGTACCAAGTGAGGAGATGTCGAGGAGCTCCATTTCCTCCTGAATGTATCTGTGTAGACAACTGCGATACTTTAGCACCAAATGTTTCTCCAAATCTTTGATACCCAACTTTGTGCGCAAGGTATGGAACATATTCGTCTACTCATGCACATCTTGATTTCTTTGTTGCCGCAACATGGTCCATTTTATGTACTTGTACTCATAGCTCCCCAGGGGATAGTATTGTTCCTTGATGGCATCTTAGAAATAATTCCAAGTGGGTACAACTGAGAATAGAGAGGGTTCTTTCTCGTACTTTTTCTCACAGTAGGTTTCCCACCAGTCCTTGACATGGGGGGTAGCTTTGAGGAGTGCAAAAATAATCTTCTCCTGGTCGGAAAAGTCATGAACAGAGAAGTATCCTTCTAATAGATTCAACCATCTATCCACAACATATGCATCTATTTGACCCTCAAATATGGGAATGTCAAAGTTTACTTGTACCTTAAAGGGAGTCACACCTCCAGAGTGGCTGCTGGATGCAGATGCGCTGTCGGTGGGCAGTTGTTGAAGGATCTGGGAAAAGTTATCCATCATCGCATTCCTTTGTTTTTAGAAGGCCTCCTCAAGAAATATTTTGATAGGATCTCCTGCTCCCTCATCTTTATTTTCATCCCCCATGGGTGGCCATCGGGGCTTGCGAGGTTGATATTGAAAATTTTCAACCATATCGAGCCCTAACTCCTTATACCCCGACCTCGTTAGGGACATGCAAAGAACGATTGAGAAAAATGAGACCACTCTAATACCACTGATCTAGATTTATGCAAGAATGCAAAAAAATACACATGTAACCATAAATACAAAGATGCGGCGGAAATATAAATTCATTTCATTAATATCAAATAACTGAAATTTGCTTACAGACATAATGGAATTAAACTAGCTAGGGCACTGGTAGCTTATCTATGAGAAGATATGTGGCGGCTACAGGCATCTGAACTGAAATACAATGAGGCTCGAGGGCCTATTTATTATTAAGAAACAATGGAAAACCCTAAACATCCAAAACCTTAACCCTAGGAGATGAAGCGCCAAAACTATGGGCCCTGTTTGGGTAAATTGGTGTTTCAACTTCTCGGGGACGTAACTTTGGCATACGATCTCCGTTTTACACGAAAAATACCTCATTAGAAAGATCTATCTGAGGAATACAAATTTTTATGTGATAAATATTGGTTCATAGAACCATATCTTACTCCTGGTTTTCCCAAAAGACTTCGTTTAGGGCCTCAAAACGGCTCCGGAAGTTCAGGACCCAAAAAAATACTAAAAATAGTAAGTTGTGCTAAAATTGAAAAAATGAAAGAGACAATGGTGGGGCTCCAAGTGGAGTAGACAGGTGGCCACCAATATCCACCTGGATCATTCCTCCCCCCTTAGGAAGCAATGGTATCCATCACCAAGCATCACTTATGCTGAACTTGGTCCCTGGTGAACCACTTACCTTGGTGCAGGAGTTGGCCAACTTTGACAAACTGATATAGTTGGATATTCTATTGGCGAGTGTTCCTGATTTACATTTCCATGCAGTTTGGCTTTAACTCTTTTGGTCTGAGTTCTTCTACAATGTCAGGGGTGTCTAGTAGAGGTGGGAAGTAGGGACGAAGGCGGTCTACATTGAATATTGGGTGCAGACCAAGGAATGGTGGAATACTGAGCTTGAAGGAATTCTTCCCTACAGCCTTGGTGATGTTGTACGACCCATATCAGAGCAAGAAAAGCTTGCTGTGGGGTCCAATGAGGAACTCATTTTTCAAATGTAGCCACACTTTGTCGCCCACCTAGAAGTTGTGGCACCCAATGTTGATCATGTCGTTACTTGTACTTAGCATTGGCTCTCTCCAATATGTCATGAACCTGTTGGAGGATGTGTTGAATGTGCTTGATGAAGTTGTTTTATTTTTTAGCTTCAAACTGGACATGAGCTAAGTCGGCCTGAGTAGTTGCAAATGGCATGGCTACGTCAATGGGACATAGTGGCTGGAATCCCAAGCCCACCTAAAAGGGGTTGTGACTGGTTGAGCTATGGAGAGCCTGGTTGTAACTGTGTTGTACATAGGGGAGGATCTCATCTCATTTGCATTGATGCTTTGAATTGTTCATGCACAGAATGTGTACAATCATCCTGTTGACGACCTCTGGCTGCCACCAGTTTGGGGATGGAAAGTTGTGGACTTGGTGAGCTTGGTGTCCAACATTGACCAGAAGATGGACCAAAATGTGCTCTGGAACCTACTGTCACGATCTGATATGATAGATTATGGGATCCAAAAGTGAACCCACACTCATTCAAAGAAGAGTTTAGCAGTGTCTTCTATTGTGATATTCTTCTTGTAGGCTGCCATAATGGATATCTTTGAGAATCTGTCTATGATGATGAAAACACAGTCATTTCCATGAGTAGTAGAAGGAAGGCCCGACATATAATCCATGGAGATGGATTCCCAAGGTTGACTAGGGTAGGTAGTGGAGTATAGAGGCCTTGCTTCTTGATAGCTGGTTTGGCAATGGCACAAACAGTGCGGGATCTGATGTACTTCCCGACATCCTGCCGAAGTTTTGGTCAATAGAAATACTTATATAGTACTGCCACTGTTTTCTCGACCCCAAAATACCCAGCGACTCGACTATAGTGCACTTCCCATATCATCTTGGCACACTCACTTGAAGGAACACAAAGGTGTCCCAGGTGACATAACAGTGCATCTTGGAGGTGAAAATTTGGAACTTGCATACCCCCCAAGAATGCCTTGTATGTGTGGCTAAATTCTAGATCACTCTTGTAGAGAAGCGGCCAATCAAAAGTCTCATGCCCACAAGAGTTGAGAACAGTGGTTATGGCCATGATCAGTGGTCAGCTGAGGCAGTCTACAACATTATTGGTGCTACCCTTCTTGTACTTGATGTTCAAATTAAATTGTTGCAGATATGTGGACCACTTCTGATGGTGATCATTCTGCAACTTCCCTTGTGTCTGTATGAACTGCAGGGGTCGGTGGTCTGTGTGGATGATTGTTTCCTTCCCCAAAATGTAATGCTTCCATTATTGACAATCATGCACAATGGAATACATTTCTTTGTCATAAGTGGGATGCTTGCGAATTGTGTCAGACAATGTCTCACTGTGATATGCCACTGGATGCTCTTGTTGAGTAAGAACTACCCCAATAGCATAGTTAGAGGCATCTCTCTTGATCTCAAATTGTTGTTGCAAGCTCGGTAATGTGAGAACTAGGGCAAAACAGAGGCAATGTTTCAACTCTACGAATGCCTTCTGTTGAGATTCTGACCAAAAAAATCTTTCTTTTGCTCCTCCCTTGGTGACCTGACTCAAGGGCCAAGTAATATGAGAGAATCCCAACACGAACCTGCGGTAGAAATTATCAAGACCCAAAAAGCTGCGAAGCTCTGTTAGAGTGGTTGGGGCTGGCCAATCCCGAATGAATTGTATCTTGGCTAGATCCACATGCACCCCCATTTCATCAATAATGTATCCCAGATATTGAACCTGGGTCATGCCAAAAGTGCACTTCTCCAAATTGGCACACAAATTGTGTTGCCGTAGTGTTTGGAGGACTTCTCGGATGTGGTGGAGGTGCTCTTTCCAAGTCTGGTTGAAGATCAAAATGTCATCCAAGCACACCACTAAAAATGAGTTGGTGAATGGACGCAAGCTGTCATCCATCAACCTCATGAAGTTTGCAGGATCATTCATCAACCCAAAAGGCATGATGAGCCATTCGAAAAGGCCCTCCTTGGCTTTGAAGGAATTATTCCACAAATTAGAGGGTTAAATTGGTACCTGGTGATACCCAGACTTCAAGTTGATCTTGCTAAAATATTTTTCCCCTTTGAGTTGGTCAAAAAGGTCATGAATCCATGGGATCGAGTACCTATTCCAGACAGTGATCTTGTTCAGCACCCGATAGTCAATACAGAGTCTCCAAGTCCCATCCTTCTTCTGTACCAACATGATCGGGCTCCCACAGGGCGATGAACTTGGCCAGATGTGACCTTTCTGCAGCAGCTCCTGAATCTGCCTCTTGATTTCATCGTTCTCTAGAACAGAGCGCCTGTAGATCAGTCCATTGGGTAGTGGCACACCTGGGGTCAGGTCAATGGGGTGCTTGACCTGACAGTGCAGAGGCACCCCTGTGGGTGAGGTGAGCATGTCCCCGTAGTCCTCCAAAACCTTGTCCATTTATTGTTGTCGTGCAAAGGAGCCATGTCTGGAGGTTGTGGCCACAGTCTTCTTCTTGCCCTGGGGGTGGATCATCAGGAAAACAAATTTTCTGGTTTGGGAAATGAGCTTACTACATTGTTTTGTAGTAACCAAAGAGATAGTGGGAGGTTGTGGTACCTCTGGTATCCTGTACAACTTATTTCCCAAAGTAACAATAACAACGCGATGCTGGAACTCATACACAACATGTCACTTCCACAAGTATGGTTGGCCTAATAATACATCAGAAACATCAATAGGAGCATTTTCACACAAGAACTCATCCATGAACGGCTTGATGCTATAGGGAAGGAAACATTGATGGCTGACGCAGAGATCCTGTCCTTGGTGAAGCCACTCGATGGTGTATGTTTGTGCATGCGTTGTGGTTGGAAAGCCCAACCGCTTCACGACATCTACTGAAATGATATTCTTTTGGCTTCCATTGTCAACAATGAACTGTAGTGGGGAACCCTTTACCCACATATGGGAGTGGAATAGACGCTCTGGCTCCTTTGGATCTTCTAGTTCCTCCTTCTGGATCTTCGCAGTGGAAACAATGGCATTGGGCTCTGAAAAAATAATATTCTTCCCTTTGTCATTCCCCTTGTTAGGTTATGATTCAGAGTGGGAGCATGCATTTGATTTAGAGGCCCTCATCTCGGCCACCAGTGACTGCTTGGACCGACACTCACTTGTGTTGTGAGTGGAGCTCTTATGGAACTAACACCACTTTCCCGTGTCCTTCTTTGGCTTCGTGGTGTTGTTCTTTGCTTGTGGCTTTGGAAATTTGTCTTGGGATACCATGCCTTGGCTTTGTACTTTTTTCTATGGTTTGGGGGCACCTTTCCCTTTCTTTTGATTCGCGGATCCAAAGTCTCGCTTCTTCTGTTTGAATTTATGCTCAATGTTGAATTTATGCTCAATGTTGGTAGCATACCGGTATGTTGTACCAAGCGAGGAGATATCGAGGAACTCCATTTCCTTCTGAATGTATCTGTGCAGACAACTGTGATACTTTAGCACCAAATTTTTCTCTGAATATTTGATACCCAACTTTGTGCGCAGGGTATGGAATAGATTCGTCAGCTCATGCACATCTTGATCCCTTTGTTGCCGCAGTATGGTCCATTATATGTACTTGTCATCGCGGCTCCCCACAAGATAGTATTGTTCCTTGATGGCATCTTAGAAATAATTCCAAGTGGGTATGGCTGAGAACAGAGAGGGTTCTGTCTCATCCTTTTTCTCACAGTAGGTTTCCCACTAGTCCTTGACATGGTGGGTAGCTTTGAGGAGTGAAAAAATAATCTTCTCCCGGTCGGAAAAGTCATGAACCGAGAAATATACTTATAATAGATTCATCCATCTATGTACGACATCTGCATCTATTTGACCCTCAAATATGGGAATGTTAAAGTTTACTTGTACCTTAAAGGGATTCGCATCTCCAGAGTGGCTACTGGATGCAGATGCACCGCCGGTGGGTAGTCGATTAAGGATCTGGGCAAAGTTATCCATCATCGCATTCCTTTATTTTTCAAGGGCCTCCTTAGGCAATGTTTTGATAGGATATCCTGCTCCCTCATCTTTATTTTCGTCCCCCATGGGCGACCGTTGGGGTTTGCGAGGCTGATATTGCAAAGGTTCAACTAGATCGAGCCCTAACTCCTTATACCACGACCTCGTTGGAGACATGCAAAGAACGATCAAGAAAAAGCAGATTGCTCTGATACCACTGATCCAGATTTATGCAGGATGAAAAAAAATACACATGTAACTATAAATACAAATATGCAGTGGAAATAACACTTCATTTCATTAATATCAAATAACTGAAATTTTCGTACAAACAGAATGGAAATAAACTAGCTAGGGCGTTGGTAGCTTATCTCTGAGAAGAGATGTGGCAACTACATACCTCTGAACCAATTTAAAATGAGGATTGAGGGACTATTTATTATTTATAAATAATGGAAAACCATAAACATCCAAAACCCTCACCCTAGGAGATGAAGCGCCAAAACTATGGGCCTCGTTTGGGTAAATTGGTGTTTCAACTTCCCGAGGATGTAACTTTGGCATACGATCTCCATTTGACGCGAACCATACCTCGTTAGAAATATATATTCGAGGAATAAAACTTTTGATGTGAGAAACATGGTCCATGGATTCATGTTTCTCTTGGTTTTCCCAAAAAACTTCGTTTAGGGCCTCAAAACGGCTCTAGAAGTTGAGGGCTCGAAAAACTGCTAAAAATAGTAAGTTGTGCCAAAACTGAAAGAGAAAATGGTGGGGCCCCAAATAGAGTAGGTGGGTGGCCACCAATATCCACCTGGATCAATATTGAAAATAAATAATAAATAAATACACTTGAGGATCCCACCTACTTAGGCCACACTAGCCCTTTGCTGACTAGATTTTTTAGCATGTCTCCTCCCCTTAACATAGGGCACAACCAAACCTCGTGAGGTTTTATCCTGGGTCACCTTACTGATGAGCCTCATCCTCAATTGGTTGTGCTAGTAGGACTTGATAAAAGAAAATGTTTAATTCTTAGGTATACAACATTTTAAAAAATAAAAAAATAGATTAATTAAACTTAATTGACATGGTAATAATACAAAAATTGTGATTGTTAGAATCACTCTCTCCTTCCTTCCTCGCGCTCTCTACTGCAATCGACAGGAAGTGGCCCTACAAACCTACTTTTCAGGCTACTTCCCTTCTTTCTCCTTAGCTGGATATGCTCTCCCTTAGTAGATCGCTTCCCCATAGTCTATTTTTCAGGTCTTCTAGCCATCAAGCCTCCATTTGGCTGGGTTGTCAATTATGAACAATATGCCCTCCTCTGGATCAAGAAATTTCATCATTTAACTCATTGATTGCTAATAGGCCTATGTTTTAGAAGGCCTTTGCCTCCTGTTTTTTGAAGAAGTTAGGTGAAATACCTAAATTTGAAATCTTGGCACCACAGACCTGGCTTCATGCTTTCCTATTGGTAGATTAGGGTCTTGTGGGTCATTTAATGGGTTTATGTCCCTCCCCAAGATCTGTATTTCAAGGGGTTATGAAAAAATGGAAGCCATTGATAGAAGGAGAAGTGACCTCCTCTTTCTGCAGTAAATTCTTCTCCACATTCTTCTTTAAGAATAAAACATATCGGGACAAGATTTTTTAGAGTGGGTCGTACTTCGTGGGGGCGCAAGGGATTTACCTAGACTAGCGGAGCCCTAGTTTCAACCCTAACTATGATGTCCCTTCATTAGTCCCTGTATGGGTGAAGTTTCCTTTTCTTCCCTTTCACTGCTAGAATGATGCCACATTTAGAAATATCAGTAACAATTTCGGGAAGTATTTTGACTATGTTAAGCCAAAAGATGTCAATTCTTCTTATGCAAGGATATTTTTTGAGGTACATTTAGAAAAATGCCTCCTCATGTAAATAAATCTAAATTTTGATAACTATTCACATATCCAAGAAGTGGATTATGACTACCTTCCTTTCAAATGAAAAAATATGTCATGAATATGGTCATTTTTCACGACATTTCCCCATGAAACAAGAAGAGAAGGAGAAGAAAACTGAACAAGGGGAACAATGGTAGAAATCAAAGTAGTGAAGAGGCTCTCAAAATAAAAACCTTACCCCACCATCTGTGCAAAATCAAGGTCTCTAAAAGAATCCATCCCCCCTTCCCCCAAGAATAAATTGGTGGGAAATGGAGAAGGCTCAAGAAAATCAGCCACTTGAGGAAGCTCAGGTAATATGTATGAAGCAATAGCACACAAGGAAGAAGAAGGAGAGATTCCATAAGGAAGTTCCTCATACATATAAGAGACCCCTATCCTTATCTCCTCTTAGCACCTTTTTGGTGATTCAACAACAATCATATCTAATGAAGATCTACATCTAGCGATAGTTGAAGTCTCAGAAGCAGAAGAAAATTTCCTCTCTCCAAGAGAAGGTACCATCAATGCCCCCTTTACCAATTTTACAGATGAAAAGTTTGAAGTGGATAAGGCCCTAGAGATAGAATGAAAAACCTTCATATCGGGTAGAAAAATAATATAAATATTCACAATGAACAAATAGAAAAATAAAAATAATTCAACCATTAGTCTACTCTAAAAAATAGTCAGACAAGATATCAAGGTGGAAAAGGAAATAAGTGAACTGTCAGGCTAACCTCTTGCAAAGCCCCCCAAAACCAAAAGTAATTAATAATAATATCATCCTAGAATTGTACAGGCTTAGGGTCTAAGAAAATGAGATCACAATCTATATCCCTTATCAAAAAGGAAAAGCCCTCGGTAACCCTCCTCCAGGAAACAAAGCTTGAATACCTTGAAATGTTAGCTCATCATTTCCAGGTTTGGAATAAAAGTAAAATTTCTTCAGTAAGTGTTTGAGGTGCATTTGGAGGCCTATGCACCCTTTGGGACAAATCCCAAATCCAAATTTTTAATTCATCCAAAAATTTTCTTTGGTTTGCAACCACTTTCCTAGACTTCATCTCAAATTAGGTATGTATAGTAGTCAATATTATATGTCTATGAATTTTAGGGAAAGATAGGAAAGTTGGGCCTCTCTTCATTCCGTAGTAGACTCTATGTCTAGAACCTATGGTATTTTTAGTGGTGACTGTAATTTTATTCTTCACTACTGGGATAAAAATGAGGTACAATTATCAGAGACCCTTTCCAAGAACAAATATAAGACTTCATATCTCATTCTCACTTGATGGATATCAAACTAGTTGGGCTAAAGTACACCTAAAGTAACAAAATATTTGGTCCCAGCCACATGGATACCATATTATATCGCTTCCTCATCTCTTATGACTTTAACCACTACAATATATTTTCCAAATTGTCTATCCTACCATGGAATGGCTTTGATCATCACTCCATCCGACTGGATATTTCCTCTCCTAATAACTATGACCCTATCCCTTTCATATTCAGCCCCATTTGGATATAAAGCCCTGAATTATGTGAATTTTTCATTCAATATTTCCATACTATAGTGGAAGGAAACATTATTAGGATATGGGAAGCCAATATCAAAAGATTGAAATCCCACATTAAAACTTGGGTGAAATCCTAAAGGAAAGCTAGCCAGGCCCACATCCATGAAATTGAAAAAGCCATTGAAATCCTCCACTCCTCCATGGAGACAAAATAAATGTTATGCAACCAATTGACAATATAGAAGAAAACATAGATCAACGACTTAAAAATCATCCTCTTCGAGGGGGAAACCTTGTTTACATTACATAAATGAAAAATTCTTGGACAATTCTGATGAAAAACACCTCTTTTCTATATATAGGATTCCAAGGGGTCACAATATAATTAGAGCCTGCATAACAATAATAATGTAAGGGAACAACAATAACAATAGTGGGATTCTATGGGGCACGATAATAACAAAATGGGGACTACATGGGTAGGGGGCACAAAAATATAAAAAGGGGGTTACACTAGCAATAAAAATAAGGAGTTGCACTAGTATTATAGGGGCATAACATGCCCATCTCCTTTAAAAAGGTGTTTTCATCAATTCTTGAGTAGTTATCGATGTTTCTGAATTAAATTATCATCCTCTCATGTGGGATCTTCAGTGGGTAAATTTTCCACTTGATGAGATACTCTGAAATCGATTTATTTTGTATTTGTCGAGTTCTTTTTTACATGGTTTCTTCAAGTTCCAATATTATTTTTCCTTCTTCGTCAAGTTCTGGAAATCTTGTTTGAGCTGGGAGCTTGTCACCTATAACCTTTTCTAAGAATAAAACATGGAAAAATAGGTGCACTCAGGAAGATGCAGGAAGCTCTAATTTGTATTCCATAGTCACCAATTTTTTGCAACACCCTATAAGGACCATAGTACTTTGACGATGATTTATTATTTCTTCTTAGCTTGCTTGAGGGAAATTTTTTTGTATGGTTGTAGCTGTAAAAAATACCCAGTCACCTACATCAAAACTTCTTTCGATGCAATGTTGATCAACCTATTGTTTCATTCGATTCTATGCAAAAATGAGGTTATCCTTTAAGAGATGGAGAATTTGTTGATGCTATATGTGATCTTCCAATGCTTGAACATTAGAATTTTATCTTAAAGATGATGTGATGGATGATGGATGATATCCATAAAGTGCCATAAATGGGGTCATTTTTTCTACAATATGGAAGGAAGTATTATACCACCATTCAACCAGAAGTAACCACTTGACCCATTGTGTTTGTTTATCATATACAAAGAAATGAAGATATCCTTCCAAACATTTTTTCACTATCTTAGTTTTCCCATCAAATTGAGGATGATAAGATAATATATGAGCTAGTTTAGTACCTAGACAAGAAAATAATTACGTCCAAAAATTTCCAGTGAAAATGGGATCTCTTTCGCTTACAATAATCTTTGGATTTCCATGTAGTTTTTTAATTGTTTCCATAAATGCAGTAGCAACTGTACTAGCATGAAATGGATGAGATACTGCACAAAAGTGTGCATACTTGGTAAGTCTATAAACCACCACCGTGATGACACTCTTTCCTTTGGACTTGGGTAAACCTGTGATAAAATCCATTGAAGCCTCCTCCCAATGTTGACTTGGAATGGATAAAGGTTGTAGCAGACCCAGGGTCTTAATTACCTCAACCTTGTTTTGTTGGCTAACCAAACATTCCGCCACAAACTTTTAAATATCATATTTAAGGCCATCCAAAAAAATTCCTTCTCGACCCTGTGGTAAGCTTTTAAAAATATTGAGTGTCCTCCTAATGGAGAGGTGTGCAATTGCAAAAGAATATTTTGTTTTAGTTGGGAATTATTACAAAGATATAAGCGATCTTTGTACCATAGTGAATCTTTTTTCCAGCTAAATGTATTAGATTTACTGGGATATTGCTACAACTTTTGAATGAGTATCCACACTTCTTCGTCATTCTTCCATTTCTCCCTTGCTTCGGTTATCCAATCTGGTTGGATAATAGAAATGACACAAAGAAATGCTTCCACGTCCTCATCCTTTCTTGAGAGTTCATTTGCAAAACCATTTAGCTTCCGTTTTTTGCAGATGATTTCATATTTGTGACCCATTTTTGTTTCTCTTCTAAAGATAATCTTTGTTCCAAAAAGTATTTAAGGCTATCATGATTTTTTTTTACCTTCAATTGTCTTCCCATTAGGTAAACTCTCCATTTCTTTAGTGCATTTAGTATTGCCAACATTTCCTTCACATAAATAGGTTTTTGTAAATACTTTCCTTTGATTAGATGACTTTAAAAAGCAATGGGTCTTCCTTATTGCACTAAAGCATCACCAATTCCATTTCTTGAGGCATCACATTCCACGATAAAGATTTTTGTGAAGTCTAGCATAGATAAGATCGATGCTTAGAACATTTCCCGTTTAAGATGTTCAAAGGCCTTACTTGCTTCTAGAGTCAATAAAATGCATCTTTCTTTAGTAATGTTGTTAGAGGTGCTACTATTCTCCCATAATTCTTAAGAAACTTGCGATAATACCCCGTTAACCCAATAAATACTCGCAGATGCTTTATACTTGTGGGTGTTTTCCATTCCTTAATGGATTTAATTTTGTTACGGTCTACCTTAACATCCTCATGAGATACAATACGAACCAGATATTCCACCTCATGTACTCCAAAGAAAAATTTGGAGGATTTTGCATATAATTGTTTCTTGTCCAATATTTTGAGCACCCTATCAACATGTTGAACATGATCCTTCCAAGACTTGTTGTATATTAGTATCATCAAAAAATACTAACACAAATTTTCTAAGCAAGGGTTTGAAAATGGAATTCATAAACCCTTGAAATGTAGAAGGTGCATTGGTAAGGCCCAAAGGCATGACCAAAAATTCATAATGACCCTCATGAGTTCTAAATGTTGTTTTTGGAGTTTCTTCCATATTCATTATAATTTGATGATATCCTGAATGGATATCCAACTTGGTGAAGTAATTTTATCCATATAATTCATCAAATAATTCATCAATGACATGAATGGAAAATTTATCTTTAATAGTGAGATTTTTGTTCTCCCTATAATCCAGACACATGCACCATGATCCATCCTTCTTGTGCACCAATACTAGTCAAACAGAGAAATACCTTTGACTAGGTTGAATTATACTGACCTCTAGCATTTATGCAATCATACGTTCAATTTCTCTCTTTTGGGCATAGGGATATCTGTAAGGCCTGATGTTTGGAGGAACACTTCCTTGAATAAAATGAATAGCATGATCATGATAAATAATAGGTGGGAGGATTTAAGTACTCTCAAATACCTTGGAATGATTGTCCAATACTTTTTGGAGATCTAGAGAAATATATGATTTCGACATTTGAAACTCTATTGAGAATAATTATGCAATTACGCCTCGTTATTTCTTTAGAAGTTGTTTCATGCCATTAGAGTTGATTATATTTTCTGGTTTCCTTGCGATACCCCTTAATTCAAATTCCTTTCCTTCTAAAAAAATTTCGAGAAAAAATCTTGAAAATTAAAAGCTATTGTACCCAAAGATTGTAACCATTGAAGTACTAGTACAACATTCGATCCACCCATTGGAATGGAAAGAATTATGATATTCAATACATATTCCCCCATGGTTAGCTTGATATTGTGTCACTTTCTAGAGCAATTTATATTTCCTCCATTTCCAACCAACACTTGAAACTTTGGTGCTGGATATAGGAAGCAATTCATTTCCTTGGCTATCTTACAATGAATAAAATTATGGGTACTACCCGAATCAATCAACACTATTACCTTTTTATTATTGATATGTCCTTCTATCTTAAGAGTTTAAGGAGTGGTAATTCCCTCCAATTCATTACAAGATATGGTCAGATTCATTTCTTCTTTCTCTAAGGTCGGTTCCTAGTGTATATCTTCTTCTTTTGAATTTTCTTGTTCCTTTTCTTCCTCCTCTTCACAATCTATGTAAAATAATTTCTTCTGAACACACTTATGACCTTTAGCGTGTTTTATATTACAACTATAACAAATCCCTTTTGTTATTTTTCTTCCATTTTTTGTGGTGTCAACCTTGTAGGTTGTGGAAGGCTAGGAGCAACAACACTTCCATCTTTATAGTTGTGAGTGGTAAGCTTATTTGTTGCCATAATTTTGCTTTAATTTTTCTTGGAAACCTAAAAATCAGTGACGTGTGAGAATTTGATTGGTTGAAATGGGTCAATCCAGGGCTGACACATGGCAACCTGTATTTTTCCCAATTTGGCATTATTTCCAAAAATTTGGGGATCAGGGAGGATCAAACCCCTAACCTCCTAGAATGGCTAAGTTTTCATTGGAGTTAGTTCACTAGTTGAGCTACCACATCATATGTATTAAATGCAAAGATTAAATTGTATTTATTTGAATGGGTTTGTTTCTGTCAGAAAAGGTCCGGACAGTCGAGGTCAACCCCATGACCGTCGGAGCCTTATCAATGATATTAATGTCGTGCCAAATATATATGAGAACCATCGAATAAGAACCTTGTCACCAGGTTTAATGTCGCATATATCAACCGTCGGACCCTTAATAAATATCACCGCCACATATATATTTCAATATATATGTTATACCATATATAGTTGCAAACTTCCGGAGGGTTGACGGAATGGTCGGGCGGGGGTTTCGACGCGCCGACCTCCAAAATTTATATAACATAATGACTTCGCACAAGTCCACTAGCTAGTATGCCATATGGGTGGAGCTTGTAACCAAGCCACCCAAAACCTCCATTAATGCTGTGCAGAGCTGAATCCACCTAAAACTAGTGAGCACGCATTCTGAGGTGGTATTGCTACAGAGAAGGTGGTTTTGTGCAGGAAAAGTGGTTTTCTGAAATGCAGAGGTGGTTTTGAATTTCTCTAGGGGGTCTGGAGGTCACAGTGGTAGAATATAGGAAATTTTATACTTGTTTTAACTGAAATTTCGAGCCGGTTGCAATGGTGAGGTCCATTTTCTCATTTTATTTTATGTTTTTGAGCTCATACCTGTAAAATCATTTTGAATACAAAATAAAGCAGTCAACACTGGAAGCTAAGGACCCAGAGACGTAGCCAGGAAGTCTGGTGAACTCCGTTATTAAATTCTTGTTGTGTTAATGTATTTGATTGCATTTTCATTTTCTTATGTTTTTTATGTTATTCGCAAACTTATTGATCTATTGCACTAAGTAACATAAGTTTCTCACATAGATGTCAGTAATACATTTTTCATAAATTAGATCAAGTAGTATCAAAGATGAAGGTTAATTTTTAAAGGTTTGACAATGTCATGTGAAGAATGAATTATTACTAGGTCAAAGTCCAAATGAGGAGAAGGAGAACTTGTTGAAGCAAATCCAGAGATTGGAAGGGTATTTTCACAAAATAAGATGACGGAAGAAAACGTATTGGGAACAGGAGCGCAATTCTTGGACAACTTCATGACAATACGTGTGATGGTAGAAGAGATGTATAAAGAGATTAAAAAGGGAAAAGGTGAAGGAACTTCATCACCTAAACAAGAAAAATAATAGGGGGAAAATCCTTTTTTATTATTTCCACCATCTCCTCCATAATCACCATCATCGTCATCATCGTATTCTTCTCATAAATCTAGTTCTTCTAAAAAGAAGCAGAAGAAGACACCCTATTTGATCAAATTAGATGTAAAATTTGATTTGCCAATTTATGATGGTGAGCTTAATGCTTAAAAGTTTGATAATTGGATAAGATAAATTGAAGTTTATAGCAAGGTACAAAAATTTGTTTAAGAAAGAAAGAAGATCCAGCTTGCTAGCCTTCGTCTTGGAGGAACTGCACTTGTTTGATGGGAAGGTAAGACACAAGAAGATCTTCAAAAACATGGTAAAATAATTATGACATGGAATGAATTTTTTTCTTCTATTAAAAAATAATTTTAACCTTTGGCTTATATACAACAAGCTATGATGAGTTGGAAAACATTGTGTCAATTAAAGGGTCAAAGTTTGCAAAGTTATAGTCAGGAATTTCATAAAAGAGCTCTGACACTAGGCATATCATTGGACTCACCACAAACATTATTGAAATACATAGGTGGCATACATAGTTATTTGAGGCATACCATACTGATGTTTAATCTGACTATCTTAGATGATGTATCAGTTCAAGCAACTCATCTAGAAGCTAGGGGTAAAAATGTACCTCATGATGTTGGAAAGTCATCTAAATCTACTGAAATCAAGAATAAGGAAAAGAAGAAAAAAAAATGGAAGGAAAGGAAAGTGAACACTGTGAAGAAAGAAAATCCTACATGCACTCACTGTAAGAAAGAAGGAAATGATGAGGCACACTGCTGGGTACTGCATCCTGAATTGAAGCCTTAGAATTTCGGGAATAAAGAGTGAAAGAATGTTGCTACTATGAAAAAGGACTTGTGATCAGATTCAAGAGATGAAACAGGAATTACAGCTACAGGTATACAAGGTAAAAATTCTCAATCATCTACAAGTACTTCTTCGCATTCTATTTATAATGAAAATGATGAGAGGAAAATAAATGAGTTATTTCATATTAGAGTCATTTCCAAACATACTAAAATTGATACTTTGTTTGATAGTGGATGTCAAGTTAATTTGATTGTTGAATCAATTGTAAAGAAATTAGGTATTGAAACAAAACCTCATAAAAATCCATACCCATTGGGTTGGGTCTATGATAAAACTAAACTACAGGTTACAAAACAATCCAAACTTTGTTTTGCAATTGGATTGGAGTTTGTAGATGAGGTTGAATTAGATATAGTCCCATTGGATATATGTGGAATTGTAATAGGGAGTCCATACTTATATGATAGAGATGTTGTCTTCTATCGAAGGGCAAATAAGTATCAAATCACTAAATATGGAATCAAATATGTATTAAGAGCTCATAAACTCAAAGATAACTACACTCTCATAAATTCAGGACAGATGAAAAGAATTATAAATTCAAGTAAACAATTTTACTTATGATTGTAAAATAAAAGGATCTTGATAAATCTGATGCTTTTCAGGGCTGTAATCCTAAACAGAAAGCAGATTTAGTTAAAGTTGTTTCCGATTATGATATTCTGTTTCAAGAGACTAAGGGGCTTCCTCCCAAGCGACAGATAGAACATGAGATTTATTTGTAGCCGAATGCTCCTCTTCCTAACATTGGAATGTACAGGTTATTAGCTCTAAGGAATGAAAAAATAAAGAAGCAGGTACAGGAACTTCTTGATCAAGGGTTTATTCGACCAAGCACTTCACCATGCGGATCTCCTATTGTGTTGGTAGGTAAGAAAGATGGTTTGTGGAGAATTTGCATTGATTTCTGAGCATTAAATAAAATAACAATAAAGAATCGTTATCCTCTTCCTCACATTGACGATTTATTAGATCAGTTGAAAGATGCGGTTTACTTCACTAAGTTAGACTTGCGAAGCGGCTACCATCAGATCAGGGTTTCAGAACAAGATGTATGGAAGACTGCTTTCAAAACAAAGCAAGGACTCTATGAATGGATGGTTATGCCTTTCGGCTTGAACAATGCTCCAGCTACATTCATGTGTGTCATGAATGATTTTTTTAGGATATTTATAGATGATTTTGTAATAGTCTACTTAGATGATATTCTTATTTTTAGTAAGACATGGGATGAACATATAAAGCATGTAACACAGGTTTTAGATGTGTTAAAAAGAGAAAATATCTATGTAAAACTATCAAAATGTGAATTTGGCAGGACATCTTTAAATTACTTGGGTTATATTGTAGGGGGTGGTGAATTGAAGATAGATCCCTCTAAGGTAGAAGTCATTGTAAATTGGTCTAAGCCCAAGACTGCTACAGAAGTTAGAATTTTCTTAGGGGCACCAAAATACTGGAGAAAGTTTATTTCTAACTTTTCTTTGATTGTAGCTCCTCTAAATGCTTTGAAAAGTGTGAAACAAGTGTTTCAGTGGGAAGGAAAACAAAAGAAAGCCTTCTACACATTGAAAGAAAGGAACAGTACAACGCCAATACTAGCACTGCCAGATCTTTAGCAACCATTTGAGATAGAGACAAATGAAAGTGAATATGCCATGGGGGTAGTGTTGATGCAGCATAGAAAGCCTATATGCTCTCATTCTGAGACATTCACATCAGCAATATTTAACTATCCTACATACGATAAGGAATTATATGCATTAGTACATAGTGTTAAAAAAAGGAAACATTACATAATGGGAAAAGAAACAATCATACATACAGATCATCAACCACTACAATATTTACACTCACAAACTAAATTGCAACAATCAAGACACTATCGTTGGATGGGTCTCTTACAACAATTTCATCTTGTAATCAGAAATAAGAAATGCATACATAATAAGGTTGTAGACATGTTATCAAGACCAATCATAAATGCATCCACAATTCTTAAGCATAATTTAGTAATGCACGAAACTTATATTGAACAATATGCTCAAGACACATATTTTAAGGATGTATATGCAACTTTAAGTCATGGCAAGCAGGTAGAAGGATTAGATTATTTCATAAAGGACAAAATATTATATCATTTGGGAAAATTATGCATTCCATAAACTGAAAGAGTTAATGTGATTCGAGAAGCACATACTTCTCAAATTTCAGGTCACTTTTGTGTAAGTAAAATAATTGCACAATTACAAATATTCTGCTATTGACCATGAATGAATGAAAAATTTTCAAGATATATTAAAGGATGTACTATGTGTGCTATAAGAAATCCAAGTAACAAAAAATTAGGCTTGTACAATCCACTTCCAATTCCTTCTTGTCCTTGAGAAAGTTTATCCATGGATTTTGTTGGGGGATTGCCAATGTCTAGAAAAGGTCATGATTATTTGTATCTAGTTGTGGATAGGTTCAGTAAGATGTCTATTTTGACACCATGTAATAAACAGGTCACAGCTGAACAAACTACAAATTTGTTCTTTCAAAATGTATGGGTTCATTTTGGGTTACCCACCTATATTGTATCTGATCGAGATTCTCGATTTGTCAAGAACTTTTGGTCAAGTTTATGGGAAATTATGGACACAAAGTCATTAGGGGAATTTTGAGGTCTAAAATGGGCCTCCTAAGGAAATTATAAAATAATAGTGGAAAAAATCAAATAAGATTTAATGACATCATCAAATTTTAGAGGGAAAAATGAAAAAAACTACTTTTTCAACTAATATTTTCAACTTATCTCCCAAATTTTTTACTGAAATTTCGAGCGGGAGTACTCGTTGGATGCGAAATTTAATTCCTCATCCAAGGAGTACCCATGTTGCATACTTTCTATGGGTCCTACTACACGTAAAATTAGAAATACATAAAAAATGTGGTTGTAATCACGTTTTTTTATGTATTTCTCATTTTTCATGTAGTAGGGTTCATCGAAAGTATGCAACATGGGTAATCCTTGGATGAGGAATTAAATTTTTCATCCAACTAATACTCCCACTCGAAATTTGAGTAAACATTTTGGGAGATAAGTTGAAAATACGAGTTGAAAAAGTAGTTTTATTATTTTATTATTTTTTAATATGTTTACCCTTTTATTTAAAAAATGGTAAATCATCCCCCATGGTTGACATCATCATATTGAATCCTATTGGTTGTTATAAAGTTTATTTTTGTTGTACATTTTTCTTAGGAGGCCCATTTTAGACCTCAAAATTCCCCTAATGTAAATAAGAGCATGACATTTCATCCACAAACAGACTGCCAGACATAAGTGGTAAACAAGACAGTGGTACAGTTGCTTTGAGGTTATTGCATCAAGTATCCTAAGCTTTGGGATGAGCATTTGTGTTATGTGCAACATGCCTACAACCATGCGAAAAATTATTCTACTCAAAGATCTATGTTTGAGACTTGTTTTGGTTTTGTACCAAAGTCTCCCTTGGATTTTGTCTTTCATAAATACATAGCAGTTTATGGACACAACGACGTGGACAAAGTAACCAAGTTCATTGAAAATATCCAGAAAATTCACTAGGTAGTACAGGAACAGTTGGAAAAGAGCCAAGAAAAGTATAAATCGAGGCACGAAAAGCATCGAGTTGAGCATAGTTTTAAAGTTGGTGATCAAGTATGGCTGTACATCAGCAAAGAAAGACTTCAAGGGGAAGGTGAAAATTTGAAACCAATTACATATGGTCCTTTCAAACTTCTTGAAAAAATTGGTGAGAATGCTTTCCACCTAGATCTACCATCTTATATGCATAAGTATTCCATAGTAAATGTTGAAAAATTGCAATTGTATGAACCTTCATTGAATGAAGATCCAGAAGAGCAAAGTCAGGTACCTTCCACTGAAGAATTTTCACCAGAGTATCTCAACGAGTTGCAGGAGGACAAAATTCTCGATAGGATGATAAGGACTTCGCGATGAGGAGAAGTTGAGTATCTTCGATTTGGGCTTAAAGTAACAAATCTAAGTAAATCACGATGGATATAAATTGGAAAAGTGAAGGAATCATATCCTCACTTACTCAAAATCTAAAACCAACTTTTGGTGGTCCAAAAGCTTCCAGTGGGGAGGAGTGATCCAAAATGGATTCAGTTTTGCCTCCAGATAAAAGTATTCAAATGTAGATGAAAATAGGATAAAGTTTAAGTGCTCGTCAACATGATTCCAACGGTGTGAACGATGCATAAAACTGAGTTTGTATGAAGAAAATATGGCCAGTCAAATTTTATGACAAATTAGGGAAAAATGAAAAAAAGTCAAAGTTAATAGTCAGATGATGTCAGCAGGACACGTGTCATCCCAGGAATATGGCACATGTCCAGGATGACTTCCACAGGATTAGTGATGTGTCAGAATTTGATTGGTTGGAATGGGCCAATCTAAGGTTGACACGTGGCAGCACAGATTTTCCCCAATTTGGCTTTATTTCCAAAGATTTTGGGATCAGGGAGGATCGAACCCCTGACCTCCCAGAATGGCTAAGTTTTCGTTGGAGTTAGTTCACCAGTCAAGCTACCGCATCATTTTTATTAAATGCAAAGATTACATTGTATTTATTTGTAAAGGTTTTGTGTCGGCTGGAAAAGGTCTGAACAGTCGGGGTCAACCCCACGACCATTGGAGCCTTATTAATGATATTAATTCCGCGCCAAATATATATGAGAACCATTGGATAAGAACCTTATCACAAGGTTTAATGCCACATATATCAACTGCCACACCCTTAATAAATATCACTGCCACATATATATTTCAATATATATGTTGTGCAAAGCCGAATCCACCCCGAACTAGTGATTGTGCAATTCGAGGTGGTATTACTGCAGAGAAGGTGGTTTTGTGCAGGAAAATTGCTTTTCTGAAATGCTGAGGGGGTTTGGAGGTCATAGTGGCAGAATATAGGCAATTGTATACTTGTTTTAACTGAAATTTCGAGCTGGTTGCAATGGTGAGGTCCATTTTCTCATTTGAGTTTCCGTTTTTAAGCTCATACCTCTAAAAGCATTTTGAGGACAACATAAAGCGATTAGCACTAGAAGCTAAGGACCCGGAGATGCAACCAGGAAGTCTAGTGAACTCCGTTATTAAATTCTTGTTGTGTTAATGTGTTTTACTGTGTTTTCATTTTCTTATGTTGTTTATGTTATTCACAATATTATCGTTCTATTGCACGAAGTAACATAAGCTTCTCACATAGACATAATAATACCTTTTTCATAATTCAGATCAAGTGTAGAATTATTTTATTTGGGAGGAATTTTATGACCAAATACTGATATATATGCTTCAATATACCCTTTAAATCACTTCAAACTAATTCTTCAAACAAAAATTATGCAAAACTAAAAAATACATACATTTTCTAAAGTTTTAGGAGCTCGCTATTGAAGCTATTGTATTTCGGTGATTTAATATATCCAAGATCTTAAATTCTTCGCTATGGTATCCCTCTGAATCTTCTTTCCAATGCTACAAGTTAAAACAAATTTGGATTCTTCAAGGTAAATTTATGCCCACTCTCCCATGATGACCTTTTTATAGACTAGTTCAGTAGAGAGAATGTGTATGGACTGCCACGTGTCACTGTTTCTACCTTCAACTTTGAAATTACTACACTAAAAACTAAAGTCCGTGCACTTTTAGCCACTTTTTATAGAATTCAATTCTGATGCATGAAGTTAAAGTTATGATGATTTTCCCTTGGTCATCTTTTTGAGACTGAATTTTGGAGCCTATAGAAACCATAACCTCCTTGGATCATATCTCCGAAAATATAGCGAAACAAGGTCTAATTTTTTTACAATAAGTTCACAAAGATTTTATATCCACGTGGTTAACATTTTAGCTTCAGAAGCCTCGTAGAAAAAAAATTGTAGTGAAAATTCCAAGATGGTCTATTCAAAGAAGCAAAACCCTAGAATCCTAAGCTTTGATACCAAATGCTATGTAACCAACTCACAAAATAAATTAAAAGATAGATAAACGACTTAGAAATCAACATTTTTGACTGGGAAACATCCTTTACATTAAATAAATGAACAATTCTTGGATGATTCAAATGAAAAAACCTCATTTTTATATATAGGAGTCCAAGGGGTCACAATATAATCAGAGCCTACATAAAAAAGATGATGTAAGTGAACAACAATAAAAATAGTGGCCTTTTATGGGCTACAATAATTAAAATATGGGGAATACATGGGCATAACAATAAAAATAAGGGGGATACACTAACAATAACAATAATGGGCTACACTAGGGACCTAACAATCAATATCTTAGGAAACCTTGTCTCAAGACAAGATCCTATTTGAAAAATATCATTATATATTGAAAAATGAGGAAGAATAATGGTGACTCAAATCCTTTAGCTTGTGGCTCCACAGAGGAGATCAAAACACTAGTTTTTTCAACAAAAAAGAAAAAAAATTGAGAGAGAAAAATAAACATACAGGAGATTGAAGTGAATGGCACTAAGATAAATGAATTTCAACAAATAACATAAGCAATAGTGAATTTATTTAAAAATATCTACACCCACCAAACCCATGCCTCGGAGGAGGTTGAGACCTATATGTTGGAGCATACACCCCTTGTTATCAATGAGGAAATAAATAGAACACTCAGACTACTTCCATATGAGGACATGATCCAAAGAATTGTCTTTTCTTGTCACCCAGATAAAAATTAGCTTGGCTTGGATGGTTTCTATACAAATTTCTACAATAAATATTACGACATCATTAAAAATGACTTTTGCAGAATGATAGGATATTATATGAATACAAATTTCATGGTTAGAGGGATAAATTCATCGTTTCTTGCCTTGGTCCCCAAATAAAACAACCCCTACTCAATTTATAGATTTCATCCCATATCCCTGTGCAACGTCTCCTGCAAATTAATATCCAAAATCCTAGTGGATAGGTTAAAAAAACTCCTCCCTAGAATTGTATATGAAAACCAAGGAGGATTTGTCTTAGGCAGACAAATATTTGAAAATATAATCTGGGTACAAGATTCCATTATTTCCAGTAGAGAAAGCGAAGATAAATGAATGGATATCAAGTTGGAAATGGTGAATTATTTTGATCGTGTTATCCATGAGTTCCTATTTAAAAGGCTCAGCCGAATGGGATTCAACAACACTTTAATTCAGTGGATTTTTCTTTGTATCGACTTGTTGTGACCAGCAACAACCCCCCTTTTTATTTAATATTAGTAATAATACTAAATAAATGGGAACCCTTAGTTAAAAAATCCAAAAAATCAATTAGGATTTGTTTTCCTTTTCAAATAAAACTTTCTATCATAAACTTAGAAAAATCCCTAGAAAGAATATTAAGAAACACTTAAGTTTATGATAGATTACAATAAAATTGTTCTTTAAACAAAATAGTGTATCCATCTCAAAATGGTATATATCTTTTATAAAACTGAAAATGCGATTTTACGATTTTGTGATAATGCGATCCCAAAAAGCCTATACAATAAACATATTGGTCGCAGATCGCATAGCGCAGAAAACAGAAATGTTAAACAAATATCTTTTTGCGCTATTTACAATTTTGCGCTTTTGCGAGATTTGCGATGTGCGCTTTTGCGCTATTGCGCAATTTCCGCTTTTGCGCTATTTTACATAACTGCGATGGTTTCATTTTGCAATATTACGATATTGCAACATTGCGATATTGCGATATTGCGCAGCAAATCGCAGATCGCAATGTCGCAGATTCATGTAGGCGCGTTGTTCAAAGGCAATCTTCCCATATATCAATATCTGTTATGCGCTTTAATGATTGGATTAAATGATTGGATTGGCAATTAATGGTAAATGAGATTTCATTTTGATTGAAAGTCATTTCACGTTAAAATAATATATTTCATCTGCCTTTGCATTTAAAATAGTCTCATCACCTTTCTCATGCCATTACTCTCATTTAACTCGTAAAAAGTAGGCACGAAGGAGCAAACGTCTATACAAAGCTTTCACAGAACATTATGGGTAAGAAGGAGAAGAGCTCGAATTCTGAAAATAGAGAAATGGCTTCACTATATGCAGACACCGCTTGCAATAAGGATGCCGGTATATCCACTTGGGAAGGAATGTATAATTTGCTGGAGGAAGAAAATCCTGTGGTATTAAAATTTACGGCTACAGCAGGTTCTAGTAATACGTCTGAAGCAACCCTCAAAGAACTGGCTTGTTCATTTCTGCATAGGATAGCGGCAAGGCCGAGGATTCTCCCGTATGCGGACATGGTGAAATGGGTGCTGGACAGCACCAATATTTCAGACAGGAAATTTAGAACTCCATCTCAAGAGCTAATCAGGTCATTCACCACGGAAGATATGAGGCTGATGTATAAGTTGCCGGAACCTCATGCGCCTTATAATAAGCAATTTATGGAATAATTTGCCAGAGAACATGCGAATTTGTCAGAATGCACACAGGAATGGACCAAAAGAGATGAACCATTGAAGAAAAACAAACACGGGTGGACAGTACCAAAAAAGGATGTTTTAGACGCCGTTCACAAGTTCAAATATCCAAGTGGGCAATTTGACACAGTTTCTACCACAAGATAAGGTATGTAAGTTTGCCAAAATTATCCTCTATAGAGCTTTTAGAAGTTACTGAAGAAGCTGTTGGAGGTCAGGAGTTCTCAGGGAAACATAAAGCTCTTCTTGAGAAAAGTTGGGAGTTGAAGAGACTTGAAATAACTGTAAGGCAAAATGAGGAAACATTGACCAAATTCAAGGCACTTAATGCTGAGCAAGGAAAAAGATGTGGAGTGTGTTCGGCACAGAGAAAAACTACTGCGAAAGGTCAAATCGATAAAAAAGAAACTACTTTGGCTAAAGTATGATATGAGAAAATGGTGAAGCAAAATCAAGATGAAATTGCAAAATTAATAACAGAGAAAAAAGCTCCAATAAAGGAAAATGCACAAAGAGAAGGCAGCAGAGGAGGCGACTATAGCAGCAAACACTCTTACTGATTGTGTAAATGGCAATTTACACAAAGCTAATTTAATTTCAGAAACTGTTCCAGGATATCTCCCACAGGCACATCAACTGCAAACAGAATGGAGGCAAAAGGCAGAAGAAAGAGCAAAATCAATCCAAGGGCTGACAAGATTAAATTGGGACTCATACTGGACGTACTTAGTGAAGCCACACAGTCAGCACAGTGCGCTTAATTGTATCATCAATGCTACAGAGAAGATTGCGCCTACGCTTGCCGACTCTGTCTTTTCAGGACAGTTGAATGCTGAAGTCAATCATCCACATCTTCTCAAAACTATGCTAGATGCTTGCAAGTTTAAAGATCAAGTTCATAGATAGTTAGATTTAGTTTTAATTTTACTGTATTTTAGTCTAGGAAAAGGACAGTCATTGAACGGAATCCTTAATTTTTGTAATAGACTATTTTTAGATTTAGCTAAGTAGTATTTAAACCCTTCTCATGCATTTAGAGAAGGGTCCTGGATCTTAATATTTTTTGACTTGGATATTACATTTCTGTACTCCACTGTCTTATATATTTTTAAAAAGGATCACATCTGGTGATTTTTATGTGGAATTATCTTTGAAGTGTTGCATTTATGTACCTTGCAATTTGATTTTGCATCAGAGTTACTGGATTAGAGTATCATATTTCATTTGAAAGTATTCAAGATGAATGAGGTATTTCTATCTGTTCACTGTTGATTTTTTTTGTCTTATGATATTCGCTTTAAAATTTGCTATCATTTATATATAGTTGTTTTCACAACGCTTCTTTTTATATACCATTTCTGAGTATAATTGAAACGTTATCTTTCATAAGTATATATAGATGGTATACAATGATGAATGCAATATGCTAATACAACTCTGTTTAATTTCTTAAACAGAGTTATCTTTATTTGTTTCTGCACATTTCAATTTAAATAATAATACATTTTCATGGTTATTGTTAAATTGGGACAATCTTAAGTTGTATTCATATATAATTACCCGGGTTAGTGTTAGAATTTCTTTATCAGTATTTAGTTTAAATTAGATAGTTTTATTTCAGTTAATTTAGTCCCATTTCCACTCATCCAAACCAATCCATTTAGTTATAAGGAAACTGGTCCTTTAAATCCAGTCAGAGCCACCATACCAAACGGAAAAGGAGCTGTCCTAAGGTCCCGACCGGGTGGTTTTCCCCAATATTTGAAGCAGAGATTTTCTAGGCTTCAACATTTTTGGTGCTAGAAGGAGGGCATGAGCTATGAATGGCAAGTAAATCTTTATCCACAAGCAATTCTGAGAGCAAAACACCCTCATCAACTTCTTCAATTTCTTCTGAAATACAAAATCCTATAGAAGAAATTGCGAAGAATATTCATACACCCACTACCAAAATCTCAAAACATTCAGACAATCAAAATCTTGAGGCTCCTGAAGTTCAAGATTTAATTCATAAATTGAAAGGATTCTCATTATCTCTAGAAGAGTCTGAAATATCTGAAGGTAGTGTAACCTCAAAATTTGTTTCTTCGAAACCTCTTACTAGGCTTCAAAGTGAAAAACTTGGTATTTCTCCGAAAGAATTCCCTTTACCTAGTAAATTCAAGACAAGAAAAACTCAATCGAAATCAGTAAGTGATATAAGTTCAACATCTAATATTCAAATACCTATTTCCGAAATCCCAACTCAACAAAGTACAATTGTTTCCACATCATCTCCTCAATCATCATCTGCTCAATCATCATCAATCTCAACATCATCTATTCCAACAACTTCTATTCAAACACCACCAGTTTCTACTACTCCTCCAATAGTGTTCCAATAATGGCTAGACCATGGGCTACTCCAGGGGCAGTCAACATGGCTGCACCTTTACATGATTTACCAGATAATCCTGGAAAATGGCTTCCAAAGTTTAGCCCAGATCTTAACATTCAAGCTGAGGAACATATCAATAACTTTAAGCTGGCTATTAATTTGAATGGAGTCACACATGAAGATGTTGTAGTCAGACTATTCCCTTATACTCTTCAAGGAGCAGCGGGATCATGGTACTTTTCTTTACCTTCGGGATCCATAACAAGTTGGGCCATTTTTGCAAATCATTTTTTAATCAAATTTGGAGATGACAGATCAATAGCTACTTTAATCAACGATCTCTCAAATTTGAAAGCAGAACCCAAGGAACCCATTAAAGAATTCAACGCTAGATTCAACAAACTCTTGAACAAAATTCACACGGATTCAAGGCCTAGTGAACAAGTCAGAATTGAATGGTACATAACTACCTTACCCTCAAACATAGCAATTTTTGTAGATAGAGCTGCAAACCTACATTAGCCGAGAATATGAAAGAGGCTATTGCAGTAGAAAAACGAATTATATCTCTAGAAAAGAAAAATGCTATTGAGGAAAGGAAATCAAAGAAATTCAGCTTCAAAGATGATTCAAAGAAAAAGGCCAAAGACCCATACGACATGGAAGGTTTACAGAAAGTCCTTAAAACCATGTCAAATGAAATGGTTGAAATTAAAAACAAGTAGCTGAAACTTCTACCAAGAAACCATTCCAAAATTTCAGAAGAAACCAAGTTGAATCTAAACCTCCTAATGCAATCTCTAATGCAGAATCAGAAGAAGAGGAAGAAGAAGAAGATACATCTCTAGTATCAGATGAGGAAGATGAAAATGAAGAAATAGCTGAATTGAATGGAATGTGGGATTAATTTATTCTCCCTAATTCTGATAGTGAAGAAGCTATGCCTGTAAGTACTAGGAGTAAATCTATATCGGAACCAGTGCAAACAGTTCCTAAAAAGAAAATTACAACTCCAAGTACCAAAGACAAATCCCCTGTAAAGAAAACTTCTCCATTACCTACTCAAAATCAGCCATCTTCTTCTAATCCTCCCACATCAACAACAAAGACTTTAGTGGTGTCAGATCCTATGGAGTACAACATTGTTGAAGACATGAAAAAGATCAAAGCCAACATTTCCTTACATGAATTCAACAAACTAAAACACCAGCAAAAGTTGCTATTGAAAGAATTAAACGCTACACCAATTGCTCCTTTACCAAGTGGTGTAGTTGCAAAAGCAGCTAGGGGAGCTGGTAAGCCACCAGATAAGGTAGATGCTACTGATACTGTGCTCATTGGAGAAAAGTCAAATTCTCAAACTCCTCCTTTTCTTTTAACTTATGAGATGTACAATAAAAATCTGCACAATTGTTTGATTGATTCTGGAGCCTCCTCCAATATAATGCCTACTTCTGTCTGTGCTAAATTGAATATCGAACCACAGAAGTCAGCAGTTCATATCGTTCAATTGGATCGCTCTAAAGTTCAAGTTGTAGGAGAAATCAATTTAGTTACTATCAGATTAGCTTCTGATCCTAGGATTGTCCAAAGAATTGATATTTTGATTGCTGATATTCCTGAATTCTATGGATTAATCTTAAGCAGGGACTGGTCTGCGAAACTTAATGGTTATATCTCAACTGATTATTTACATATGTGGCTTCCCTACAAAGGGAAACCAAATCAAATCAAAATTGAACAAGAAAAACATATGACGCACACTATCACTGAATTCGAACAACCTAATGAGCCTGTGGCATTCAACAACAATATTCTTGGAGGTTATTCTGCTGAATCATTTTTGGGAAACTTTGAAGCACCTCAATCACCTTTTTCTGTAAATACTTTTGTTTCTCAAATAGAAATTTTTCACAATCTGATTCTTCCAGAATTGTAAATATTTCTGATGTAATTGTAGATAAGCCAATAGATAAATCTTTATTTCGGTCGTTATATTTTGATGGATCAAAGTCTAGTGATGGAGCTAGAGCTGGATGCATCTTAATTGATCCAGATGGAGAGAAAACCATGCTGTCAAGTAGGTTATAATTTGAGTGTACAAACAATACCGCAGAATATGAAGCCTTGGTTCAAGGACTTTATAAAGCTATAGGGTTAGATGTTAAATACTTGAAAGTCTTTGGTGATTCCGAAATTGTCATAAAACAAGTTAGGAATACTATTCATTTCCTTTCAGGACATCTTAAACACTATCAAACCCTAGCACAAGATCTCACCACTCATTTTTTAGCATTCAATATTTCTCCTATTCCTAGGAATCAGAATACATCAGCTGACTTGTTAGCTAATGTTTCATCTAAACTCCTACCTGCTGAAGATTGCAGTCCTGATAGATTTTCTGTAGAATTAATTTTTCGTCCATCTGTCCCAGACAATGTTACAAACTGGAGAGTATTCTATCATGATCAAGATATTTTAAATTTCATGACTTCAGAGAAATCTTATGATGAGCAAATTATTGACGAAGATGATCATGATTTTCAAATTGCCTCAAAAGGTAATGAAAATCCCATTCCAAAATTTGTTGTTAAATTAGAGGATTTATATGACATTAAAGACAGATTCAAGAAAGTCACTAATGCTAAACTTCAAAGTTCCACTTTGAAGTTTGAATTAGTAAATCTTGGTTATGATTCTAAACCTCAAAACGTTAACTTAGGACTCAATTTAACACCAGAGGAAAGGAATGCTTTCATTAAACTCTTGAACAAGTATAAAAATGTTTTTGCTTGGAATTATGATGATTTAAAAATGTTTGATACTTCAGTTATTCAACACACAATTCCAATGCTTTCTGATATTAGACATGTTCAACAGAAGTTGAGAAAGATTCATCCAAATCTCGAAAGTCAAATCAAATCAGAACTTAATAAACTTTTAAAAGCCAAAATCATTTTTCCGGTCAGACACTCCAATTGGGTTTCCAATATGGTACCTGTAAGGAAGAAGAATGGTGATATAAGAATCTGTATTGATTTCAGAAATTTAAACAAGGCATGTTTAAAAGACAATTTCCCATTGCCAACCATGGAACATATACTTCAAAAAGTAGCTGGTTCTAAACTTATGTCCTTTCTCGATGGATTTTCGGGCTATAATCAAGTTTTAGTTCATCCAGATGACAGATTGAAAACAACTTTCAGAACAAAATGGAGAACTTATGCTTATCAGAAAATGCCTTTTGGTCTAATAAATGCAGGAGCAACTTTCCAAAAAGCCATGGACATAGCATTTAAAGGTCTGATCAATAAATCAGTTGTTGTCTATCTTGATGACATAACAATATTTTCAAAAAAGAGAACCAATCATCTACATGATCTAAAGCAAATATTTGAAAGATGTAGAAGGTTTGGTATTTCCTTAAATCCAAAGAAATCCTTCTTTGCTTTGGATAAAGGAAAACTCTTAGGATTTGTTGTGTCAAAATATGGTATATATATTGATCCAGATAGAGTGAAAGAAATTTCTGATATTTCTTTACCTCATAACAAAAAATCTATGCAATCATTTCTTGGACAGATCAATTTTGTTAAAAGATTCATTCCTGATTTTTCTTTTATTGTTTTACCTATGCAAAATATGATCAAGAAGAATTCAGTATTCAAATGGGGGCATAAAGAGAAAGAAGCCTTTGAGGCAATCAAACAAGCGATCATTAATGCACCAGCATTGAACACCCCGGATTTTTCTAAAGATTTTACTTTGTATACTCTGGCCACCGAAACATCCTATGCAGTTGTTTTAACACAACTCAATGATCAAGAAATCGAAGCACCAATTTATTTCTTTAGCTCAAATCTGCAAGGAGCTGAGCTTAATTATTCCGATGTTGAAAAACAAGCCTTTTCTGTGTTTAAATCAATCAAACATTTTAGACCTTTTCTCTTGAAAACACATACAAAAATCATTGTCTCATTCTCTGCAGTGAAGCAATTATTAATTCAAAAAGAAGTAGGAGAAAAGAGAGCTAACTGGGTAACAGCCTTGCAAGAATATGATATTGATATTAAACCAGCTAAGATTGTTAGAGGACAAGGTTTTTACAGATTATTGGCAGGAGCTCATAACATACCAGAAAATCAAGATTCAAATCAAGATATTCAAGTAAGTCAGATAAATGTTACAAATTCTGGATCTCAGTATGCTGATCTTATCTATTACTTGAAAAATGGGTATGCTCCTTCTAATCTCAGCTATAAGAGTAAATGTGCTTTAAGGTTAAAGGCTATTAAATATGAGATCATTGATAATGTGTTATTTAGGAAAAATTATGATTCAATTTTATTAAGATGTCTTGAAAAAACTGAAGCTGAAAAGGTTTTGCAGGAGTTGCATGATGGACCAGTAGGAGGTCATTTTGGAGGTGATACCACAGCTCACAAAATAATTCGTGCTGGTTATTATTGGCCTACCCTTTTTAAAGATACACATGATTATGTAAGGAAGTGCAGAATTTGTCAAAATGCAAGTGGAAGACAAAGGAAACCAGCTTTTCCTTTGCAACCAGTGACTATTGAGCAACCATTCGAACAATGGGGACTTGACATTATTGGTGAGATAGTACCTCATTCTTCCAAACAACACAAGTACATCCTTACTGCAACTGATTACTTTACAAAATGGGTAGAAGCAATCCCGTTGAAGGTAGCCAATTCTGATGCAATTATTGATTTCATAGATCAATTCATCATAACCAGGTTTGGTGTACCTAACGCTCTAGTCTTAGATAATGCATCTTACTTTTCTGGAAATAGTTTAATAGAATTTGCAGTCAAAAGAGGTTTTAAATTAAAATATTCAGCAAATTATTATCCACAAGGTAATGGTTTGGCTGAATCCACTAACAAAAACCTTATCAAAATCATTAAAAGGACCATTGATCAAAATCAAAAGAATTGGCACAAATCTTTAATCTTTGCATTATGGGTTGATCGTATCACTGAAAAAGCTTCAATAGAGACTTCACCCTTCAATTTAGTTTATGGAAAAGAAGCTGTGATACCATCAAATTTAACTCTTCCATCATTAGCCCTCGTGCAATTTATTGAGGAAAATCCTTCTTCATCCATTCAATTGAGATATGATCAAATCCTTAAACTAGAAGAAGATAAAGATAAAGCAAAAATTATTCATGAAAAAATCAAAAGCTTGTAAAATCTTCTTTTGATGCAAGTTCTACCGGCTCAAAAATTTTGTCAATTGGTGATCTTGTTCTGAAATGGGATAAAGCACACGAAGAAAAAGGTAAACATACCAAATTTCAGAAAATGTGGCTTGGACCATTTCAGATCGTTGAGAAGATAGGCTCAAATACATTCATACTCCAAGATCTAACAGGTAAGAGAGAATCTCTTCTTGTAAATGGGCTTATCTTGAAGAAATTCTTTTTATAAGGAGGTAAACCCTTCTTAAACTGTACATATTCCTTTCTGCAGAGTTTTGATTGTTTTTGCAAATAAAGGTTGTTAATGAGTCTCTAATTGACTGTTTAATATTTAAGAAAATTTCTTCGGAAGAATATTATAAATATTTATTTTGTGTAAATAAGAATTTTTAGAGTAATGATCACAATTTTTGGATAGTTTAAAATAAGATGTTAAACTTTGAAAGATTATTCCAATCATTTGCATGATCTTTTGAAAACTTGAGAAGAATGTAAATCATCATAAGTTTATTGAGCAGAGAAAAGGTTATCTGTAAAAGTAAAGATTTTTCAAAGTTTTGGAACTCAAAAAACTCTGAAAATTGTCATCCATTGATTCTTAAGGATAAAACTATTTCACCCCATCCATTTAAGTTGTGATTTTTTAGAATGTAATTCTAAGAAATTTGAAAATTTAAGAGATAAGAGGTCTCATTATGAGCCAACTTACCATGTTCATAAGGAGTAATAAAACTGACATTACCAATACTGCATACCAAAACAGGGTAATGGCTTATAAATATAAGACAAGGGGTCTCATCACGAGCCAGCTTGTTCAGTTTAATTATAACTAGTGAATGACATTGTTATTAACTGGCTACCAAACCAGAACAATGGCTCTTAAAATAAAAAATAAGTAAAAGACAATAACATGAGATAATAGGTCTTATGAATTTATCTTTTAAAAAGTCATAATTTTAGCTGGATGGGACAATGAATGGTTAATGGTTTAAAGGTAACCCTGTCGAGACTATGAACGTTTGCTGGCAACAGAGGAAATACCTATGGCAATAGAGTATATTATAAAACCAAAACTTGGAGAAATCCACTTACTTCATTATTAACACCAATCAAAGCTTGAGATAACCCAAAAATGTTTTTATTCTTAAGGAATTAGAAAGAAATTGTGAATGATTTTTATTTCTTTTTCATAGTTACATTTTATTTGAATTATCCTAAGATAGTTTTCATTGTCTTTAAAAAAATTTACTTACTAAAGATAGAGTGTTCATTTTATATTTTCAGAGATAACTGTTTCTTTCAGTGAATCGCCAATTGTTGTGACCAGCAACAACCCCCCTTTTTATTTAATATTAGTAATAATACTAAATAAATGGGGACCCTTAGTTAAAAAATCCAAAAAATCAATTAGGATTTGTTTTCCTTTTCAAATAAAACTTTCTATCATAAACTTAGAAAAATCCCTAGAAAGAATATTAAGAAACACTTAAGTTTATGATAGATTACAATAAAATTGTTCTTTAAACAAAATAGCGCATCCATCGCAAAATGGTATATATCTTTTATAAAACTGAAAATGCGATTTTGCGATTTTGTGATAATGCGATCCCAAAAAGCCTATACAATAAACATATTGGTCGCAGATCGCATAGCGCAGAAAACATAAATGTTAAACAAATATCTTTTTGCGCTATTTACAATTTTGCGCTTTTGTGAGATTTGCGATGTGCGCTTTTGCGCTATTGCGCAATTTCTGCTTTTGCGCTATTTTACATAACTGCGATGGTTTCATTTTGCAATATTGCGATATTGCGATATTGCGCAGCAAATCGCAGATCGCAATGTCGCAGATTCATGTAGGCGCATTGTTCAAAGGCAATCTTCCCATATATCAATATCTGTTATGCGCTTTAATGATTGGATTAAATGATTGGATTGGCAATTAATGGTAAATGAGATTTCATTTTGATTGAAAGTCATTTCACGTTAAAATAATATATTTCATCCGCCTTTGCATTTAAAACAGTCTCATCACCTTTCTCATGCCATTACTCTCATTTAACTCGTAAAAAGTAGGCACGAAGGAGCAAACGTCTATACAAAGCTTTCACAGAACATTATGGGTAAGAAGGTGAAGAGCTCGAATTCTGAAAACAGAGAAATGGCTTCACTATATGCAGACACCACTTGCAATAAGGATGCCGGTATATCCACTTGGGAAGGAATGTATAATTTGCTGGAGGAAGAAAATCCTGTGGTATTAAAAGTTACGGCTACAGCAGGTTCTAGTAATACGTCTGAAGCAACCCTCAAAGAACTGGCTTGTTCATTTCTGCATAGGATAGCGGCAAGGCCGAGGATTCTCCCATATGCGGACATGGTGAAATGGGCGCTAGACAGCACCAATATTTCAGACAGGCAATTTAGAACTCCATCTCAAGAGCTAATCGGGTCATTCACCACGGAAGATATGAGGTTGATGTATAAGTTGCTGGAACCTCATGCGCCTTATAATAAGCAATTTATGGAAGAATTTTCCAGAGAACATGCGAATTTGTCAGAATGCACACAGGAATGGACCAAAAGAGATGAACCATTGAAGAAAAACAAACACGGGTGGATAGTACCAAAAAAGGATGTTTTAGACGCTGTTCACAAGTTCAAATATCCAAGTGGGCAAATTGACACAGTTTCTACCACAAGATAAGGTATGGAAGTTTGCCAAAATTATCCTCTATAGAGCTTTTAGAAGTTACTGAAGAAGCTGTTGGAGGTCAGGAGTTCTCAGGGAAACATAAAGCTCCTCTTGAGAAAAGTCGAGAGTTGAAGAGACTTGAAATAACTGTAAGGCAAAATGAGGAAACATTGACCAAATTCAAGGCACTTAATGCTGAGCAAGAAAAAATATGTGGAGCGTGTTCGTCACAGAGAAAAACTATTGCGAAAGGTCAAATATATAAAAAAGAAACTACTTTGGCTGAAGTATGATATGAGAAAATGGCGAAACAAAATCGAGATGAAATTGCAAAATTAATAACAGAGCGAAAAGCTCCAATAAAGGAAAATGCACAAAGAGAAGACAGCAGCAGAGGCGGCTACAGCGGTAAACACTCTTACGGATTGTGTAAATGATAATTTACACAAAGCTAATTTGATTTCAGAAACTGTTCCAGGATATCTCCCACAGACACATCAACTGCAAACAGAATGGAGGCAAAAGGCAGAAGAAAGAGCAAAATCAATCCAAGGGCTAACAAGATTAAATTGGGACTCATACTGGACGTACTTGGTGAAGCCACACAGTCAGCACAGTGCGCTTAATTGTATCATCAATTCTACAGAGAAGATTGCGCCTACACTTGCCGACTCTGTCTTTTCAGGACAGTTGAATTCTGAAGTCGGTCAACCACATCTTCTCAAAACTATGCTAGATGCTTGCAAGTTTAAAGATCAAGTTCATAGATAGTTAGATTTAGTTTTAATTTTACTGTATTTTAGCCTAGGAAAAGGACGGTCATTGAACCGAATCCTTAATTTTTGTAATAGACTATTTTTAGATTTAGCTAAGTAGTATTTGAACCCTTCTCATGCATTTAGAGAAGGGTCCTGGATCTTAATATTTTTTGACTTGGAGATTACGTGTCTGTACTCCACTATCTTATATATTTTTAAAAAGGATCACATCTGGTGATTTTTATGCGGAATTATCTTTGAAGTGTTGCATTTCTGTACCTTGGAATTTGATTTTGCATCAGAGTTACTGGATTAGAGTATCAGATTTCATTTGAAAGTCTTCAAGATGAATAAGGTATTTCTATTTGTTCACTATTGATTTCTTTTGTCTTATGATATTCGCTTTAAAAATTGTTATCATTTATATATATTTGTTTTCACAACGCTTCTTTTTATATATCATTTCTGAGTATAATTGAAACGTTATCTTTCATAAGTATATATAGATGGTATACAATGATGAATGCAATATGCTAATACAACTTTGTTTAATTTCTTAAACAGAGTTATCTTTATTTGTTTCTGCATATTTCAATTTAAATAATAATACATTTTCATGGTTATTGTTAAATTGGAACAATCTTAAGTTGTATTCACATTACCCGGGTTAGTGTTAGAATTTCTTTACCAGTATTTAGTTTAAATTAGATAATTTTATTTCAGTTAATTTAGTCCCATTTCCACCCATCCAAACCAATCCATTTAGTTATAAGGAAACTGGTCCTTTAAATCCAGTCGGAGCCACCATACCAAACGGAAAAGGAGCTGTCCTAAGGTCCCGACCGGGTGGTTTTCCCCAATGTTTGAAGCAGAGATTTTCTAGGCTTCAACACAACTCTGAATGGATTTATCCTCTAATTAATGATAAGGCCACCAAATTCTTCCAGGATTCTAGGGGCCTTAATCAAGGATGTCCCTTGTCACCATTATTGTACATTTTAGTAGTGGATTAATTAACGAAGAGACTTCAACATTAACAAAGCATCAGGTGTCTTCTTGGTCTACGAAACATTCCTTTAACCAAAAGTGTAGACCATGCTCAATTTGTTGATAATGCCATTTTTTTGGGTGGACCTCAATGGCTATAGAAAGGAAATTTAAAACACTCTTGGACAAATTTCTAGAAAACAAGTGGGGGCTAACCAATTTAGATAAATCCCAAATATTTACTTGGAACATATCAACAGGTTTATGCCTTCAAATTGGAGTGATTTTGGTTTCAATGTCATATAGGGTAGGAAAAAATTTAAGTACATGGGAATTCTAATCTACTATAAACCTTTGTCTTCTCAAGATTATCAATCAATACTTAGGAATATTAAAAATAAAATGGAGTCATGGGGGGCCATATGGATCACTATTATGGCAAGAATAGTCCTTATTAAATCAGTTCTTTTAGCCATCCGTCTTTACCACTTTTCATCCTTGCTAGCTCCTTAATTCATCCAGCAAGACCTTGGGAGGATAATTCACAAATGTCTTTAGGAAGGGAGTAAAAATAAAACCAGAAAAATCATTTGATAAAATGGACCACAATTTGTTCCTCTAAAGATCATGGTGGCTTGGGGATTAGAGACCTAGCTCAAATGAACTAGGCAACAAGCTTGGAAAATTATAACAAATAGGGAGGCCTGATGGGTGAAAGTCCTTTCCAGCAAGTATGATCATCCAAGTAGAGAAGGAATAGGAATTCCCCCTCGTCTTTGGTCTCCAACTTGGAATTTGATTGCAGTATCGTTAGATTTAATTTCAAATCATCTCAATTTGACCCTTGAAATGGATCCTCAATTTATCTTTGGTCAAAATTTATCCTTAATCAACACCCCCCCCCTTCTCAACATTGAATATTTATAGTCCCTTCATCAGTTGACCCAAGAAAGGACACTAGTTGGAATATCAAAATGGAAGGGTGATGGATCATGGGAACATTGGCACCTTGAGAATGTTCCTCCAAATATTGAGTACTCAATGGATCTCCTTAAAACAAGGCTATCAAGCTTTGCACCCAATAAACCGATTGGAGAATGACAAGCTGGGATGGAAATCCCACTCATATATTATAAAGGCTTGTTATGAAGAGATTTTCTTCTCATTTTAGGTTTCGCCAATATCCTCCACGTGGAAAAAACTCTGGGTCAGTAAACAAATTCCTACGGTAAACACATTTTATTCGATCCTCCTTCATAAAAAAAATTTGACTGTAGAAAATCTCAGGAAGAGAGGGATACGTGGACCCTCACTATGCCTTCTCTACAACCATCAAGGAGAGAATTTTCACCATTTCTTCTTCTTATATCCTTTCTCTTCTCAAGAATAGAGCTTGGCCTTGGGATCCTTGTTTCCCCAGCTAAAAAATCCCTTTGCCATCGAGGACTACATTAAGGGCTGGCAAGAAATACTATGGGACCTTTGAAGGGAGGCCTAGTCTAAAAAGGATTTGGATGTTCCTCTTAAAATTTATATGTTGGAAAATATGGTTATCCATAAATAGTGTAATTTTTAAATATGTTTGCATCTCTTCCTAAGCAACAAACATGAAAGATCTCTCACTATGTTCACTATTCAACAATCAAAATCTTACGGACCGAGACTCATTTCTAGGTTCTACAAAAAATAGTTGGATGGATCTCCTTATAGGCCCTCAAGTCACTCCTGCCTAACATAGCCAAAGAGAAGGAACAAATTTCAAGAATTGGAAACTTGGACTCTCATATCAAGATTTTATAGCTTGGATCTCCTAATAAAATTCGTGGATACACTTTTTTGATGGGGCTTCAAAAGGAACCTAAGGGTGGTAGGAGGGGGAGGGGTTCTTCTTAATCCTAAAGGAAAACTGGAATTAAATAATACATGGGGATTGACTAGAGATTAAAATAACCGTGTAAATATATATATGTTGTATTGAGGCCTCCATATAACTAATAATATCAAGATTTACTTGATAATAATTATCGATGATTCTCTCATTAGTATAGAACACCTCTTCAAATGCTTTGATATGGAGAACAACCAAGTCTACCTCCTTTTTAGAATCCAGGCCTTGTTGAAAGAATTATCTTCTAAATATTATTTCCATATTTTGAGAGGAAAAAATGAGGCAAGATCACAAGATATCAGGGCATGCCATCCAGATGTTCGGAAATGGGATATGCATGGGTTAATTGGATGGCATGTTATCCCATGGAGAGTACAAAAAATAATTTCATATCCATTTTTCCCAAAGGGAAGAATGGAGTCAACATTATTAGTCAAATTAGAAAAAATTATATAATTTCGTCCCTATCCCCTTCAATTCCATGTATCTCTCTCCTAATCAATATCACTTCTAGTTGATGGTGTAGAGGTTGTATCATGTTTTGTAGGAGGAAGGAATGTTATCAGTCTGACCCTTTTCATGATGATGCCAAATAGGTTGCAAGGACATATATAAACTAAAATTAAATCTTCTCCCATGCATTATCCCCTAATTTGATGCATTCTAGACAAATCATATTTAAAACAAGATAGAATCATCGATATCCTATAGTACGAGAATCTATTTGCATGGAGAAGGAATTTATGGCTAAAACATAAGAATGGAATTAGACTCATTTGGTTTCAAATTTCAAGGAGGAGAGAAATCAAGATAAATTAATGGCCATGTGAATAGATTCCATTGTGGTCTAGGAATTGGTGTAAGAACCTCAAGTCTTGGCTCCCTTCTATTACTAGGTAGGAAGATCTAGGGTTGGCAGGTGTAGCTCATCCCATCTTATTTTGATGGTGTAGTGATTCGCCTATTACAGACGAGGGAGGAACATGATATCTATTTGAATGTGGGCATGCTTACATAAGCTATAGGGTAAGTGCTCAATGATGTTGAAAACCAAGATGTAGTGATTGAAATTACCTCTTTCTTTGACATTAAGGTCGGACTGCATAAGGCGAGGTATCCATTCTTTTCAAAAATTGGCATTCCCCACACTTCTCTATGGAGGGGAATAAACTAATCAATGGATATTTTGGGCTAATTCAGTTTCTCCTCCAGACATGGGTCTCTTGCAGTCTTGAGAATGTGAAATTTTTTGAATATTACTTATGCAGAAACCATACTGTTAACTCTAGTTATATTTATCCTACTTAATCAAGTTAATTTAATCTGAAATATTCAGTATTAACATCGAAGTAAACACATTAACAATCTACATAGATACAAATCTAAATTGAATACATGCACAATGACAAAGTGACACATGGATTTTTTGGACAATTGTCCTTGGAAAAACTCAATGCGGGAAAACTGGTCTTCTGGCTACTGGAGGGTTTATATTATTCAGTAGATTCTAAGTACGACAAATCTGGGCACCTTACTCGTTAACCTGACAAAGAAATAAAAAATCTGCAACAATACCTCTGTTCTGGAGATAGAAAATTGGACTGATTCACACCCTCAAATGGGATTTATAGAACTTAGCCCTTTTTAGTCTCCAAAAACCCCAACATAGCTCTAAATCCCCCTGCGTCAGCTCTACTAGCCTGCGTCAGCACCTACGCTACTCAGGAAGGGCCTGTGTCACCCCAGACTGGGTTATGCTGCCCCTACGCTGCCTTGGATGGGCTTGCATCAGCCTTGCTAGCCTCCTGCTGCCTCTGTGTTGCCCTTTGTGGGCCTTTGTAGCACCTGAATCCCTCTGTGATGCGTAGCTACTACTCCCTCTGCACTGCACTAATTTCTCATTCTCTACCTCTTGCTACACTCTTGGCCTGGGATCCAATCATCCCTCTCACCAATACTACCCCTCGCTGCAACTGAAACACTTCTAGAAATTCTTAGCAAACCACGCCCTAGAATTCCAGCTTAGTATCAGTGCTCTACCACTGTGTGTGTCCTCCAACTAACCCCAAACCTTTCCTTTATACTTTTCTTGTTGGGAAACCAACGACCGTAATCTAATATTGAATCGATGGCTAATATTAAAAGAAATATTGATCCGTGTGACTTAAGTCATTTCCATCACATGTTTAAATTAATTACCTTTAATATTTTAATTTTCCTAAGTTAGACTTAGGGTCCTTAATTAAAAATATTAATTAATTAATTTTCTCTTAAACCAGATGGAATTTCTCAAATCCCTTTTTGGGTCTTAGAGATCTCATGTACTCTAGTCCCTCCATAAAGTTTGGGAGTCAGAGCACATCCAATGCTACCCCAAACACTCAAAAATATCAACACTCCCTATTAGTGAGGAATGTGCTCTATCACAACACTTCACCCCGAAGTTTTGCACGGATCTCTGGTGTGGGTCTCTGCGTTGATGATTGACCTACTGCTCTTCATCATTGTGCTGCTGCTACTCTCCTGTACTTCTTCCCATGACGCTGCCACCGCCACTTCCATATATGTATTGAAACTCCCTCCTAATATGTTGCATTATGCTGCTAACTGCTGCATTGCAACTCGGTTGCTGAGAGAAACAACTGAAAACTCCTACCCAATCTTTGACAGACAAGTCAGTTGGGTTGCATCCTCATCACTGAAACTCCATAGGATATTGATCTCTGTTGTCATCTCGAGACTGTTGCACAGCTACAGCTCTTCACTAAGTAATAAGACCTCCTCTGCACTACTAAAGTCACATCAACCCCTCTGCGCGGAAGTTCCATACACTGTTGTTGCTCTACGTTGTCCTCCTAAAGCCTCTACACTACTACAACTCTTATATACGTAAGTAGGCCTGCTCTGCACTACTAAAGTCACATAATCCCCTACGTTGCTGCTATTACATCTATAAACCACTACTCCCTTCAGCTTCCAGCTCTGCCTTTGCTCCATCTATGATTCTCTACACCCAATGATCCACTTTTCTCGCTACTATCTTAAGGCTCCCGTAGCATGGATGTGATCCAAGAATTGGGCTACTAAAGGAACCCACCACAACTCTGTAGCTGCTCTACATATCCATGTCACCCCACTTTTGTGGTTCATGAGTGCTCATGGCTATGTTATCTTCAGAGCCATTTTCCACCACAACAACCTTGGAACTAGAAGCTTCCTTGTCCTTCTTATTCTAAGGAGAATTGTTGGCGAAATGTCATAGTTTGCTGCATTGGAAACACTTGATATTTTATAGATCATGCTTCTTTCTCCCTTGCTACCTCTTTAATACTAAGGCTACATATTCCTCTTCTTCCTTCTTTACTTTTCTTGAACTGGTGATGAACTATCTCTTGGTGGTTAGACATATTTCTTCTTATCGTAGGATCACCCACATATTGTCTCAGTTGCAAAGGTTCACTCTGCCCAAGAGACTTTGGACAAAATTTTCCCAGTCCTCTGTGACACCGTTTAGAGTCTTCCTCACCATAATATGTCCTCCACCTTCACCCACATGCCATTCAGCTGATCCTGGATCACTTTAAGTTTGGACAGAAAAGGCTCAATCTCCTCCCCCTTGGTCATCATGAATAACCTCAACTAGTTCTCGAAAAGCATCTTCCTCTGGACAAATTTTCCTTCATATAGTGTGGTCAGAGCCACCCACATCTCATGAGTCGTCTTCTTATCGGCTATGTGTGGAAGCACATGATCTTTGACCTCGTCCATTATGAAGCGCTTGGCATGTGCCGCTACTTCTTCGTGCTTCTCTAGGAGATTCACATTGGTCGGTGTGGCCAAGAATTTCTCTGCATGCTCCCTCGGACCCTATGCCTCCATGAATACGAGGATTCTGACCTTCCAGATTGCAAATTTGGACAAGTCATCCAAGATATCCTGATCACGTAGTCCGTGAGCTTCCATCTACTCATTAAATCTTTCGGAATGAATCCTCCTATCTATGCTACAGACTTGAATCTATGGTCCTTGGCAAGAAAGGCACCCTCTTCTCCCTCTAACAACTGACCTCCTCTCTTGGAATTCTACCAGAAAAAAAAAATAAGCTCTCCTCGATCCTTTTACCGATCTATAGATTTCTTTGGCTGGAAATACTCTAAGAATTTTTTCTCCTCTTGCTCTTTGTCAACTTGCTCGGGTTAAATTATGAACAGACAGAAGTTTAAACCCACTAGAAACTACTGAAGCTCTGCAGCACTAATTCTGGCACTTTGAATCAACAACAGCTTCAGGATCGCGTAACCCTGGTTGGCCTCTATGTGAGAAAATAGTCTCAGTACAACCTCTGTACTACCTCTATGCAGTAAGTACATGGGACTGCGTGGAGACTGCCTCACTCTGGCCTCTACGTCGCTCTGGTCCCTTCTGCTGCTACGTTATCCTTTTTGGTCTGGCTTTATTTGTTGCTACTGCTTTCTTTGCTACTTTCTGCAGCAAGGATTCTTCAGCCTTCTTGCTGGTGAATCAGCTAGATCTACAATCACTTTGATAACATGTGAAAATTTCTGAATATTACTTATGCATAAACCCTACTATTAAATCTGGTTATACTTCTCCTACTTAATCAATTTATTAATCTGAAATATTTCGTATCAACATCGAAGTAAACATATTAAAAGTATACACAGATATAGATTTAAACTGAGTGCATGCACAATGACAAAGTGACACACATGATTTTCTGGACAACTGTCCATGGAAAAAACCCAATGCGAGAAAACTAGTCTTCTGGCTACTCGAGGGTTTATATTATTAAGTAGATTCAAAGTACAGAAAATCTGGGCACCTTACTAGTTAACGCGACAGAGAAATACAAAATCTGCAACAATACCTCTATTCCGAAGACAGAAAATTGGACTAATTCACACCCTCAAATGGGATTTACAGAACTTAGCCCTTTTGAGTCTTCAAAATCCCTAGCGCTACTTTGAATCCCCCTTGTGTCAGCTCCTTTAGCTTGCATTAGCCCCTACGCTGATCAGGAAGGGCTTACGTCACTCGAGACTAGGTTACGCTGCCCTGGATGGGCCTGCGTCAGCCATGCTGGCCTCCTTCTGCCTCTGCGCTGCCCTTTCTGGGCCGGCGTAGCACCTATATCCCTCTGCGCTGCGTAGCTGCTAATCCCTCTCTACTACTCTAAATGTTGCTTCTCTACCTCTTGTTGCATGTTGGGCATCTGTTTTGTCTTATTTTTATTCGAAATTTCTCTCATGTTGTCGATTTGCTAAATGATTATTTTCGAAGAGTATTTGTTACTTCCTTGTTTTAACATGATTAAAATATCATTAAATTTTTTTAATAAAGGCTTGTCTATTGTAGGTTTAAAACTATTTCGATCATGTTGTGGACCTGCCTGTACCATGCAATGGATTCCTGCACCATTTTATGGCTTCTTGCACTCTGTTGAACTCAAACCTGGTCTTATGCTTTGTTGATGAAGGCAGTGGTAATTTTTTAGCATCGAATTTGCATTTAGATTCTTACACTGATATCATTTTGGTTTAATTTTTTCTTATACTTGAACCCTCCAGTTCATGGGACTCAAATTATGGCAAATATTGTTGGTAATCCTACTCTATTTAATAAGTGGAAATTAGAAATATGTAGGAAAAGAGTGGGAAATATTGGTATTTTGTTAGTCAAAGTATACATTCGGGTTTCTCCTTTGAAAGAGGTAGATCTGAAGGCACTGTCAAAAATATTGACAAAAGATGAAGTATTTTACCTTAGATCACATTGAACCCAACAAAGATGAAAATATTTCCTTGGAAAATTTTAGATTGGCTTTAACAAGGAATACGACTGATGTGATGAAGGAATCTATGGATATTTATTCTTAATTTGATGGAACATATTTCTTCAAGAAAATAAGAGCTCTATGTTGCTGCAAAGAACCCATCGAGCCTTTGACATTGGCCCAGGCATTTGCATGATAGCAGAATGATGTCATTGCCACACATATTGTGGCAAATGACCAGGCATTGATTGTTGAGGGTAGCCGCGGGTCCCCTTCCAGCATCAAGGTTTTTAGTGAAGAAGTGCAATTTCTCTCACTCTACTACAATCAATTGGTCTCCATCTGTTTTAGAAAATGCAACATCTTTTGTTGGGAAAACAAGCCTCCTAAAATATTACAAAGATTGACTTATCTGGTTATAAAGCACGATCTTTCAATTCAGCATATACATATAGTCCAGGCGTACAATTCTGTTGTTTTTTTACTTTGTCAAATTATATATAGAATAAGCCAGAATGCTATATACTAACCAAGCTACTATCTGACTCACTGTCTAATCCCCAACAATGTTGTCCTTAAGATTATATTCCAAAGTCTTCGATAAAATTCATGCACCTTGGAGCAGTCCATCATCACGCAGGGAAGAAATCAATTAGTAAAAACAAAATTTCCACTAACAGGATCATCCAAGAAAAAAAGGAGTGATTTACCTATTTCGACATTTAGTTGCAAACCAATTTTTATTCATGGAAAACTGTTGAGATCGATGATTTACCCTCCTGTATTTTAGTTTTCTAATTGAAATCTCCAAATTGTAATTCGAGGCCTATTTAATAGATTTCCTCGAGCGGCAAGGGGAGTTAGTCATCCAATTAATCAGACAGCATAAGAATGCACATGCACGAAGGAATGCACAGGAGGGAGGAGAATTTGGTCCCAATGTAGCATCATGCAGTTTGTAGCTTGTGGATCGCTTCTCCTGCTTGCTGGAGTTAAGCGTTTGTTTGCATAATGTAAAGATTGATTTTAGGAATTAATTGAAGCTATTTTCATCCATGCTTTGTTTATTTATTTTTTGGATCTAATGATTTTAATTTCTGTGTAAACCAGGTCGCTCATAGAGGGCGCGAGCTGGCTGGGTTGGCTGCCAGATCAACTTGACACCACTCTCCATCTCTTAGATTAAATAGCATTCAATTTATTATTTACTGTGTGAAGTCATTTAATTATTTTTAGTCTCTTTGCTTCCTCAAGTTAATGTTATTTAATTTTTTGCAATGTTTTATTTTCAATTTTAAAGTTATTTGATTTGCTACAAATTGTTCCTGTACCTGAACTATTTCATTTGTTGCATTAAGATTTTTGCTTGCACTCAAGATATTTCTTCATATCAAATTGCATCCCTCCAGAGCTGTAACGTGCAAATTAAATTCCTTGAATTGATCTAGACCCATTTAATGTATATTCCAGAACCTAAGGTTGATTTTAGTGTTCATGGTCTTGAGGTATTAACACATGTATTATATTCACTCTTGTAGAGCCAACTACGCTATGTTGAAAATGATAACATTTATTTTCCATTGTAGTTGCCCTTTAAGCTTTTGGATAATATTAATCTTTGGAGACAAGGAAGATGAGAGATCCACATTAAATTAATTTATAAGTTTATTTACACAATAAATTTACTTGTTATGTTGCTGATGTTTTCAGGTTAATTTCACACAAAATTAGTGCAAGCATAATTAGTACAGGTAGAATTAGCGCATGCATAATGGTTTTGAATTGATTTTGAATTTATTCCAGCATTTACAGTGTTTTGATATTACATCGACACTGCTTGGTTTCCAGTTCTTATTTCCCTTTGTTTTCTTGAAATTAGAATTTCCTTTCACATTGTGAATAGTATAATATTTCCTTTTATTTCCCACAAGATTTAAACCGTTTGTATTGGTGTTTCTCGAATTCTCTTTTAGTGCATGATTTCATTTATTATTGATATTAATGCACAAGATAGACTAGAAATTGTTTTGCAAATTAACATGGGCTCTCTCTGGCATTTACAGTGCTACGTCTCTAAGTTCACGAACTATCTGGATTGACAATTAAATGTTGGTACATTTACAGACCCTATACTGCACCCAACATTTTGGCGTCGTTGCTGGGGAGACGCTTAGGGGATTGACCTTGGTGACCTGTTGCATTTGGTTTTTTTCCTTCGCCTAGTTTTTCTTGAAATTTTACATTCTTTGAATGTATTTCTTTCCCGCACTTTTTCTTTAAGGTTTCTCATTTTATTTAATGTTGTAATAACCCCCCACCCTAATCACATATTTACACACAGTTCATGTGCTAAAAAATGTACCAGTGGGCTTGATAAAAACAGGAAAATGGTATCTTGAGGAATCATTCAATGGGGAGTTTTTATGGTGCTACAGAGACATAAAAATCATCCAATAAGGAATTAACAAGTGAAGAATTTAATATTTTTCTTGAACATAAAAATGATATTATAAAATCTTTGATTTTGAAATTGGATGATTTGCAGGAAGAGTGGAAGCAGGATGAAAACCCACCTCTTATCTTCAACGTCAACTGTAGAAAGAAAAAATTCCTTGGAAAGTGTCCACTTAGTAGCTTGAAAATTTGCAAAATTGTGAAGAGGATCATCCAACATAACATTGCCCATCGTTACCAAGATTGCTGCAGGCACTCAGGGAATCAAGTAAGGAATCAAATCGACTACTAGGTATAACTCAAAACCCATTATCATTTGATACTTGGAATAATGCTTATTTTCATGAGAAGTTTTCCCAACATGTTTGTAATCATTCAGTTTCATGGAAAACTTTTAATCCTCCTCCAATTGAATATCTTACTTCATGGCCGCACTGGCCCTCTCCTTGGCTCTCATCCTCGAGCGACATATCTCCATAGCCTCAAGAATCATTTGGATACTTATCTCTGAGGAAATATCCCATGCAAATTAAATCATATGAGCACCAAAAACAACCTCAATTTCTTTCCAATGCACCATTAATTTATCCTCCTCCATGGTCCCAACCGCATGTGCAACCTTATCCAAACCCTAATCCATAACCTTGCCCTATTCCTAGTCCAAACCCTAATACATACCCTAACCCTAGTGCATACCCTTATCCATACCATATTCCTAGTCCATACCTTAGACCTAACCCTAATCCACACCCTAGACGTAACCCTAGTCCAAAGCCTAACCCCAATCCAAATCCAAATTATAATCCAAGCCTGAACCAAAACCCTACCCCAAACCATATTCTAAACCCTAATCTAAACCATCAAGTTTCAAAACAGTTTCAAACACATATTATTCCCATTGATTCCCATGTTGAACTTAATGCTACATCTTCCATGTTTGGAAAGGGAATGAATTTGGAAACTTCCCCCATCACCACAGAACATTCACTCTGGGAAGATATAATTCAAAGAACACCAGAGGAGCAATATTTCATTCAAACTTAATCTGAAAATTTTGTTGAAATCTAAAACCCTAGACTCTCTCTCAACCATTCTTGTCAGTTTGAAAATCAAATATTTGAGCCTGAACTTGAGGGATTTATCTTTTGTCTCTCACCAAATCCTTTGTGCCTCCAGGAAAGTGACTATCAAACTGTGGAAGACTTGCATCAGTTGGAGAATCATAAATATTTGGATTCCATTGAATATTGGTTTCGAGTAGTCATCAAGCCACCTTATCTCCTCATCATTCAGAAACTCTTGGTACCATATCAATTGAAGCAACTGGTTTCTCATGCTTTGATATGTCTTGAAGTATATTCTTTAAAACTAAGTGTGAGTATAATCAACATTTTTTTATGCACATGGCTTCACTAGAAGTATGCCTACACTTAAAGGTGATATTTATTTCTTTAAAAATAGGGTAGGGTAATATTAGAATCATGAATGAATATGTACAACAACACTCTCAAACTTGTGATTCCTTGAAAGTACAGCTTTTGAAATTTCTATTATCATGCACTCTCTCGGTAAGACTTATCAGAAGAACTTTACATTTAATACCTCATATTTTAAAGTGACTTTGATTATGGATTAACATGTCAGTAAAGGATATTGTTATAAGTTAAATGTAATACTCTTATCCTATCCTAATAAACTACCGTATAGAAAGAAAAAATTTCCTTTTCGAAGGGATCAATGAAAAAACTCCTATGGTGGACCACACCTACAAAACTATAATAAGCTTTCATAAAGAACCTTGACATGATCAACTCAACGAATCTTTTTGGTCATTATCTGGGATGTATTTAAATAAGTTCTTAGGGTAGCATGACCAAACAGTAAAGAATAGTAATTAAAAAAATTTCATGCCATCCCGCACTCTTAAGGAGTAGATTTCATTCCCCACCTATTAAGTAACCCATTTGAGGTTAATTATAATCAGATTTTTTCTAAAAAACGTAAATAAATTAGTTGAGGGATAGGAGGTCTCATTGCATGTCGACCTACTATGATCATGGGTCCTAAGGAGAATGAGATTATTGCACTGGTCACCAAGTCAAGGTAATGGCTTATAGTTGAAAAGCTAGAAGACAAGAGGTCTCATTACAAGCTGGCTTTTTCGTTATTTGTAGTTCTTGTGAATGGCACTATCGATAGCTAGTTACCAAGACATGACAGCGGCCTTCAATTAACCTATAAAAAGAGAAAAATTAAATGTTCTTAAATGACTCTGAATCTATATCTAATAGGTGGGACAAAACAATTTCATGAAGGTATCCCTGTCGAGGCTATAGATGCCTGCTGGAAGCAGGGCCATGCCTGTGGTATTAAAGTTACTTTTACACTATGATTTACTTGTTTTTTTTTTCCTTTCCCTGAACTCTCTATCAATATCTTTGAGAATGGCTTTAAAATCCTTCTGGTATTATGCCTTGGAGTTCCATATTTTTGAAATGATTTTTATGGACATGGGACCCTCAGTGTAGGTGGCTCAATACTCCCAGGCAAGAGGAGATTAAACTATACATGGATAATGGTAAAATGGTTACTATGGGAAGGTATTTCGATGTCCACTTTTAACACTATGGTATTTAAAATCAAGTCACTCATGTTTACAATGAGGATGTTAAAGTGAAGCTTCTGATTGGGGATGCCTCCGAGATATTCTTTTGGAAATTTTATAAGTTGTCTACTTTATTCAAGTAATAACACCATCCTTGCAATTTAGTTTTTCCATGGTTGCTTTCATGTTAGATTTTATTGAAATTAGTCTAAGAAAATAAATAAGTCTATTAGACACTTTGTTTTTAGAGCAAGTTTTATCTAGCATACGAATGTGATCACGCAGAATTGCAAGAACATCATTTTTAATGCCTACAAATGTTTCTATTTTTTTTTTTCTACGACCGAGTGATAGTACTAGATTTCCTTGCATGAGGACATGCAAGATGGTCAACATAGGGGGATGTTGGGCCTCTATTTTGTCTTATTTTTGTCTGAAATTTCTCTCATGCTGTCGATTTCCTAAATGATTGTTTTCAAAGAGTATTTGTTACTTCCTTGTTTTAACAAGATTAAAATATCATTAATAAAAGTTTAATAAAGGCTTGTATATTGCAGGCTTAAAACTAGTTCAATCATGCTTTGGACCTACCTGTACCATGCAACGGATTCCTGCACCATTTTATGGCTTCCTACACTCTGCTGAACTCAAACCTGGTCTTCTGCTATGTTCATGAAGACAGTGGTATTTTTTTAGCAACGGAGCTGAATTTAGACTCCTACACTGATATCATTTTGGTTGAAGTTGTTCCTGTACTCGAACCCTCTAGTTCAAGGGACTCGAATTATGGAAAATTTTGTTGGTAATCCTACTCTATTTAATAAATGGAAATCATAAACATGTAGGACAAGAGTGGGAAAGATTGGTTTTTTGTTATTCAAAGTATACATTCCGGCTTCTCCTTTGAAACAGGCAACTCTGAAGGCACTGTCAAAATCATTGACTGAAGATGAAGTATTTTACCTCAGATCACATTGAAACCAACAAAGACGGAAATATTTCTTGGGAAAACTTTAAATTGGATTTAATAAGGAATGCGACTGATGCGATGAAGGAATTGAATCCACTTGATTCTTAATTCGATGGAACATTTTGATTCAATAAAGTAAGATCTCTACACTGTCGGAAAGAACCCATCGAGCCTTTGACATTGGCCCAAGAATTTGCACAATAGCGGAACGATACCATTGCCACACATGTTGCAGAAAATGACCGAGCACTGATTTTTTAGGGTAGATGTGGGTCCCCTTTCAGCATCAAGGTTCTTGGTGAAGAAGTGAAATTTCTCTCGTTCTACTACAATCAATTGGTCTCTGACTGTTTTAGAAAATGCAACATCTTTTCTTGGGAAAACAACGCCTCCTGAAATATTACAAAGATTGAATTATCTGGTTATAAAGCACAATCTTTCAATTCAGTGTGTACATATAGTTCAGGCATACACTTCTAGTGTGTTTAACTTTGTTGAGGTAGATATAGATTAAGCCAGAACACTCTTTACTGACCAAGATACTATCTGGCTCATTGTCACATCCCCAACAACATTGTCCTTAAGATGATATTCCGAAGTCTTTGATAAAAGTCATGCACCTGTGAGTAGTCCATCATCATGCAAGGAAGAAATCGATTATTCAAAACACAATTTCCACTAATAGTCATCCCAGGAAAAAAGAGAGATTTACCTATATTTGACATTTAGCTACAAACCAGTTTTTATTCATGGAAAATTGTTGAGATCGATGATCTGCCCTCCTGTATTTTAGTTGGCTAATTTAAATCTCCAAATTTTACTTCGAGGCCTATATAAGAGATTTTCTGGAGCAGTAAGGGGAGATAGTTTGTCAATTAAGCAGATAGCATAAGCACACACAGGCATGAAGGAATGCACATGAGGGAGGAGAAGTTGGTGCCAATGTAGCATCACGTAGATTGTAGCTTGTGGATCACTTCTCATGCTTGCTGGATTTAAGTGTTTGTATGCATAATGTAAAGATTGATTTTAGGAATTAATTGAATCAATTTTCATCCATGCTCTATTTATTTATTTATTTCATCTAATGATTTTAATTTTTGTGTAAACAAGGTCGCTCATAGAGAGTGCGAGATGGTTGGGTTGGCCGCCAAACCAGCTCGACACCACTCTCCATCTCTTAAATTAAATAGCATTCATTTTATTATTTATTGTGTGAATTCATTTTATTATTTCCAGTCTCTTTCCTTCCTCAAGTTAATGTTATTTAATTTGTTGCAATGTTTTGTTTTCGGTTTTAAAGTTAATTTGATTTGCTGCAAATTGTTCATGTACCTGAACTATTTCATTTGCTGCATTAAGATTTGTGCTTGCACTTGAGATATTTCTTCATATAAAATTGCGTCCCTCCAGAGCTATAACGTGCAACTTGAATTCCTTGAATTGATCCAGATCCATTTAATGTATATTCCAGAACCTGAGGTCGATTTGAGTGTTCATGGTCTTGAGGTATTAACACATGTATTCAATTCACTCTTGCAGAGCCAACTACGCTATGTTGAAAACGCTAACATTTATTTTTCATTGTAGTTACCATTTAAGATTCTGGACAAGATTAATATTTGGAGACAAGGAAGATGAGAGATCCACATTAAGTTAATTTATAATTTTGTTTACACAGTAAATTTACTTTTTATGTTGTTGATGCTTTCAGGTTAAGTTCACACAGAATTAGTGAAATCAAAATTAGTATAGGCAGAATTAGTGTAGGCATAATGGTTTTGAATTTCTTTTGAATTTATTCCAGCATTTACAGTCTTTTGATATTATGTCAACACTGCTTGTTTTCCATTTCTGATTACCCTTCTGTTTTCTCGTTGTTAGAATTTCGTTTCACATTGATAATAGTACAAGATTTCCTTTTATTTCACACAAGATTTCAACCGTTTTTATTGGTGTTTCTCGAATACTATTTTAGTGCAGTATTTCATTTATTGTCGAGATTAATGCATAAGATAGACTAGAATTTGTTTTGCAGATTTCCAGGGGCTCTCTGTGGCATTTCTATTGATGTGTCTCAAAGTTCATGACCTATCCAGATTGAAAATTAAATGTTGGTACATTTATAGACCCTACACTTCACCCAATGTTGCACTCTTGGCATGGGATCAATCATCCCTCTCGCCAATACTACCCCTCGCTACAGTTGAAACACTTCTAGAAATTCTTAGCAAACCACGCCCTAGAATTCCTGCTTAGTCTCAATGCTCTGCCACTGTGTGTGTCCTCCAACTGACCCCAAAACTTTCCTTTATACTTTTCTCATTGGGAAACCAATGGCCATGATCTAATCTTGAATTGACGGCTAAGATTAAAATAAATTTGGCCGTGTGACTTAAGTCATTTCCATCACATATTTATATTAATTAACTTTAATATTTAAATTTTCCTAAGTTAGACTTAGGGTCCTTAATTAAAAATATTAATTAATTAATTTTCTCTTAAACCAGATGGAATTTCTCAAATCCCTTTCTGGGTCTTGGAGGTGTCATTTACTCTAGTTCCTCCAAACATTTTAGGATCTATAGCACATCCGATGCTACCACAAACACTTAAAAATATCAACAGAGAAAGTATTCTCTGCTTTAATACATCCGCTTGAGAACACTGCACAATGTGATCATCTTAACACTTTCTTGGAAGAGATGGTGAATTGAGATGTTCCATCTTCAATATCTAGGGGTCCATTTCATTACACACTCTATCCTCACCCCCCAGTCGAAGGAAATATAGAGATAAATGAAATCAAGCAAAAGATGAATGAGTAGTCAGAACACATTCTCTTCCTCCACGAGGAACTCCTAAAGAAAAAAGCGTACATAGCTCAATTTGTAGTTAGATTGGATTGGTTCCATCATCGTTATGCATATATACATGATAATATAAATGAAAATGAGGATTGTAGCACAACCAACAGTACGCCAGATGGATCCTCCAATAAGATGTCCTCCAATACGCCAAGTTGATCCATGACAAGACCATGAAAATGTATTTTCATTGTTAGTAAATTTTGCAGAATTTATAGTTATAACAACTTTTGTTTAATTTATGATCAGAGTAGGCATGTAGAAAAAAAAAATTGAATCTCCATCAAGGATGTACTTATAACATATAACATCTTTTTACCACATGTAAAATTCTCTCAGGTTTCTAGCTACGTTTTGGGCATATATTTTATAAAAATCCTACTCATATTTGTTAAAAAGAGATACAAAAATATATTTTGTAAATTATAAAGTTTTGTGCTTCTTAATACCTATAATATCTATGGTTAACAAATATAAAAAATAAAATTAATAATATTATTATATTTTTATTACATTTATATATAAATTCTATTTCCAAGGTTAGGACCATCAAGGGTTGGTTAGATGAAATCAAATTTAATATCGGAGTTAACCAAGTATGTCCCCTATCCCCTACCCCTTTTCACATTTAAATTGATAAGCCAGAAGAATTTTTGGAAGATATAGGATGTGATGGCCTCAGGCTCACTCGTATGGTCATTACTCTTCTCCTACATACTTCCAATATTGTTCTTCTATCTAGGAGCCATGGAAATCTTGAAAAACATCTTAGAATCCTTCAATATTACTCCTCTAACATGGATATGACTATTAGTACCAATAAAGTCATGATAATTAATTATAGAAATATCAACTATGCTAATTTCATTTATGATAATAACTACTTGGAGAAAGTTCATGCAAATATTTAGGTATTAATATTCATCATGAGCTCAATTAAAATTATAGCATTGAGAAAAGAATAATTGGAGGCCAGAAAACTTATTATGGGCTTCGAAACAATGGTAACTTAACATATCTTGGGATATGGAGTAAAAAAAAATCCTCTTTGAGACTCTCATCACCCCTATTATTTTATATGAACATGAGGTTTGGGGTTGCCATAAATCTAGATAATAATGGAGGAAGACCAAGCTAATCCAAAAGAAATTTATAACCTGCAACTTCAATATTAAAGGAAATACTCCCTACCCTATATGTTTGATTGAAGCTAGCATGTCTCCCATTGGAATCATGGCTATGATTATGTATCTCATGTATAAGAAGAATCTATAAAACATTAAAACCAGGAAGTTCCCTAAAATTGATTATAACTCTAGCCAAAACCCCCACCTTTGTTGAGATTGCAACAAGATGATGAGCTTAGTGGAAAGGAGTCACCTTCACTAAGTGGGCCCGCAGGCTATTTTTGGCGCAAAGTCTATTTTTAGAGTACGTCTATTTTTAGACATGTCGATCATATTCTATATGTAGTAGGAGGCTATTTGTGGATGGTTGGTCAAGTTGGAAAAAATAGATGGACTTCTATTTTTAGACATACTGGGCGGAATCTATTTTTAGATTTCCAGTATAAAAATAGATATGTCGAATATTATTAGCTCTTAATAATATTTATACTCTAAACATTATCTTATTCTCTTGGAGCACTTCAGTTAAGTGCACAGATGTGGCACAAGAGCTGACAGAAGGAATTACACTATTCCTGAGGGTTTACTGGAGCTATTGCATGGAGAAATTCAGTTAGAACTCATGTGACAGAGTTTGGTGTAGTTGTAGAAGTAGTTGGTGGAGTTGTGTTCAGTTTAACTCAGTTAGACACAGTTGAGCTAGTTGTATCTAGTCTAACTGATTGATACACTAGTGAGAGTGGTGTGAATTAATTATTAATTAATTCAATAATTATAAACTCATTAATCAACTAAAGAATGCATCAGTTAACTTCAGTGCATGGACAGTTTCAGTGGAGACCAGTGCAGAAATAGGTGAAAGAGCAGGTTAACTATAAGTTGTGACTATACTGTTGCTATTTGCAACACATCTATAGGTGGAGAAGCCCATGAGGATTGCGCAGTACAAGCCAGGTGGTTGATCTATTTAATGAAGCCATCCCATAGCATTGAAAACACAATAGAGGCTAGCTATCAAGTGGAAAAAGATTGGAGCATGTGTTTTGCTATATCTAGCTTGATAGTGTGTAGCAATTGAGGGTGTGCATGAGAGCTTGTGAGGAGATTTTCTACTATGATTGTTACATGATCTCCATGACATATAATATACAGATAGTTGGGGTTTTAAGCTTTAAGCTTTCCCATTAAATACTGTGTTCATATGTGTGATTGTTTGTGGTTTTAATGTATGCATGAAATTGATTTTATTTCCGCATGTGATGATCAATGGTAGAAGAGATTCCGCATTATGCATGAAGCTAAAATAGTGTGTGATCAGGAGAATATCAGTGAATAATATATCAATTATTCAAATTTCTACATGGTATCAAAGCGATATTGATCATTGGAGCAATTGCAAAACATTGAAGCGGTTGAGTTTTGTGCTGGTGGAATTTGAATTTGCAGTAGTGTTTTCTTGGTGTCGAATTTAAGATGTCTTTCAACATATTGTGATTGGAGTATGCCCTTGAGGGAAGCTCGAATTATATTGCATGGAAGGACAGGATGGAGGCGGTGCTGGATGACAATGGGTTGAAGGATTTCATAGATGCAGAAATTCCAAAACCTACTTCTAGTGATGCTGCCGTACTTGACGCATGGCAAAAGAAGACAACAAAGTGTCGAAGGATTCTGTTGGAAGGTGTGAAGGATCACATAGTGTCCAGCCTTCATGGTAAAGCTTCTCCATTCTTGATGTGGAAAGCTTTGACAGATTTATTTCAAAGAAAGAGCGACCAGAGGAAGTTGGTGCTCAAGGATAAACTCAGGAACATAAAAATGGAGAAAGGCGACAGTATGCCCAAGTACCTCACGAAGTTCATCCAATGCAGGGATGAGCTGGGAAGTGTGGGGGTTACTATTGATGATGAGGACTTGGTGAGCTTGGCTCTCCTTGGGCTTCCGAAGAGTTGGCACTCCTATCAGGACTCTGTCAATGGTCGGGAGAAATTGCCAGGATGGGAGCGACTTTGGTCGGATCTTGTGCAAGAGGATATAAGGCAGAGTACCAAGGACGGATCTTCATCAAATAAATCTGATGAAGAGAATTGTGCTTTGGCTGCCAAAGTAAAGAAGGGGAAGAGAAAGAAAGCTTCTCAATCCAGTGCAAAAGGAAAGAAGCAGGACATGTCCAAGGTGAAGTGCTTTCACTGTTACCAACACGGACATTACGCCACTAGTTGTCCACAGAAGAAGAAAAATAAGCAGGCTGCTGGATCTGCAGCTGGAGAGGCCTTAGCCTCATAGTTTGAGCTAGATTTTTCGTTGATCACATGCTTGGTTTCAAGTATGACGGGATCAGTGTGGTTTCTTGACAGTGGTGCGTCTTTTCACATGACAGGAGATCAAGATTTGTTTACTGATCTGGATGAGAAAGATCTTGGAGTGCACATCGAGATGGGCGATGATGGTAGATACAGTGCGACCGGTATCGGTACCATTTCCTTTGAGAGGGAGTCTGGTAAACCCTCCGTATTGAAGGAAGTGATGCATGTTCCAGGATTGAAGAAGAATCTTATCTCTGTGGCGATGTTAGAAGACAAGGGATATGATGTTGTCTTTAGCGAGGGAAAGGCTTTCCTGCACAGTAAGGCAACTGGTGAGACCCGAAGGATAGGGGTTCGAGTTAAGAACCTTTATCAATTGCAGGTAGATGGTTGCGCAGCAATGGCAGGCAAGGCAGAAGGAGTGGTGAGCCGGGATGATGGCGAGTTGTGGCACCGGAGATTGGGCCACCTTCACCATGGAGCTTTGAAGATATTGCAGCAGATTTCTACTGGGCTTCCTAAGGGTACTCTTGCGCAGTCAGATCAGTGCAAGGGATGTACCTTGGGAAAATTTGTGAAAGCCACCTTTCACGAGAAGGATAGTCGCGCCACGATGATCCTTGAGAGAATTGACACAGACGTGTGTGGACCTTTCTCAGTAGCTTCGACAGCAAAGCACAGGTATTATATTATATTTGTTGATGATTTTTCTTGTAAGTGTTGGATCTTCTTCATGCAGAAGAAGACCGAGACATACTCAAAGTTCTGTGAGTTCAAGGCACTGGTTGAGAAAGAATCGGGGAAGCAGGTGAAGGCTCTAAGGAGTGAAAATGGTGGTGAATTCATATCTGGTGAATTCAAGGACTTTTGCAGCGCAAAAGGAATTCGAAGAGAGCTCATAGCACCTCATAACCCACAGTAGAACAGGGTTGCTGAGCGGAAGAACAGAATGATCGTGGGTGTTGCACGGGCGATGTTGCATGATCAGGGCCTACCCATTCACTTGTGGGCCAAGGCATGCAATACTGCAGTATATGTGCAGAACCGTTGTCCTCATAGGATACTTGGCATGAGTACACCTAAGGAGGCATTTTCTGGTAAGAGGCCTGATATTTCCCATTTAAGGATTTTTGGTTCACCTGTTTACATTCATGTGACGAAGGATGCCAGGAAGAAGCTGGAGCTGACTGCGGAGTTTGGGATATTTTTGGGGTACACTGATACGCCCCACAACTATCGTGTGTATTTTCCAGACAGTCACAAGATTGTTGTGCGACGGGATATCAAATTTCATGAGGAGAAAGCCATGAAGTGTTCGCTTGAGAGGGAGCCACACTTGCATGCAGATGAGGAGCTATTAGTTCCTAAGGATGAGTCTCAGGATGTGGATCATCCACAAGATGAGGTTCATGGAGTGGAAGAGGCCACTCAGGCAGTGCCAACCATCAAAGGGCGGAAGCACACTACAGAAGCTGAGCGACTGGCTCAAGATGCAGAGAAGGTTGTAGGAGCACCTACATCACAGCACAGACAAAGACAGTCACCTGACCGGTATACTAGATACATGGCTCTTATGAGCAAGTGTATCATGATAGAGCCATCCTCTTTCGAGGAAGCTATGGAGGATCCTACATGGGTAGATGCCATGGTGGAAGAGTATGATTCGATTGTCAGAAATAGTGCATGGGAGATTGTTCCGAGGCCAGAGGGGAAATCAGTGGTGGGTTTGACATGGATCTACAAAGTGAAACAAGTAGCTGACGGGAGTGTGGAGAAGTACAAGGCAAGATTTGTTGCCCGAGGCTTTTCACAGATTGAGGGGATCGATTATGAGGAGACCTTTGCACCTGTCGCAAGGTATTCTTCCATATGGACGATTCTTGATCTCTCAGCGCAAATGGGGTGGCACATTCATTAGATGGATGTGAAGACTGTCTTCCTCAATGGATTCATTGAGGAGGAGGTGTACATAGAATTGCCCAAAGGTTTCGAGATATTCAACAGCGAGTCGCATGTGTGCAGGCTCAAGAGAGCGATGTATGGGTTGAAACAAGCACCTCGTGCTTGGTACACACGGATAGACAGTTATTTCACCGGACTTGGATTCTCCAAGAGTGAGGCAGATCCTAACCTATACTAGATTGTGGTGGAGGGTAAGTTGCTGATCATTGTACTTTATGTAGATGATTTGATTTTGACAGGTGATGAGCTGTTGATACTCTCATGCAAGGATGATCTTGCAAAAGAGTTTGAGATGAAGGACTTGGGCCTCCTTCATTATTTCCTAGGATTGGAAATTTGGCAGTGCAGTGATGGACTGTTTATTTGTCAAGGCAAGTATGCCCAGGAGATGCTGGAGAAGTTCAACATGCATGGCTGCAAGCCTGTTGATACTCCTCTTCCTGGTGGATGGAGGAAGGAGGATGCTACTTTGGCGGAGGTAGTGGATGCCACTGTTTATCGATAGTTGGTGGGGTCGCTTATGTATCTGGTCAATACACGACCCAACATATGCTATGCTGTTAACTAGCTTTCACAAGCTATGGTTAAGCCTACCAAGCTCTTCTGGAAGGCAGGCAAGCATGTATTGAGGTATCTCAGAGGCACATCGAGATATGGATTATGGTACAGACAATCGGATGAGGTGAAGCTAATTGGCTTCGCTGCATGCAGATTGGGCAAGGAACCAACGACGTAAAGAGCAATATCCGGAGGGATTTTCGTGACGGTCGACAATAGTTTCTCGCAAGGCGAGGAAGCGCAGATCCATGGCACTCAGCCTGTGCTGCAGGCGAAGTATATGGCAGCAAATTTCACTGCATGCGAGGCTATGTGGATGAGGAAGATCCTAGTCGGGTTGTTCAGTTCACACTTAGAACCTACTGTGATTTAATGTGATAATCATAGTTGCATCAAACTCTCGGTTAATCCAGTATTTAATGATAGATCTAAACACATTGACATCCGATATCATCATATCAGATATTTTGTGCAGCGGAAGATCATGTTAGTTTCATACATTCCTACGGAGGATCAGGATGTTGATATCTTGACGAAGGCGCTCACCAAGTGCAAATTCGAATGCCACAGGGGCAGGATGGGGGTTGTAGATAATCCTTCTCTTGTTTAGAGGGAGTGTTGAGATTGCAACAAGATGATGAGCTTAGTGGAAATGATTCGCCTTCACTAAGTGGGCCCGTAGGCTATTTTTTGCGTAAAGTCTGCTTTTAGACTACGTCTATTTTTAGACATATGGATCATGTTCTATGAGTTGCAGGATGTTATTTGTGGATGGTTGGTCAAGTCAGAAAAAAATAGATGGAATTATATTTTTAGACATATCAATAATCTATTTTTAGATTTTGGGGCCTAAAAATAGATATGTCGAATATTATTGGCTCTTAATAATATTTGGACTCTAAACATTATCTTATTCTCTTGGAGTACTTCAGTTAAGTGCACAGATGTGGCACAACAACTGACAGAAGTAATTATGCTATTCCTGAGGGTTTACTGGAGCTAATACATGGAGGAATTCATCTAGAACTCATGTGACAAAGTTTGGTGGAGTTGTAGAAGTAATTGGTGGAGTTGTGTTTAGTTTAACTCTGTTAGACACAATTGAGCTAGTTGTATCTAGTCTAACTGATTGATACACTAGTGAGAGTGGTGTGAATTAATTATTAATTAATTCACTAATTATAAACTCATTAATCAACTAAAGAATGCATCAGTTAACTTCAGTGCATGGATAGTTTCAGTGGAGACCAGTGCAGAAATAGGTGAAAGAGCAGGTTAACTATCAGTTGTGACTATACCGTTGCTATTTGCAACACACAGATAGGTGGAGAAGCCCATGAGGATTGCGCAGTACAAGCCAGGTGGTTTATCTATTTAATTAAGCCATCCCATAGCATTGATTACGCAATAGAGGCTAGCTATCAAGTGGCAAAAGATTGGAGCATGTGTTTTTCTAGATCTAGCTTGATAGTGTGTAGCAATTGGAGGTGGTGCTGTGAGCTTGTGAGGAGATTTGTACTATGATTGCTACATGATCTCCATGACATATAATATACAGATAGTTGGGGTTTTCAGCTTTAAGCTTTCCCATTAAATACTGTGTTCATATGTGTGATTGTTTGTGGTTTTAATGTATGCATGCAATTGATTTATTTCCGCATGTGATGATCAATGGTAGAAGAGATTTTGTATTATGCATGAAGCTAAAATAGTTTCAGATCGAGAATCTCGGTGAATAATATATCAGTTATTCAAATTTCTACAACCTTCAGTTCAAGTGAGGCTACCATAAGGATGCCCAGTCTTGGCTAGAACATTGGGTGGTAAAGTAAAAGATCATTTTGGAGATAAGGATAATATTAAAAATATTATTACCTCCAAATTTAAGGATAAGTTGTGGGATGATAAGGAGTTTGAGGGAAAAATGAAGTTAAGGTATTATAAGGAGGTGATCAACCCCAATCTTGATAACCAGAATTATCTTTATCTTTCTACCTGACCACTGTTAAGAAGATAATTAGAATTGCCAAGATCACAACTAATTCTCATGATCTTCAAAGTGAGATTAGGTATTGACCAATTCCCAAAACACCTTGGGATGAAATAGTCTCCACTAAGAGGGTTGAAGACGAAAAACACTTTCTCTTGGATTTTTCTGCTCTTACTCACATCCATTCTAATTTTCAAAATATATGTCATTACTAAGATTCTTGACTTGTTAATTCAACAAAACTATGGCTATTTCAGAACACTTGTCTCCCTTATTTTTGAACTTAGAAATAAAATATTAAAGAATCTCAATTAATATTTTACTTTATTAACGTCCTATACACCATATTGGTCTTAGTGGATGTTAATAAACATCATCATCAACATTACACACACATAATGTTTTTAGTTTCACAATTGTCATTTAAAAAGAAGAAGTAAGAAACAAGTTTCATTATTGCCAAAGAAAAAATTAAAGTAAAATTAGTAGACAAATTTAATTTGCAATAATAAGAAACATCCATATCATCAACTGTATTAGAATAATATACATCACTTCCATTTTTTTGTGGTAGTTCTAGTCCATACCTTTCCAACCTCATCAGGATGAACACTTTCAATTGTTTTATGGCCATTTTGGGGAACCTTTTTGAGATGGTCTAGGTTGCTCTATTGATTGAGATGGGTCTGCACCAAGATTTATCCTTCTGATCCTCTCTATCACATCACTCAAAGGGTATTTTGGATTAGAAGAAGTGGAAGGAACTTCATGAGGGGTAAATATTTCTACAAAAGGAGATTCCATAGATTGATCCAAGATAGGGATCCCCCCTTCAAGATGTTGAATCTCAATTTCAAATTCATGATAATTTTTTGCATGGTTGAATCTATCCAACTATTAAAGTTGCTTCTCAACAATATTATTTGTCTTGGAGAATTCATGAAAAATCACATATCTAAACAACATAAAATTATTACTTACCTCATCATAGACATTATATGATTTGGTTGTATCCAAGTACCCAAACAAGATGCAATTTAGACTCTTTGCATAAAGCTTGCTTCTTTTTAATTTAGGAATCAAGGCATAGTAGGGGTAATCAAAGATACTAAGATGTGTTACCAAAAGAAGTTGGCCATACCACATTTCATAAGGAGTATTTTTTTTTAGAGCATGAAATGGACATTATTTTTGAAATATACTGCACATAGAATTGCATCAGCAGAAAACATCAGGTTTACATTTTTGAAAAACATCATTGAGCGAACCATATTTTAGATTCATGTTCATTCTTTCAGCTACACCATTTTGTTGATGATTATATAGAATATTTTCTTGATGTTGAATCCCATGTTGATGAAGATAGCTTTCAAATTCATTAGAATTATATTATTTTCCATTATTGGTACAAAGAGAGCCAATAAGTGATTTTTCATCATTTCAATCCATGCATGAAAGTTTTTGAAAGTTTTAAAATCCTTGAATTTACTTTTCAATAGGTATACCCAAGACATTTTGGTGTAATCATAAATAATATTGATCATATATTTATTTCCATTTGCAGAACGAATATGCATAGGGCCACATAAATCATAAGGAATCAGTGCAAGCTTTTTGTGTGATTCGGAAGCAAATTCATGAAATGGTTATTTGTTGTGTTTTCCTAGTATACACATATCACATTGCTTTTGTTTCCTTAGAATAGTTGTAAAAATAGGAACAATATTTTTTTTCAACAAATGAAGACTATAACTATTAAGATGTCCAAATATTTCATGCTAAAGAAGGCTAAATGGAAATGTACATTCATTATACTAAGAAATGCATGGAGAGTTTTGTGCATGATTTTTTGTTCCTTACAACTTCAACAATCTTTCTTCCTCTATTCCACTCATGATAACTATGTTTTCTAATGATTTTATTATGTTAACTTTTCCATAAAATATGAATGGATTTTTCTTGCTGGTGAATGTGAACAAGGGACAACTAGTTTGTCTAAAATCCTAGAAGGTAGAGTACATCATGTAGAAGAAAGTTATAGGTAGATTAAGCCTAATGGTGCCAAGTTTAGATGGCTTGAGACTTGATTTGTCTGAAAATTAAAATAATTCACCTGTGTTATCACTGAGGTCATTAGAGAAGTATTTCTGAAAGTTCATATCATAGTTTGCACATCGATCAAGCACCCATGCATATTTCCAATAATCAAATGGAGTATGAAACAAATGTTCAATTACACCAATATTGCAATGGGAAACTATGTAATGAGTAGATTCAAGTGCTTTACCTTTCGGTTGATCTGGTGCTTTACTTTTTCTTATTTTCATTCTTGCTTGATTTTCACCAACGATATTCTGCATGTGGATGCATCATGTCCATCTCTATTACAATGAATGCATTGATGATGTCCTCCCCCTACCTCGGTGATTCTTCTTTCCAAGTCTCCTTCTACTACCTCATCCTCTAAAAGAATCTAGTGATTGATTCTTCTCTTTATGTGGAAGAAACATAGCTTCTTCAAGGGTTTTAGAAGCAGTCTTCCTCTTCCCAAACGATTTCTTATGATCTACAAACTTATCCACAAGAGAGTCAAAAGTAATATCCTTGAGTTGTGTACTAGCTTGCAAAGATTCAAGATAATGCGAGTATTTAGGACAAAGCGCCTTGAAAAAGCTCATGAGAGGAATATCCATTTTAACTTTAGTTATGTCTACATCATACATGATAGCTCTAATATCTAAGGCTAAGGTTAAGGGGTTATCATATTTAAACTCAAGGTTGAAGAGCTTAATCATAAATTTAACCACTCCTAGTTTTGAGTGTGATTCATACAAATATTTTAAATTCTTCAATGCATCATAAGAATTTTTAATTGGAATAATATGACGAACCACATATTCACTTACGAAAGAACTAATTATGGCATATGCCTTATTTTTCCTGTTCTCTCATATGGAGATACCTTTTTCTGACGTAGATTTGATAGGTGTATTTTCACCTTTTCCTTCAGAGATACCTTTCCATAACTCAAGATGAGGGTGTAACTGATCTTTGTGGACCATTCATGGTAGTTCTCTTTGCTAGTGAGCACCACACCCACAATAGATATCAGAGAATTAATCTTTAAGTAGAGTATTAAGCTAAATTATTTGTAATGTATGCTTCAACTCAGATAATACAATGAATAAAAGCAATCTTAGACACTCTCATTTCCATTTACAACAATAATAATACACCGTAATTTTCCATAGGAAACCCTCATGGCTTAATTACAATATACCACATTAGCATTCACACAATACTTTAAAAATACAAAACCAAATTCTATATCAGAGTACACTCTCTTTCTGTCCTGCTATGGGGACCCTATCCATGAACAACTCGATGATAAAAATGCACAATATTTACATACATACTTATTCAAATTTGAATTCTCATTTAACAAATCACAACACTTGTTTTCGCGTTAACTAAGTACAATGCTTACACAACACATGACAACAAACCCCTTTTTTGTTTGGTCCCGAAAGCAAAAAACCCTATAGAATAAATGGTTCCTCTCCCTTGATTCACAAAAAAGGGTTACAAGAGAGCTCAATCCTCTACTATGACAACTAGTGTTGTAAAGGTTATATTCCATCAACACTATGTTGTGAAAAAAAAAATTCTATGCAGTTGATGTGAAGACAAAAGTTCTTTAAATCTCATGAGAATAGATTGATTTTTTTGAGTTAGAATTTTGTCCTAATGGAAATCTCTATTATGCAAAAAAAATGCAGCTAGTGATGGGTGATGAGCCCCATTATTGAAACAAGAATGATGCAACTCCCAAGTATACCAACTTAAATTATCAACTTAGGGTTCGTACAAACTTAAGAGGTGTTGAAATTATATGTGCAACACAGAATGGTTCCTTATTTCATTTATATGTTTCAATGAATTGAATATCACGAAATCAAACTCTAATCTAATTTCATAATGTAAAATTTGCATTGAAGATGAAACCTAGTTTATGGAATGGAAATAATAGTGCTTGAAATAGAAATCCTAGCTTAAGAATAAAGAAATAAAATAATCTAACATGCACGAAGGAAAGAGAATCTAATCAATCAATGAATTCCAAATAGGTTATACCCATTGATAGATTTCATTAGATACTTCATGTGGAGATTAAGGAAATCATTATTGTGTTATCCAATTCATAAATTTGTCCATTGACCCAAATTGTTGAGATGTGTTGCAGGGGTAAAAAGGAAAATCCTAAGTGGTCTTTGGTCTGCCTAAATCATGGATTTAGAGACTAGGGTTTATTATTTGAAGCCTAAGGGGAAAAAAACAATATTTTAGAACAAATCTGGTTAAGTTTATAGATGCTACAAGAGAGCTACAAGAGTGCTACAAGAGACCCTATTTTGCTACAGGAGGAGATAACTTGCCGAATTCCAAAGTTAATCAAATGAAAATGGGACAATAATTTTTATTATTATTATTAATTATGATGTGTTAGGTCTCCAATACAAGTGTAATCACTCCAAAATAACCCTATTTACATGAGCTAAAAAATAGAAGAAAATTACTAGTCTAAAAACTGGAAATTCAAGAACTAGTGAACTAGTTAACCTACTTAATTCCTAAGCTATTAAAGTGAAAATTCCATGGGGATTTTTTTTTGAATTTAATGTTTTTATGACCCAATACAAGTATAATCAACTCAAATTAAGCTCATAATTAATACATTATAAGAAATAGCATAAAATTACTACTATTTTGTGACAAGGGACTTCTAGAAATTCTGGATTTGTGAACTAGTAAACCAATCCAGGTAGCTCAATCATGAAGATGAGTTGTAAAATATTTTATAAGGATGAATAATTCTTGTGACTCTATAAATAACCTGAAAAATAACTCACTTAAATTATTTAACCTGATCTTATAGAAAAATAAATATCAATACTAAATGTAGAAATAGGAAAAACAAGAATAAGAGATGCATGTGAATAAGAAGTGAAAAGAAGAAAATACAATTGCAAAAAAGGGATTTGAGGATCCTCGAATGGAAAATACCAAGGATAATCAAATTCATATGAAGGATACAAAGCTTTAGAAGCTAAAAATGGCACCAAACTTCATTATTTGAATCGATCCAAGTACATCCTTTCTATAAATGAAAGCGGAGCTACTAAATAACAATTTTTCTTCACAAGAAGATTAATAAATGGATGCTTCTAGAGGAAAATTTGAATTGGTACTTATAAAAATTGATGGGGAAACATTATCATTGAAAGGAGGAGTATTTTCCCTCCAAAATTCCTCAAAAGGTGGATCTCGTTCCCAACATGGGAATTTTGATTAAATGACAGGGAACACATTCCTAGATTTTCTCAATCACTGGAGCTAAAAAATATTTCAATAATCTCATGATATTTTATTAATTTTTTATCCAATATTAATCATCCTATAGTAGGGATCAAGTCCCTAAATTATCTCCTCCTCCAAATCTTCATAATCTGCCTAATCTTCTCACAATATTATTCAAAAATAAATAAGATTAGGCACATAATACGAAATCATGTCTAAACCATCCTAAGAACGTATTAAAGCTAAAAAAAATTATCAAATATATAAGGAGAGGATTAATGTATCCTTCATGTGCCTAAGAAATCTTATATGGGCCTTAATTTTTTTCTAATTTGGAGGCCCATCGTACCCCCCCTACTGAAACTATTGCTCATCGTCTAAGAAACATATCCATCCCCCTTGCCCTGTTGTTCTTCATGTATGCTGACATGTTTCATGTTTTATTTTTTGGTCTATTTTATGCTCTTTATACTTCTCTTCTTTCTACTCTTTTATCTGCATTTTTCCCCTATTTTAGTTTCCCAAGGAAATCCTAATGTAGGTCTAGGTTGCTTCTTTCTCTCAGGTGATTCTTCAATTATAATGGGTTCTATTTTTGAGGGAAACACCTTGATTTTGGTTCATCTTCTTGGCCACTTGGATCTTGTAAATTAACTACAAACTCAAGTGCAGTATCATTATCATACCCCCTTACCTTTTCAAAAAATCCCATCTAGTTGCAATTTGAGAAAATGGTAAGAACTTCAATTGTGAGAGTGAATTTTGGATTCTTGGTCATGACACATCATACTATCCATCAAATTATTATGAACACCCTTGACTAGAAATATGAATTCTCTTTTCTCATTATATTATGGAACTAAAAACACTTAAGACAAAGCTCCTTCTTCTTATATAGGGACAAATTATCATGAATAACCTAAAACAAAAGAAAGTAATGATGTGATAACCAATATACTAACTTGGATACCTTTCACCCTTGGAGAATTTACCATTATGCATCCAAAACTGCCTGCAGCAAATCCTTTACAACTCTATTGTGTTTCTTTGTACCTTTTGGCAATACATTAATCATTTTTCAACACCTAACTAGCTATTTTTTTACAAAGAAGCTCTCCTGTAGTACTATTGGTACTCTTCTCACACTATTGGTACTCATGTACCACTTCTGTTCTTTCCTTTAGAAGTTATGTTCCTTCCTATAACAACTATGTTTTATCCCTGTAGTGGATATTTTTTATCCTATAGCATATTTTTTTGCACCCTTGCCATTTCCTGTGAATATTTCCTTACTTCCCAAGGCTTTAGGGAAAAATTTTCCTCCCTATAGCACTCTTATTAGCTTCTTGTAGCAAATGTGTTCTTCCTGTAGCAGTGATGTTCCTTCCTGTATAACACAATTGGAATCTTGTAGCAACTAATCTTTGCATTCCAAGAGGTGGTAGGTCCACTTCATATATATATATATATATATATAAAGAGAGAGAGAGAGAGAGAGAGAGAGAGAGAGAGAGAGAGATTCTCTTTTTGCATTGCATGCAAAATAAAATCAGATTTATTTTCGTTAACTGAGTTGGCCTCCAACTAATTTTTGAACTCCATGATAACATCTCACATTCTTAGGTCTTTTTTTTCTTGTATCTCACTTATCTCACACATGTGTGGTTAAGTGACTTTCTAGATAAGACTGAGGCTTCCTACTATTAATTTTGGATATAAAAGGCATTTCCTTCTCATACTTTTAAGGTTTTATTAAGCTATAATGTGTTTGAAGGGTGAGTTTAGAGAGTTTCATACTTGTGTCTTACCATGAGTGTCTTTTTTTTTGTGAAAGGTGTTTTTGTAGTGGTGGAGGCTGCCTTTGATGATCATGAAGCCGCATCTGATAATTTGTTAGAGGTCCTCTAGGTTTTCTTGTTTTTCTTGTTGCTTTGCTCCTGAGACGCTCTTGATGTCAGTGTTTTGGCTAATCATATTTCATTTCTAAATAGAGGTAAGGTTGTTGTGCATGTCTTCTAAATTGGATTACACCTTGAATGATGATGTCCCTATGTGTGTGCAGGTGTTTATCTCATGACTGGGTTGCATCTACTGGTGGAGTGCTTCTATAAGGGTGATGAGTCACTTCCTGGGTGCAGACATTTCTCCCTCATGGTTCTTGTTGGTGGGGGATAAAAAATATCAGATATTTCTTTTGATTGCACAGGTTTCTACAGGAGGAGTTTCTTCCTGTAGAATCCCTTTGATCCCTTCTTCTAGTCTTCAATTGGCATGGTGGTGATGAGGGGAGTGATGAAAAGACATGTAAATAGGTTCAGAGTCATGAGGAGGTAGTATGAAGAATGGAAAAATGGAGAACAATGCTCTGTGTGTGTTTTTTTTAGGCAGTATAGAGTGAACATTTTGAGCAAGTTTAGGCGAAATGGAGTGGATGAGTGATGGACGGGTGATGAGTAAATAATTTTAGGGACCTCTTCACCATTTTATAGAGGCATCATGGCCTTTTGGGATATTCTTCTCATTGGATCCCCCTCCTGTAGCTGCATAGACTCCTCCTATAGCATTATTTGATCTCCTGTAGCATTACAGTGAGGAGGTGAAATTTAAATTTATGGTTGATTGGAGGGTGGTGAGAGATGGTAATATGAGTGAGGGGTGTGAATATGATATGGCATTGATGGAAGGATGGACGATAGCTTATAGGTGAGCTCCTATAGCAATTATGGTCCCTCCTATAGAAACATTATTTTATTCATTTTATCTTCTAAAGCTTGGTATCCTTGTATGAATTTGATTATCCTTGGGATTGGCCATCACAGGAGCCTTAGGGTCCTTTTTTACAATTTGATTTTCCTCTTTTCACTTCTTATTCGCATGCATCTCTTATTCTTGTTTTTCTTATTTATGCATTTAGTATTGATGCTTCTTTTGTTGTAGAATTGGGATAAATGATTGAATTGAGTTATTTTGTAGGTTATCTATAGGTTCACAAGCATGATTCATCCTTACATTTTTTTTTTTTACATTTCATCTTCATCATTGAGCTACTTGGATTGGTTTACTAGTTCACAAATCTAGAATTTCTGGAAGTCCCTTGTAAAAAAATAGTAGTAATTTTCTGTTATTTTTTAGAACGTGTTAATGAGATTCATTTGAGTTTATTATACCTTTATTTTGTCACAAAAATATTCAAGTTAATAACCAAATTCACCCCATGCAATTTTCACTTGAATAGGTTAGGCATTTGGTAGTTTAACTAGCTCACTAGTTCTTGAATTTCCATTTTTTAGACTAGTAATTTTCTGCTATTTTTTGGCACATGTTAACATGGGTATATTGGAGATATTACACTTGGAATATAGATATAATACAGCATAATTAATAACAATTTTTTTCCGATCCCATTTTCATTTGATTTACTTGGGAATTTAGCAAGTTATCTCCTCTTGTAGCACCTCCTGTATCACTTTTGTAGCTCTTATGTAACAAGTGTAAACTTGACCAAATCTGCTCCAAAATCTTGGTTTTTGTCCCTTAGGCTTGAATAATGACCCCTACACTCTAAATACATGATTTAGGAATACCAAATACCACTTAGGATTTACCTTTTTACCCCTACAACACATCTCAACAATTTGGGTTAATGGATAGATTTATGAATTGGATAGCACACTAATGATTTCCTTGATTGCAACATGAATTATCTAATGAAATATGTAAATGGATCTAACCTATTTGGAATTCAGCCATTTATTACATTTTATTTCCTTCATGCATTTTATATTTGTTTACTTTCTCTATTCCTAAGCTAGGATTTCTATTTCAAGCACTATTATATCCATTCCATAAACTAGGTTTCATTTTCAATGTAATTTTTCCATTATGCAATTAGGCTAGTGTTTCACTTCATGATATTCACTTCATTGCATTAGATCAAAGAAAGAAGGACACACTACATGATTCACATATAGTGTTTACACCTCTTAAGTTTGTACGAACCTCGGGTTGATAATTTAAGTTGGTAGCCTTAGGAGTTGCAGCATTCTTGTTGCAATACTCGGACTCATCACTTTTTGGCATCGTTTCTAGGGAGGTGTCAAAGTATGCATTGTTTTATTCCATAATTTATTCATTTATTTTAATTTCTACAAAAACAAAAAATTGGATTAGGCATCTTTCATTTCAAGAATATAAAATTGCATCGCATTAGCATTCTGATTCAATTTTTTTATAGAAAATCAAAAAAAAAAAAATCTCCAACACCAACCCCCCACCTACTTGATCACGTGGTGCAGTAAGAACACCATCACCATCCACTTTTGTAGGTAAAATAAGAAGCAGTGGCAGAGAAGGTAGAAGAAATGGATGGATATGAAAACAATGAAGAATATCCTCTTGGATTTCCCATTCAAGATACTGATGTCAGTGTGCATATGAAGAAAATCCCTCCATATTTCCTTCCCAACTTCCATCGTATGAGGTCAAAGGATCCAAAAACCTTTCTCGTTGAATTTTAAATTCTTTGTACATATTATTGTTACTTACTCAACACTCAAAAGTTGATATTTTTTCTGACAACATTGAAGGATAAAGATCTTAAATGGTTCATAAGTTTAGGAACTAATTCAATAAGATCATGGAATGATATGAAAAAGATATTTCTAGAAAAATGTAAAGATAAGGGTATTAAAAAATAAATATTTATAATGAATCAAAAATAAAATGAGAGCCTTGAGGATCTAATAGATATATTTATGTATAATGTTAAGAGAGAAAATTGTTTCATTAGGATTTTACACACTAAAAACCCTCTTACTTAGAACAATTAGGGTTGTGTGGATTGATCTCCTCGATCTCATAAGTAGAGGTGACGTATATCAATTATAATTTGAATAAATTTTTGAAACATTCAAGCACATATCAAGAGGAAGGTCAAGAGTAAGTAAATCAACATGAAGATTGATAAGTCAAGTTGGATTTGGAAAATTTCTTGATAACTTTAAAACATAAATTCTTAAAATTCTAAGCGAACAAGTAGAAATGTTAATAATGAAAGATAAGAAAAAATAAGATGTTGATATTTGTGTTGTCCATGCAGAATCACATTCTATTAAATATTTCCCATCATTACTGAGGTTGAATGAATTTTACCAAGAGGAGAATGGAGAAATTAAATCGCCAAAGAAGTTATGCTATGTAGCTCCAAGAAGACTATGGAAGCCTAGTCAAGCTACTATGATGCAAGAGCATAATTCATAATTTCACGGTTATGCACATCCATCTCAAAGTTATTGAAACACACCATTTCCTTGGCAACCTTGACCATCTCAACCCCAAAACCAATCTTGACAACAAGGTTGGAAAGGACCTTATGGGATAAATCCACAATATCCTCAATATTTTCTTCAATATCCTCCATACCCAACTCCATGTTATCCACACCATCCACCTCCACCACAACCACAACCCCAACCACATCCATCTCATAGATCCACTCCCACTCAACTACCTATAACACCATTTCTAAAACCCATAAGAAATTACCTCAACCAACTTACAATGTTGAGGTACACCACTTCCAATCATCTCCTCTTGATCTAAATGGTATTCATCTTAGATCGGGAAAGGTATTTAAAAAAAAAAAGAGAGAATATATTGATGTCATTGAAGGAAAAAAACCATAAGAAGAAGATTCAAATGAGGAGACCAAAGTATCATGGGTTGCACTTGATGGAGATAAGACAACAGAATCAGAGATAGAGGAGGTTCCATCATGTTCAGCATAAAATCCTCTGTGTGTTCAAGAGAATTATCAACAAAAATAATATATGAATTCCATGGAATAAGAAGACATATAGGATGACCCAAGAATCAAGTGGACCAAGGGCATCACTTCTATATTGAAATATGGCTCTAGACAATCATTAAGTTGCATCAACACACTCTTCTTCAATAATTTCTAATTTTATCTCAATCAAAGCAGTTGGTCTCTCACATTCAGGTACATGTCAAAGCATATATTTCAAGCCTACACATTAGTTTATCTGTCATTTTGATGTGCACATGGCTCCATTGGAAGTATTTATATACTTGAAAAATATTTTGTGTTTCCAAGTAGAGTAGGATATAAAAAAAAGAAAAAAAAATAGGAAATGAATAAAATCTCAGGTGAAAACCTCCTTCAAGGCTTTTGAGATTGGCTCATTGTGAAAACCTCCTTCGAGGAGCCTAAGATTGGCTCATTGATTGAAAACCTCCATGAGGTAGTCAATGGGATGGAAAAAAAAAAGAGACAAAAAGAAAAGATCCTGGGTGAAAAATTCCTTTGAGGTGCCTAGGCCGACCTGCTAATTGAAAACCTCATTGAGGAAATGAGTAGGCCTAAAAGAAAAAAATGAAAAAATGAAAAAAAATATTTACTCAATGTATCTCTCTCTGAAGAATGGAGGTGATCTCCAAACTTTGCAAGCAAAAAAAACAACTTAGCACCAAAAGGAAAATGTTGGTAAAAAATATAATCAAAGGAAGTCAAAATTGGACATTATCCTCCTTTTCTAAGATGCTCAAAAAGGACCTAGGTCACGTAAATCCATCACCCTCATCCATTTCCAACATCCACCCATTATTTCCAATCATTTTCCTTACTATCCTAAAATTCTACAAGAGGCTTTTGCTTTGCTATAGGAGACCAAAACATATAGAGTAGATTTTTTTTTTTGTTACCATATCTCAACAACGGTGAATCCATTGGATGATATGTTTCATGGGGAGATGCATATGGATTATTGAAACATGCACAGGAAATTTCAGAAAATTTAGTGCAAACTTTTCAAGAAATTGGCCTCCATCACCTACAACCATTTTTCATTTTTCTCGATATTCGTGCATCCATTGGATAAGAATTTTTAATGGATAGCTGCATAAGGATGATGGAAACATGCTCAAAAAATTTAAGTTCAATCCAGTCTATTGTTTGAGAGATATGAATGGCAACAAACTTCATTATTTGAATCAATCCAAATACATCTCTGCTAGAAATGAAAGTGGAGCTGCTAAATAACAAGTTTTCTCCACAAGAAGATTAAGAAATACATGTCTCTAGAGGGAAATTCAAATTGGTGGCTAAATTGATGGTGAATCATTCTCCTTGAAAGGAGAAATATTTCCCCTCCAAAATCCCTCAAATAGTGGATCTGGTTCCCAACACTAGGAATTTGCATTAAATGACAGGGAACACATTCCTAGATTTTCTCCATCCCTGGAGCTCCAGAATTTGTCAATAATTTCATGATATTTTTTTCATTTATTATCCAATATTGATCCTCCTGTATTATGGAGAAAGTCCCTATATTATCTCCTCCTCTAAATCTTTATAATCTGCCCAATATTCTCACAATATTCTTCAAAAATAAATAATATTAGACTCATAATATGCAATCATATCTAAAAATTCCTAAAAGAATATTAAAGCTAAAAAAATTATTAAGTGTAGAAGGAGAGGTTCAGTATAGCCTTCATGTGCCTAACAAAGGTTAGAAGAGCCTTAATTTTTGTCTAATTTTTAGGCCCATCAATGGGCCGACTGTTCAAATCCTCATGAACACACATCCTCGCCATCCTAGTTTTACCCTAGCCTCTAAATCGAACTATCTAATGCATAAAACAAAAATGCATATTGGTTAATTGACAATGCTAACATGACATAGACATTTGTAAAACATTTGTTGCACTAAAGGGTAGGACAAGGATCGGCTAAGGGACAAAGATGGAAAGTGAGCATTAGGGTTCTAAGAGGTAATTTTTTTTTAGTAGTGGAGACCAGTAGACAAATATGGAAGCTAGCAGTTAGTAACCAATTTAAAGGAGTAGAGAAATTGAGCTTTGATACCATTTCAGGCCAGGATATTTAACCCCCAAAATGTATGTTTTGCATTTACATGAGCATCATTATATGCATGAAGACGGGTCAGCTTTGGGATTTAGATTTCAAAGTCTCTTCCCATTCTAACTATTGAATTTTATGTATTTACATGTTTGCACATTTTTAACAATTCCTAAGGATTATATATGTCTAAAACCCATTTTAGTATTAGTAAATGTTATATATTCTCTCATGCCATGATTTTTAGGTTTAGTCCAATGGCCAATTTCTCTATAAAGTTCATGCTAGTTTGTTTTTATTTGATCAAATAACTATTCTATTCTCTAATTTGGCTATAATATATGTTGAATAAAAACCATACTTTCTATTTAAAAATGTGAAAGTACATTTCATAAGTGGTATGTCCACATTAGATATTAAAAAAAATTATTTACTTTTTAAGAAAAACTTCCCCAAAAATGTGCTAAATAATTTTTATGTTTTGAACCAATGTTCAATTAAATAACCACAAAGGATTGATTACTAATCCTTCACGAAAACCATTTGATATAGATATTAGATTTAAGATCTAGATCAATGCAACAATACATTCCCCTTGAAGTTCTTCTATGACAAAAGTATTTTTAGGTTGATTGAGACTTTCTTTTGAGAGATTTTCTTCGACGATATTGAAATATTTGTAAACGTGATAGAAAGACAAATATTCAAATAAAGATATTGTTGCCTTAATATAATTTGTAATTGCTTCAATATCAAGGGTTATCACTTGATTACAACCTCACAACCAATTTATAACGAGAATAATCCTCAAAGACTTGAAGCCTTTGCATCTCCTTAAAATAAACTACTTTAAGTAATAAAAATAGAGCAATGAATTCTCCCATAGTATTATTGTTAAAACCAATATTAGCTTTCCCTTGAAAGGAATTATGATTACAGAATGATAGTATGAATCCAACACCTTAGAGTTGACCCTCTAATTAACTTGCACCATCAGAGAGCCCATATGGACTTATCGATGGAAGTACCTATTGACAATTGGAAACTTGAGAGAGAAAGTCTATCATTGGTAGGAATTAAAAATGAAATGGATTGAATATCCACCAATTGAGGAGATGAAGTCTTACCTTCAAATATGTTCATGTTATGTGCCATCCTAATCCTTCGTGCAATAACCAACCCTAAATAATTACCTTTGACCTTATATTGTAATTATTATTTTATATCTAGGTTTGATTAACGTTGATATTTTGCATGTGGGTTTTTTTTTTTAAATGAAATGGATAGGTGTGTTGGTATTGATTCAATATGGTTTGAAGGCCATATTTACAAAGTCTCTGAAGATCATGGTTATCATAGAAACATTATTAACAAAAATATCTATCAAACCCTAAATAAAAAAATAATCAAAAATTTCTTTTGGATTCCCTAAAATCACCCTTCCTTTCATAAAAGGAACCACATAAAAAATAGCTAAAATTATAAAAAGATAAAACATCATGGTTTCTTTCACTCCTCCAAACACTATTAGAAAGTTAACTGAATTTTTCAAATACCATGTGTACCCTAATCAACATATAGGTGTTTACAGTGTTCCTTGTTCTTGCAAAAAAGAATAGATAGGAGAAGTTGGTAGATTGGTTAACATTAGAATCAAATAGCATGCTACAAACATATTGAAAAATAAAGCTTCAAAATCTTCCCTAGAAGAACATGCATTCTCCTCCTCTCATTATATTTGTTTGGAAAACACTAAACTTATGCAAAAATAAGAATACTACTTTAAAATAGAAGAATTAAATAAGCCATAAAGATTGAAATAAAAACAAACACTATAAACTGAGATTACAGCCTGAAACTTAGTAACACTTGGAAACCTTTACTTAAGTAAATTAAAATTTAAAATTTAAAATTAATATTAATTAATTAATTAAAAATAGATATCATGAACAATTATCTAAAATATACATTATAATCACATAAAATTTTAGATCAAATTCTAGTTAGATAACTATTATCATTAGAAAAATAAATATACATATATACTAAATAACATATATATCACTAAATAATTAAAATACAAAATTAATTAATTAATAAACTAATAATTAAAATAGATATCATGAACTAACGCAAACCAAAGTATCTAAAATATACATTATAATTTTTTAAAATATTAATAATTCTACAATTTATCAAAAAACGTATTGAGAATTGTGTTACCCTGGAGATGAAGTCACATTGAAAGTCCAAAACGTTGGGTTTTATAGAAAAATTCTTCATTATTTTTTCAAAAAAAAAATTCAACATTGTAATTGCAGCAAGGATGACTTCTGCAATGAGTCCTTAAAGAATAATTAAAGGTGCCACCCTACCTCAAGGGTTATGTCTGCATTCTTGTGTTTATTCCTTTATTGTCTATTTGTGTGTATTTGTTATATTATTATCAAATTAATATCTCTCTTCTATTTTCAGATCTATTGAGTTACACTACACTGCGAATACACATTTTCACATTTAAGTATATCTACATATATTACGTCATTATATTTAATTATAGATCACAATCTGCATGCACAAATACTTTTGTGGGTTCAAATGGCAATCTTTCTGTATTCAATTGATTTTACAAAGCTGCAATCATATTTATAGGTAGATCGAAACATACTACAAAAGATTTATTATAATTTTAGTTGTGTAACCTCTTTACAGAGCCTTCAATCATCCTTTTAGGGGCGATATGTATGTCTCTTCCTTAGTTAGAAGAATGCTAGTAGTACATTTTTAACAATAAAGGAGATAGATTGAAGTGATAACAAGTAAAAAAACAAATCACAAAATCAGTTAACACAACACGAGGTGGAAAAACTTATTAGTCTTTACATCGATAAAGTTATCGAAAGCAATTCCATGCATATAGTCAACAAAAAGATCAACCCTAAGTTCTCAACACACTTTATACTAACTGGATTTAGAAAAAAGTTACATTATGACTCTCTTTCACAACTCAAATCACAATGTTCTTCATAAGACATTGATATATTTTTTCACAAAAAAATCAATAATTTATCTTTGCCAATGGAGAATCACCACATCTTTGGAAAATAAATCTAAATTAAACAACTTTAGTGACTTAATAGTTTTAAAAATATGGCCAACTAATCTCTCACTACACATATTGACTTTAATATTTAACAATAAAAATGCTCAAACTCATAAAGAAAAAGATAAAGGGAGTTTATAATGAGAAATTATATTCAATCTTCCATTACTCGCATGTGATTTTATTATACATAAGTTAATTTGCATAAAATAAGTGATCATAACAATATCTAATAACAAGAAATTCAATTCAACCATTTCCATAACTATTTCTATAATCTCTTACTAAGCTTCTTAATTGATTCCATGAAATAATCAATACTAAATTTTCTGATTGTTTTCATCCTTATTCATAAATAGAAATTATGTGTAGTCTATATCATTATTTATTTTGTTTTCTAAGTTATGTGAGTCTTTAGATGACTAACATGCCTAACCCATGTATTGATTAGTGGTGACTGAGGGGCATCTAAGCCGTCAAAATCACCTAAGGATCAAACTCGTCTTGGGCTAGACTAGCTCTTAGCATGGATGGATTTTTTTCCATGAGGTTTCATCGGTGACCTTTTTACCACATATTTTCTTAACAAGCACCCTGTCATCATCTATTCTATTTCCCATGGGTGTTTAGTTATTCAATATACATCATTTAAAAATATAAATCCATGAGGTTTTGAACTACTAACCTTTTCACCACAAAGTTCCTTTGTCATTGTCTACAATATGCCCCCGTGGGCATTTAGCTATTAAGTAGATGCCATTTAAAAAATACAAATATTAAATTAATTGAATTTAAATGAAAGAATAATAATAGAAAAATATACTTTTTATATATATAATGTTTTATGGTTCTTAATACAATTATTTTTCAATGGAGATCATACTTTTCCTTAGTCCAAGAGTAAATATCAATACAATAATATTCATAGGCATATAGCTATTATGAAAAGTCACTCACACATGATTGAACTTGGGTGGGGGATATAATAAACATTTTTCCCAACCACCTATGATAACTCCAACTGGAAATTGTGGTACTTAATACCTATAATAACTATAGTTAACAAAATTTTAAAAAGAATAATCATATTATTTTATCATTATATTACAATTATATTTATAAATAAAATAAATATAAATATAATTAAAAATTTATATTTATTGTCCACGGGGTCTTGGATACACAGTGATCGGGTGCTCTATTTAGGCACTCCTTGATGTGAAGTCGCATGTTCAATTCCCTACCCGATTAGGGTGATATATTGGACATGTTGAAGATGTAGTCCTGCCAAACTTATATATATATATATATATAAAATTTTAGGTCCACACTTATCATGTTTTAAATAAAATAAAATAAGAAAATAATTTCACTATACAAAGAAATAAATTAAGGTAGAAGTGAAAAATAAATAAGTTTTGGATATTTTATAATTTTCCTTGATTTTGGTTATATTTAGGAAAAAAATGATGAATAAATATAAATAATTAATATTTAATGAATGAAAAAATACTAGTTACTTACACCTCACATCATATAAATATTTGTTCAAATTTGACTTTCATGTTATCATCTTCCCACATTATGCTTTCCCACCACTCCCTAGTGTTTTTGCACCTAGAAATCCATGGCTTATAAATTAATTCACATAAATCTGGTAGCTTTTCAATCCTTTTTAGAAATATTTTCAAATATTTGCACTTAGCTATCATTAAGACATGGAATTGAAGTAGTGTTTTTTCATCCCACACATCCCTCTTTGATGCTCCACCAAAAGAGTCTAAATTATCTAGCATTTTGAGAACCAAATTATTTAAACTTACATACCCTCTTGGACTCTCTATTCCCAAACCTCTCAGATTAGTACAAAACCTCAACTTGAACATCTTGAAAGACCTACACAACCTGAAAGATGAAAAAGTTGAAAACTGGAAAGATGGCATATTTTTTTCAGGAAAATTTTTGATGGGAAGCTTGCTTAATGAGAGAAAATCGAGCATTCTTAGCTGTCTATTTTATGTTGGGATTGAAGTTAATTAGGTTAATACTGATAGGTTGAGAAATTTGAGAGAGGTTACATTGAGAAAAAAATATGAAGAAATCTCTTGCAACTGTTGATTTCCTTGTAAGGTGAGACTCACAAGGTTTGGGTATCTCAACTTAGTGGGAAGATCTTCCATATAATTCTTGGCTACTAATATCCTATTGTAGTTTTCATTCCCAACCTTTGGAAAATTTTGTTAATTTTGACTTCCCATAAATAGACAGTTCTCCTCTTTCTGCCAAGTGTTGATTTCCATTCCATGAATATAATTGTGAACTCTTATTGTCCTCCTCTATTGACACCTAATCCTAAGGGGTTGGGTGAGATTGTATATTATTGTAATTTAGTAAATAAGGAAGGCAAAGAGTCATTGGGAAGTGAATCCCAATAGCCTCACCTCCATGTATAAGTACACACACAATCTCCATCTAATACACATTGAGTTTTGCGGAGTTACCTCCTGGTCCGACGTGGTATCAGAACCAGTCCCATTTTTAGCATTCCTTCCTTTGGTGTAACTCCCTCATGTTTTGCATTTTTGCAGACTGTTTACTGCTCCTGCCATTCTGCAATTCTAGAAAATTCTGAGTTTTTTTTCACTGAAAATTCTGCAATTTTTTTTTTCTGCACATTCTGCCTTCTTTTTTTTCTGCACACCACTGTACAATTTCTGCTGATGTGCAATTTCTACTCAAATTCTGAGCACAGTTAAATTTACTATACAATTTTTTTACTGTTCACTCACTCCCAACCCACCCTCACAACACCCTCCCCTCACACTCACTCTCTACTCGCACGCCCACCCATTCCTCACAGCACTTAGCCCCCTCACCGCTCACTCCCGCACAACTCACTCAAATCTCGTCCCTCACCCCTCGCCCTCGCCTCCCCTCCCCGCTCATTGTCATCCCACCCCCTCACCCTCCCCACCCTCCTCGCTCACTCCTGCATGGAAATCCTGCCCCGTCACCCTCCCCACCCTCCCCGCTCACTCCCGCACAACAATCCCATCCCTCACCCCTCGTCCTCCCCTCCCTCTCTGCCCCCTCACCCCTCACCCTCACCCACCCTCCCCGCTCACTCCCACACAACGATCCCTGCCCCCTCACCCCTCACTCCCCCTCGCCCCCTCACACAGCTCACGCCCGCCCCCTCACCTTCACCCCCTCTTTGCTCACACTCGCTCCCTCAACACTCGACCTCCCTCCCCTCCCCTCCCATGCAGATTCTCTACGTTTTTTAATTTATTCGACCATAATATCAATTTAATTTTTTTTACAATTTGGCCTCCCCCAGAAATCACCTCCCCCAGTAATCACCTCCCTCATAAATCACCTCCCCCAGTAATCACCTCCCCCAAAAAATAACTTCCCTAGAAAACACCTCCCCCAGATAATACCTCTTTTTTTCCCCCCAAATTTTTTACAAAAAAATAAAAATAAAAACAAAAATTGCAGAATTGAAACCAGAATTTATTTTTTACCCAGGAAAGTAATTTTTTTCCTTCAAAAGAATGCATTCTCTCATATCTATTGTAGGATTTGTTCTCTCCGGAAAGGAGAACTATCCTGAATGGTATCGAAAAATAAAGCACACTCTCATTTTTAATGAGTTGTGGAGAGGAATTTGTGAAGGAGAAGAAGACCTTCCACCAGCAAAGCCCACTTCAAATAAGGAGATCGCCATTTGGGAAAACAAGAACTAGAAGGCCTATGCCTTCATTGCAGCTTCCATAAATGAAGAGGTGAGTCGCCATATTACACCATTTTCAAATTCATATCAAGCCTTGAGAAAGCTAAAATAACTCTATGACTCACATTCAAAATTTGAAATTGTTCAATTACTAATTAATTTGTTCAGTCTGGAATTCAAAAATGATGATCCTCTTGCTTTAGCTTCAGAAGTAAGATCTATCATGCATGACATTAAGAGCACTGGTGCAAATGTTAACATATCTCTCATAGCATATGTTAAGGCTTTGTATCCCACTTACTCACATTATCTTGAGTCATTGCAAGCAAGTGGAAACCTCGTGAAAATCACTTTTGAGTCCCTTGAGAAAAAGTTTGCAGAAAGAGAGAAAGATTTTGAAAATATGACCACCCCTTTGTCTTCTGAAGAGGTTGTATGCTTTGCACATAGAGAGAAGAGTCATGCTCAAGATTCTTCCAGAGGAAGAGGTAGTCGAAGAGGAAGAGGAAGAAGAAATTTCAAAGGAAGGGGGGCAGCCAAACTCAAACTGGAAAATCTGACCTTCATTGCATATGCTGCAATAAAGACTGGCATGATGCATCTACATGCAAGCTACCTTGGGATAAAATTAAGCAGCAAAGGAATCAAGAAAAAGGTAAAACTAATGACAGAGACAAAGGTAAAGCACCTGAATCCACTCATTATGTTGTAGCACATTGTAACAATCATAGTAATTGAAGACTTGTTTGATGTTTCAGTTACTTCTTGGAGAAATGATTGGTTGCTAGATTCAGGAGAAACATGTCACATGACATTTATAAAATATTTTTTTGAAGAATTTACTGACAAAGTTGATGGAGTAGTATACTTCGCAGATAAATCCAAAATCAAGCGATCAGGGCTTGGCAAAATCAGGCTTAAGTTTCCTGGTCTTCCAGATCATCTTCTACATGAGGTTTTATACCTACCTAAGTTGAGGAGAAACTTGTTGTCCTTCGTCCACATCCACCAGTAAGGACACTCCATTCACATGTTTGATGGCAAGGTTGAGGTCAGAAAAGGATCAGATCGCTCACTTTTCATGGAAGGAATAGAAAAAGGAAGAATCTTGAAGCTACAAGGTTCCTCTACTCATGCACAAAACTTTGCATTCAGTTCACATCATGATGAAGGTACATTCCCATCAAGTCTTTTATGTCATGCTAGATTTGGACACTTGAACTATGACAGCCTTCGATTGTTGAAGAAAAATGGTATTAATGGACTACCTACAATTCCTAGGAAACTTAAGCAATGTGATGCTTTTATTCTAGGAAAGCATAGCAAACAACCATTTCATGATTCACATTCCAGAGCACATAGAAAACTTAAGCTTATTCATTCAGATTTATGTGGCCCTATGCATGTTTCTTCTACAAATGGAAATAAATATATGATGACATTTATTGATGATTACACCAGAATGTGTTGGGTTTACTTATTGAAGAACAAGTCTGATGCTTTTCAAACATTCAATAATTTTCATGCATGGTTTGAAAATGATGCACAAACTCATATTGCCTCTTTATGTACTGATAATGGAAAAGAATACACTTCAAATGAATTTGAAAATTATCTTCATCAACATGGGATAAAACATCAAACAATTGTGCCCTATAATCCCCAACAGAACGGTGTAGATGAAAGAACGAACAGGACAATTTTAAATATGGTTCGCTCCATGATGTTTTTTAAGAATGTAAAATTGATGTTTTGGGTTGATCCAGTTCTATGTGTTGTATACATAAGGAATAGGTGTCCTTAAAATTCAATCAGAAACAAAACTCCTTATGAAATGTGGTATGGACACATTCCTTCGGTGAAGCATTTCAGGGTCTTTGGTTCGACCTTTTATGCTTTGATACCCAAGGTACAAATAAATAAACTTGGTGTTAGAAGTTGAAAATGTATGTTCTTAGGGTATTCCAATACCTCCAAAGGATATCGTCTCTATGATGAAGTCAATAAGAAGTTTGTAATAGCAAGAGATGTCATATTCCTTGAATCTTCCAAGACTGACAATGTTGTTGAGCGACAACTTGATCACCTGGATAGATTCACACATGCAAAGTATTTTCAAGAATTTGATAATAAGATTCCACATCTTGAAGGGGGGATTCCTATATTGAATCAATCTGTGAAATCATTTCCCGAAGCACTCTCTCCCCCACCTGAAGAACCAAGCATGGATGACACCTTGAATGATGTGATTGAAAAAATTGAGAGATTGAATCTTGATTCAATTCCAACTCAATCAAATGAGCAACCTGGACCATCTCAGAAAGGTCCCCCCAAATGGCTGACAAAGACACTAGAAAACGTTTGTCCGAATGAGGTTGGAAAGACAGGAACAAGAAGTTCCACTTGAAAAAACAAAGGTGATGTAGATAATTTTGATTCACCTTTTGATATGGATATTTCTTATAACTATGAATTGAGTTTGTTTATAGATCATGAACCACCTTCCTTCAAAGACGTCACTTCTCATGATGAATGGAATGAAGTGATGCAAAAGGAGTATGATGCCTTGATAAAGAATGGCACTTGGAAGCTGGTTGATCATCCTTTGGGAACCAAACCAATTGGATGTAAGTGGGTCTAAAAGAACAAGTACAAAGTAGATTGCTCACTTGACAAGCACAAAGCCAGGCTTATGTCAAAAGGTTTTGCACAGAAAGAAGGGGTCGATTATGAAGAAAAATTTTCTCCCACAGAAAAATGGGCCACCATCTGGGCTCTCTTTTCCCTAGCAGCTCAGAAGGGATGGAAATTCCATCAGATGGATGTAAAAACTCCCTTTTTGAATGGATATCTAAAGGGGAAAGTTTTTATGTCCCAACTAGAAGGATTTGTTGTGAAGGGCCAAGAACACAAATTTTTCAAGCTTATAAAATCCTTGTATGGCCTCAAGCAAGCACTGCGAGCCTGGTATGAGAAATTAACTAAGCATCTTCTGAAACTTGACTTCAAACATTTTGATCTTTATGATGAAACTTTGTTTGTTAATGAATTTGGAAAAATAGTTGTATATCTTGTGGTATATGTAGATGATCTTTTTATGACATGGAACAATGAAAGTTATATTGCATCCATAAAGAAAGAATTGAAGAATGGTTTTGAAATGACTGATTTGGGTTATGTTCATTACTATCTGGGTATTGAAGTAACTCAACATCCTAAATTTATATTTATTTCTCAAAAGAAGTACATTGGAGATCTTTTGAACAAGTTTGGCATGGATGAATGCAATCCCTTAACCACTCCAATGGAACAAAACTTGAAGCTCACATCCATTGAAGGGAAGGAATTCAAGGATGAAACGAAGTATATACAGCTTGTTAGAAGTCTTATGTACCTGACTACCACTAGACTAGACATCTCATTTGTTGTTGGAATCCTCTCCAGGTTTATGAAAAAACCTTGTGAAGGACATTGGTCTGCTGCAAAAAGATTTCTAAAGTACTTGAAGGGGACTCAAGACTTTGGACTCAAATATACACAGGTAGGCGATTTCAGCTTGACCGGATACTCTGATTCAAACTTTGATGGGGACAAAGAAACTAAGGTGTCTACTTCAGGTTATACCATGAGTCTTGGATTAGGAGCTATCTCATGGAGATCACGCAAACAGTCAGTTCGAGAAAATTCCACAACCGAGGCAGAATATGTGGCAGCAGCTGAAGCAAAAAAGGAAATTGTGTGGCTCGGGAAAATATCCACACTTGAAAATTTTCGTGGCATTCTCTTCTATATCCATATAAACTTGGACGCCTTTGAAATCCATTGTGTGAAAAACATCCAAGCTTCATCTTGAGAGAGAGGATGGGCATTTATAATCCCTGGACCTACAGATGCAAGGGAAGCTATGCCTTGAAGTAATGCACCCTATTTATATGCATACAATGGTTTTGATGAAACAAACTTTAGAGAAGTCACCAATATTGACAAGTCTCATTGCAAGCCATGATATGTCTTATAAAAGGATGTTCTCCATTCTCTTATTTCTTATTTCTCAAAGATGTGCTCCATCTTTTTATTTCTTATAAAGAGATTAAAGCCTCTTTTTTAGTACAAAAAAGTAGGAAATTTTGTCACTTTTAGAAATTTTATTCTGCTTACAAGATCTAGATTTAAAATGGATCTATACTAGTTTTGAACAACATATTAATAAAATGTTTTAAATATAGGAAATTTTTTATTTTCACTTGTTTTGTATAATATATAGAATTTTTTTTGTTATTAATATTTTTGAAATGTTAGATCTCTCTCTCTCTCTCATTATTTTTTTTATTAATACTTTTTAAAATGTTACATGTCATATTTATATTAAATGTTGAAGGTGTTGGCCTGTGACTACACACAAAGTGGAGAAGGAGAAAGGAAGGGAAATCCTGACTGTCAAAGAGCTTCAAAAGAATCAATCTACCTTTCAGTTCAATAGAAAGAGGAAAGTGTGGCTGATAATGTGTAATGGTGAGAAAACTTTATTTCTGCCCTCATTCATCTCATATATCCTCTTTACCTTCATTTACCCTCTTTTACCCTTAATTTTTCCATTTCTAAGGTCCCACGCTACATTTCTTTATCCGCAACTATGCCTCCCTTTACATGACGCTTGATATATATATATATATATATATATATATATATATATATATATATATATATATATATATATATATATATTGCATAGACCGCACCTTACCCCTTCCTTACCTTCCCACATAGCAAGACCGCAAAATCATTCGTAACACCATTTTCCACGTCACTCCTCCACCCATCGCACTTTGCACATTGAAATTATTAACATTTACCTTTCACTGCTCATGCATAAAACCTGCGATCTGTGATCTGCGAGCGGCCCCACCTTCATGACACATCACCTTTCCACCACCACAAATCGCACATCAAAGATTCTAGCATTTACCCTCCATTCCTTATAACAAAGCTCTTTGGATTTCGATTTGTGATATGAGATGGGCCCCACCTTCCCGCCACATCATCAAATCCCTCCCACGGCCTTCGTCCATCTCCTCACAGTGTTAAACCATCTCATCGCGTATTAGTGCCTCCGGCCCCACTTTAGGATCCACCACTATTTTCATCATCTTCCCTCATCTATGCTCCCTATTTCTTATCTGGTAGTTCATGATTTGTATTGGCTCCCCCCTCACCTTCTGAAGATTAACACCAGGGGGGTCCAAAATGGCCGGTTTTTTATACCGCCTCCGGTGCTATATGGAAACTTGCAGTGTTTTCACATCCCCCCCCCCCATCCAATACCACAAACCATCCATGTCCCCCTCTGAAATCTGGTTTTCGGTTTGTAATTCAAACACAGCATGGGCTTCTAGGTGAAGCATGCAGTTATTGTTTACTCAGTTTGTTCAGGAAATCTCTGCTAAAGAGCCAGGCATGTGTAGTACAACTAGCCATTTCACAAATGATTAAGTGGAAATTATGAGAAGGAAGGAGTGGAGGCTTCCAATCAGCAGGTGGAATCATATGATGATAGCCAGCTTACGCACCTGTTCATGGCCACTCCTCGCCATCCCGTTATAAAGCCCCCCTGTAATTGGCCTCAATGGGCGACCATGTCCTTTCTGTTTCCAATTTAATTTTGATGATTTTTCTTGTGAAATCTCAATTTCACCCCATTCCTATTTTAATTCTCCCCCATTCCCTTTTAATTCTCTCAGTACAGAAGTAAGTGTTCAATGTACTCTCTGCAAGTTAGGTAGCATGATTTGAGTTCATAGATATGGGTCGATCATAAATGATTAAGTACCGAAGACCCTCCAGGAAAAATCTATATATAGCAAGGTCTAAGATGAATGTAGGGTTCTAGAATTTTGGAAGAATTATGCTGTAGTTTTGTATGACTGTGCTCCTTGTGCTTTGAGATACAATTTTAGGAGAGGTGTTTGAACTCAATATAATACAGAGCTGATATTTGGATTCTAGATGGAGTAATGAGCAGTATGTATTTGTTTCCTTTGTTATCATTAATCTCCTCTTCATGCGGAATCATCTTTCATGCTATTCTCCTTTGATGGTTCGTGTAATGTAGCTTCCGATGATCTGCAATTTTATTCATGAATTCGTATCAGTATAACACTTAGGTGTTAACGCGCATGTAATTAAGATTGTTCTATTACCTTAATTCGTGCTCCATGAGCCTCTATTGTTATCCATATTTCATTTACATGCATTTCCTCTGAGTTCATAGGGGACAGATTCTTAAATCTCTTAACCCTGTCTCTCGTGGGTTCCTTCTCCGTTCTCCCTCAACGCCTCTACATATTTTCAGGATTTCTACTCATTGTTTTTATACTTGGCCCATTTAAAAACCACTAAGCCTCGCAGCCTCTTGAGCCCTCTCAAAGTGTAAGGAATTCACATGAATCGACTCCAAGACCTTCTCACTCCATGAACCACCAAAATCATTATTTCCTCATTCCACATTTTGTCAGAGGAATTTTATGTTGTTGTCCACTTTCACCCTCTTATTTTAAGATGTCCTTGGTACTAGTGTTTTGCAACTCAAGGCTATCTCTAGGAGCAAAAATAGAAGGGATTATAAATCTCTATCATACTTCAAATTAGAAAAAAATTATTAAAGGAATAATAACTCTCTCTCTCTCAATATTTCACTCAACATGTATATATAAATACTTCAATTTGCACCTTAATTTTAAATCAAAGTTCATCAAAATTTATAGAAAAATAAATTACTTGAAAATAAAAATAAAAATAAATTACTTCTTAGTACAAAAGTTATTTTATTATTAGTTATAAATAAAATAATTTTATATCAACTTTATATAGAATAAAATAAAATAAACAAAATTAAAAATTTCTTATATTTTCACTTTCAATTGCGAAGGAGATGTATAATTTATTCCATTGTTATATGGAATTCATATATAATATAAAAAACAATTAATAATGTTTTTTTTAATGTGAGATATAAATCAAATATTCAATATGCATGCCAATGAAAGAATATGTGTGTGTGTGTGTGTGTGTGTGTGAAAGAGAGAATTTGTATTCCATTAATAAGTTCTTTCTAATTCAAGGTATTCTATATAATTCCTTCAATGTTTAATGTGGAATTGACATGTGACATTTTAAAATGTTTATATATATATATATATATATATATATATCATGGTAAGCACACATGAATAGGAAATATGAGCGTGGATTGCAATATTATTCACAATGATACATATTTATCATACTTTGGGGGTGATCGTTGGATTCACATTCCAAGGTCTCTTGGACTCCCTAAGTATCTTGAGCTTCCACACTAACCCTAGAAGGATTAGGTTTCCAACAGTCCCCCCCTTAATCCGAAGGGGTGTGTGTGAATCCAAGAAGAGAGTTGTAATACAAAAGGGAAGCACTAGGATGAGTGAGCTCTCTAAAATGTTGGCATAAGTAGGTGGTTTAAGGATGACCACCAACACTGGAATGCTTAGTGCAGTTCCTAGAACTCTTCCAAATATGGCAAGAAGCTAAGGTCTTCTGCTAAAGGAAGTGATCCTAATATTTTGTAGAGGGAGACCTTCAACCTAGAAGAAGGAAAGTATACAACCTGCGATGGTTTAAGGATGACCTCCAACTCTCAAATGCTTCATGCATTTCTTGGAACTCCTCCCAAACTGCAAGAAGTTGAAGTATTTTGCTAGAGGAAGTGTCCCAAATTCTTTGAAGAGGAAGAAGATAAACCTCACTTAGATGGTTTAAGGTTGACCACCAACCAAAGGCATGTTCATGGGAATTTATGTCTTTGGCTACAACTCTGAATCTGGAATGGCAAGTTGTGGCTCAGGCTTGCTTGAATTGTTGTGTCTCTAGCTACAACTCTGAATCTGGAATGGAGGTTGTGGCTCAGGCTTGCTTGTAGATGACCATCATTTTCCCATGTCAGATACTCTAAAAACTCAACTGCAAGACTGTTCAATACTCTAAAACTAGTTCTGACATATGATTGAAACATATTCTTGGTTGTTGATGCCCATTGCCAAAAAGCGATCCATCCAAGATGAATCTTTGCTCTTGCGGGAGGCTTGTTTCTGAAGCATTTGTTTAAAGAATGAGTGGCTTTATGATAGTGCTTACATGGATGAAGATCGAAACAATGATATTTCATATGGCCAACTTGGTCACAGTGTTGGAATTTCACAATATGTTGTGGTTGTTGTGGAAGAAGAGCAGAATCTCGAACAGCTAAAGGTGAACTGTAATAAATAAATCATGCACTTTGAAATTGAATGGGCTTGGAATAGTGTAGAATATGAAAGGACACCTTCTTTTCATATCCAGGACCAGTTTTGTGCTTGTTATGAACAAGCTCTTCCCAAGGTCTGATGATGGGCTTAGGAAGTGCAGGCTAAATTTCTGCATCTGCATGAAAATATGCTCATGAAATAGGCACTTGATGTGAACGAGCCTCAATCTCATTTTCTAGTTGTTGATGGATGTTTTTTTAACCATGAACAGTTTCGAATGACAGATCTAGAGTTGACATTCAAGTTGAAGAAACTCAATCTTTTCTTGTGCATTTTGTAGACAAATCTTAATATTGGAAAGAGAGGTTTTGTTGATCTTCACTATGTCATCAGTAATAGATTGTATCATAATTTTCAAGAAGTCTAATACTTCACCAATTTGGGCCATTTTTCACTCTAATAAGTCACTCATAAACCCATTTTTGCAATGATTTCAATGCAACAATGATCCACATAGTGGTGTTAAACAAATTCGAAAGGGGAAAAAATTTATGGAGAGCATAAACCAACTCGCACAATCTTCAGTTTATGCTCCACCATACGCTACTCTCTTCAATGCATTGTCTTTGAAATTTTGTGCACCGGTATTCATTTAATGAAATAAAACAGCCTTCACTCTAGCACTGCTGCCATTATAGTTCTCATGATAAGTGTAAAACCTGAAGACCCTCAATTTAGAATAGTGACAGTGATTTTGAGATCAATTTTGAGAAATATTCCACCAAAATATTTAGAAGATTTTGAAATCAAATCTTCTAGATGAGGTGGACATGCCATGGAAAGACCAACAAGGACATGGTTTCCAAATTACATGGTAGCATACCATGGTCAATGGTGTAGGTGTCGCGGGAGAAGTTGGGTGTCAAGGGAGAGGGAGAGTCATAGTGCTACTACAATGCTCGTCCATGTGAACTAATGTGTTTGCCACATATTTACCAAGATCTTCACGGTGGAGGAGGGTCGTGAGTGAGGCCATGACAAGGAGATGGGTCGTGAGTGAGCGTCGATCAGATGTGGAGGGTGGTGAGTGAGGCCACGGGAGCTAACACAGGTGGAGATTGTAGCATGCTGTATGGAGGATAGCGTGTTGTATGGAGGTCTGAGGAGCATGGTGAGAAGGAGAAGCATTATATTGGTGTCTGGAGGAACAATTCACCAAAATTTGAAGAATATCCAACTGCTATACTCTTGAAGACATTCTCAAGAAACTCCTACGATGTTTTTCTCTCAGCCTGTAGACCATATGAAGAAATGATAACTCTCCAAGAAGTATCTCTCCGATGATGGCTACTCACTTTTCTCCATATTTGAGCTCAACTTCCCCAAGACTATACTGTTCTATTGCATCTTCTTCGCTGGAAAAATATTCTGACGAGAAGAAACAGTACTAGTTGTATCGCAAACCGGCTTAAGTTTCATTGGAGCATCAGAGCATTGCAGCACATCACAGGGGAAAAAAAATCTGCAAGAAAATTCGTTGCCTGGAGAAACTCATCCCGCTAGGTGGAGCCAAGCTAGATACTGCAAAAATTCTCAAGGTAGTTAGTAATTATGTTAAATCTATGGAGGCATAAGTGCACGTTCTTGAATGTATGTCTATATCTTCACGTTTGTTTATTTTAAGGAAAATTTTAGATCATCTAGGGCATCAAACCTTAGAGCCAATGGCAACGAGAACATGAGATAAAATGAATTTGACAAAGGCAGCCTTGGTGGGATAACTAGCAACTGGAACATGAATTCTTTCACAAATGCGTTTGCACTGAAGAGGTCTATGCATGTGAGCCGAGGGTACTGGGGAATATGTCATGGCTTGGCGCCGACAGGGAAGGCCGAGCAAAGGTAGTTTGAGGGCCGAGAGGAGTATGGAGGGCTGAGATGAGTGTGACCTGAGTAGTGGAGTGCCAAGGAGGGAGCACCATGTCTGAGGTGATGTGTATGGAGGTGAGGCTACTGTGTCGAGAAGCCAAGTGAGAGGAGTGCATGGACTGTGACAAGAGGTGTTATGTGACTATGAAAACATAGTTCGATTTCCCTTGGAGTCCAGTGATTGAATACGCCAAAGTTTGAGGGATTGGTGTAGAAGCATTGTAGATCAGTGTTGGATCAACTTGAGGTTTCAACTTCGTACCCAGTTACATAGGGATTTTTCAGAAAAAAATCGAAAAAGGGGTTACATTTTTCCTCTTGTTATTTCCTTTTATGGTTTCAAGGTTTGGCGGCAGTAACCCTGCTCCTTTTTTTTGCTCCTTTTTCGATCCCACTTATTTCTCAATCCATCGCTTACATATGAATACTATTATGGTTCCAACTAAAATTTATATTTCTATTCTACATTAATATGTGAGAGTTCCAATGGATCATGTTTTCCCATTCTATTTGTTACAAGGTCAATATTTCTATAGATATTATATATTTTCTAAGCATTCAATCTATGGTAGAAATTTTAATGCACAATAGCTTATGTATTCTAGAAAATTTACTCTAATTTCCTTATAGTTCGCTTAGTTTTTAATTTCGAGTATTACTCAAGTGCACATGAATAAGGTTTAGTGGAATGCAAGAAACATAATCAGGTAATTACCCATCCACTATTAATTAAATTATTTCCTTATGGTTAGATATAAGTTTTCTGTTTATTATTATAACCTTCTAGTGTTATAATTTATTCTGTGTAGGTTCAATATTCCTCTCTCATTGAAACCTCACTATTCAGATTGCCTCTCTCTCCCACAATCGTGGTTTTCTAGATCTTATTCCTCCACTATCCTTTCTAGGACTATAATTGATTTTTAATTATTTTCTTGAAAATTTTAGGCCTAACTACTCACATGGTGGCTCCTCTTATATTTTCAGAATAAAAAATAAGCTGGGACACACACAAATTACTTCTACAAATTAACATATAATTTATATATATTTAATTAGAAAACTAAATAATGTTTTTTATAGGGAGGGCTCCTAGCTTAAATGTATCTCGGGGTGCCTTTTCGTGAAGGGGAATGATATTTTGGCCATACATTTCTTCCTAATTTTACTCTAATTACATATATTTAATTTTTTTACATAATATTTCCTTCTTCTAAAAAATATGTATTGTCCTCAAAGCACAAATAACGGTGGGTGTTATTGAAAAAACACTTTTGACTCCCAAGAGGCTTCTTCAGTGGTAGGTTCTTCCACTTGATAAGGTATTCTTTGATTACTTATGATCACAATTTCTTTTCTCTAATGGTGATGATTCCTTCTGGTTCTAAAATGACCCTCCTTCACCATCTAATTTCGGGAGTGTTTTCTGCACCACTTGGTGTTTTCCTAGTGATTTTTTAAGGCAAGATACATGGAAAACGTTGTGAACATGGCTTTAACAAGACAGCTTAAGTTGTATGCTACTTGGCTGGACTTTTTATTAATTTGGTATGGTCCATATAAATATTGTGCCAATTTATTTTTTCCCTTCTATTTCAAGGACAATTGCTTGTAAGGTTGAAGTTTAATAAATATCCATTCACCAACCTCAAATTCTCTCTCTATTCTGTTTTGGTCAGCTTGTTGCTTCATGTGATTTCTTGCAATATTTATATTTTCCTTTAGTGCTTGAAAGAATTCTTGGTTTTCTTCTAATTTATATTTAACTACTGGAAATTTTATCCCGATAATAGAAAAATCCTTCCATTTAGGAGGCTCATAACCATATAGAGCTTGAAATGTTATCATTTTCTCTAAAGTATGATAAGTGGAATTGTACAATTATTTGGTGAGGTTTAACCATTGAACCCGCTTATTTTGTTTGTTTGTTGTGTAACAATAAAGGTAAGCTTCTAAGCATTTATTGAAAAAAAAAAAATTTATCATATATTTGAGGATCGAATGTTGAATTGATGTTGAGGTGTGTTCCAACACGTTTGAAAATTTGCTTCCAAAAATGTCCCTTAAATTTGGCATCTCTATCACTAACAATGACCTTTGGAAATCCATGTGGGTTGTATAAATTCTTGAAAACATCTAATGATTATTTTGCTAATTTTGATTTCTTCATTATTATGACTAGTACTAGGATTTTGTATTTTCCATCCGACAAGGGTGGACCTTCGATAAAGTCGATCAATATTTCTTCCCACTTTTGGTTTAGATTATTTAAGGGATGGAGAAGACTCGTGGCCATAACGTTAACATTTTTATTTATTTGGCATTGATCACACTCTGCTACACATTTTTGAATATGATTATTCATTCCCTTCTATAAAAATTCTTGTCGTGTATTATAGTAGGTTTTAAAGAACCTTACATGTCCTCCTAATAGTGAATCATTGGTTTCGTTAAGAAATTTGGACTTAAATTTGGATTTTGGACTTATGTAAATTCTTCCTTGATACCAAATAATAATTTTTTCATACAAATTTTGAATTCTAAGGACGATTATTGATTGCACATGTTTTTTGATATTTTTCATACTTACCTCAGATTTCATTAGGTCATTCTAGAACTACAAACGAAATTGCAAGCAATGACGACTCTTCATATTTTCTAGATAAATCATTTGCTACTACATTTTCTTTCCCTTTATTATGTAATATCTCCATGTCAAAGGCAACACTTTTTTTGATCCATTTTTATTGTTCTATAGAAAGTTTTTTCTGCTGAAGGAGATGCTAAAGACTATTATGGTATTCTTGTATTAAAAAATTACTTCCCAAAATATATTGTCTCCACTCGGCTATTGCATGCATAGTGGAGAGCATTTCCTTATTGTATGTAAACTTTAGAAATTTCATTTATTGAGATTCCTAATTTTAAATGTTATTGGATGGCCATATTGCAGTGATACTGCTCCTATTCCTAAATATCACATCACATTCAATTGCAAAAGGCTTTGAAAAATTAGGAGTTGCCAACATAAATGCATTGGACATAATTTCCTTTAACGCTTCAAAACACTTTTTTGCCTTGTTATAACATTGAAATTAATTCTTCTTTAACAGGTTTGTTAGGGGTGCAGTTACATGAGAATAATTTTGAATTAACCTTTGATAGTATCCAGTAAAGCCTGAAAATCCTCTTAATTTGGTGATTTTAATTGGTTTAGGCCATTATTTTATAGCCTTGATCTGATTAGGATCTACCTTTACTACTTCCTTGGATATTATGTGCCCAAGGTACTCTATTTCTTCCTTCCTGATGGTGCAATTGGATACTTTTTAATAAAAATAATGTACTTCTAGTATAGTGAGAACTTGTTCCAAATGTTATAGTTGCTCCTTTCATGTTTTATTATAGATTATAATATCATCAAAGAAAACTAGCACAAACTTCCTTAGTCAGAATACCTCATTCATGGCAGCCTGTAAGTTTACTGGAGCAAATTAGTTAACCCAAAAGGAATTACCTTAATCTTGAAATGATCTTCACGAGTTCGAAAGATAGTATTTGATATGTCCTCTAATATTATTCTGATTTGGTAGTACATATATATCAAGTCCAATTTTGAATTTTTTTTGGGTCCATGAAGTTAATATAGCAATTCATCTATGAAGGGGATATGAAACTCGTTCTTAATTGTTATCTTGTTCAATCCTCTATTACACATAATCTAAATGATTCATCCTTATTTTGGACTAGAACCACCAGAGCAACATAAGGGATTCTACTTTTTGTGATGATACCACACTTTAAAATATCTTGGACAAATCTTTCAATTTTAGTTTTTTTATTATGTGAATATCTATATGGCTTGATGTTGATAGGATTCGATCTTGATTTCAATTCCACTATGTGTTCAATTTCTCTTTCAGGTGGCATATGTAGTGGAAGATCTTGGAATTCCTTATTGTGCTTTTGAATTAACTCCTGAACTTCAGGTGGTTCTTCTCTAATAAATTCTCAAGCCAACATTTCCACCTGATGACACTATACTATATATATTGGCACTCCCTTTTGAATCAACTTCATCATCTAGTACGACAATACAATTTTATTATGAAGTGGTTGAAAACCATATATTTTATATTTTTTTCCTTCCCATATAAAATTTATAATTTACTTTTGTTGGTTGGTGGAGTATTTTCCTAAGGTTTGCAACCATTGAATACCTAGCACAACATCCACTCCTCCAAGCAGTAATGTAAAATGGGGATTCTAGATCATAGTCGTAAATATGCAATATGTCCTTATGGAATTTTCCTGCTTTTTCTATTTTATTTCCATCTACTACCATCATTTTCATATTAGGCATTATATATGTGAAGATGTTGAGCCTTTTTACAATATTTGAGTTCAAAATGTTGTGACTAGTTCTTGTATCTATTAGAACCATTACATTTTTATTCTTACTAGGCCCTTTTTATTTCAAGGTTTGTGACTAAGAAATCCCCATCATGGCTGATAATGATACTCGTGAAATATTTTTGTTGCTTGATTCTCTGGAAAATTGTTGAGAATATTCAAAATATTTTATGTATGATTATTTAATATTTGAATGATTCATTGGTTTCTTCACATTTATACAAGTTCTTGGTATCCTTTCCTTTAACACATTTGTGTCTATAATCCCATTTGTTTCCAAAATGTTTGCAATTAACTTCTTTCTTCCTTTCCACCTCTATATTATATTTTCCTCCTTCACATAGTTGTGGTGGATCATACCTCATATTCTCCTTGTCAGACGGTTGGGGAAAACTATGTCTCAATTATACTCATTCGATTTTTGGTAGTTGTATTCTTTTGAACTTATTTTTTGCAACTTTTGCTTTTTGTCTTGATTCTTCTAGAGATGTGATGTCATGAAGCCTAATATCATTCTAGATATATCGGTTAAGTGCAGTGAGGTATGAATGAAGAGGATGTTTTTTTTATATTCCAGGTACTCAAGTAGCTAAAGCTTTCCATTCTTTAGTATTTTCATCAACATCTCCTTTTTTGTAGCCTAGTGAGTGTTGTGAAGAACTCTTCCTCTTTGACACCTTGGATGCTTTTGAAGAAAGAATCTATGAATTTCTTCCAACTGATAGCATGTGTTGACTTCTTCCACCACATATACCAATTATACACTTCACCTTCCATTTGCATGGATCCATGATCGATTCTTTCATCGTCATTGTCGTTATTGTAAATCTTGAAATAATTTTATGCCTTATTCAAGAATGCTACACCATGTTTCTCATTACAATAAAATTTGGACAGCTCGAGTTTTACTCTTCATTAATATATGGCAATTGGTGGAGTGAAGAAGGGAATTTTGGTTGAGACTGCATATTTGGGAAATTCAGTATATTTTTTTTGGATTGAGAATGAAATATGCATGTGGAGACTCAGGGAAATGATGTGAGTCTAATGTGTTTTTTGTATTTGAATAATCTAGTTGTCGAGTAATATCATTATTCTGATGTTGTGGATTAACTGTGATATTCAACCTTTGACAGATCATGCTCACCACCCCCATTGCTTGAGTATGATTCTGATCAACATTATTTGAAAGGATTGTTTTTCCCTTTTAAGGCCATCATAGTTTTGCTATAGTTGATCCTAGCGAAAATTTTAAGGATGGAAATTTATCTTAAAGTTTAGAAACCTTGGCGAATCTCATTAGTCCATAATATGAAATCTATCAAATGTTGGCAAAAATATATTCAAATTTATGATATTTCTATATAGTCTCTATATAATTTTTTCGCAATTATTAAAGTAAAACAATTTTATACCATAAAATTTGGGCAAAAATTTTCTAAAAAAATATGGAAATTAACAAATATTTTTTTTGGAAAAGCATGGAAGATAGCCCACCTACAAATATTATCCCCGAAAATTTTCCCTAGTTGATCTTTGTTTATCGCTATGGTATCCTGGAGCTTCTTAATTCTCTCGACACTTATGTTTCTCTTATTATAAAGTTATATGAATTTTTTACTGAAGTATCTCATCAAGATTGATGACAGTAATCGAGTGACCGATCCAACTTAACTCGTTTCTTTTTGTGCTCATGTGTGTCTTTATTGGGATAGTATTATTACTTTTATTCGACGGGCTAAATTTTTCTCTTTCCATCTATGAAAGTACCTTATATACATCAAAATTATATGCTTCAAATTTTCAACTTACTTGCTTCAAATAAGCCAGTGGTCCTCTTTGTAAAAAAATTCAATTTTTCTAATATATGTATATATATGTGTGTGTGTCTATGTGTGTGTTAATTTGCATTAGTAAATTGGGTCTTCCCCATTTGGTATGAAAGTGGCCATCCTTTAGCCAGGGTCATCAAGATCAGGCTAAAGATCTCCACTGACCGATTCTATCGCCCATGCTCTCATCTACCACCTATTGTGCCCATTGTATCAATGTTTCCAATATCTTATTCAATATTTTTCCCACCAAACCTTGGTTTTTTTGAAAATTCTCTTCGTTACCATCCCGTGTCAGGAGCGATTTGAACAATATTCGATCCAACCACCATTTTTAGTTTTGTCCCGCACTGCCATCTCCATCTCGTGTTTTTGCTTCCATATTCCGTTAAGTGTCCAACCATTGTCCTATCCGACTGTTGTACCTCTTCCGATAGCCTCATTAACCCTTGACTCTAGTGTCCCCGCTTGACATCATCATTCATATCATTTGTTTCATCTCATTTATAACCAATTCATATCATTCTTTTTATCCTATTCGTAGTCTTATTTTAATTAAAGTATATTTTAATAGTTCAAAATATTAACATATAGATATATTTATATAAATATATCTATATGTTAATATTTTGAACTATTAAAATAAGACTACGAATAGGATAAAACAAATGATATGAATTGGTTATAAATGAGATGAAACAAATGATATGGATGATGATGTCAAGCGGGGACACTAGAGTCAAGGGTTAATGAGGCTATCAGAAGAGTTACAACGGTCGGATAGGACAGTAGTTGGACATTTAATGGAATATGGAAGCACAAACATGAGACAGAGATGGCAGTGCGAGACAAAACTAAAAATGGTGGTTGGATCGAAGATGGTTCAAATCGCTCCTCACATGGGATGGTAACGAAGAACATTTTCGCAAAGACCAAGGTTTGGTGGGCAACATATTGAATAAGATATTGGAAACGTTGATACAATGGGCACAACGGGTGGTAGATGAGAGCATGGGTGATAGAAGCGATCAGTGGGGATCTTTAGCCTAATCTTGATGACCCTGGCTAAAGGATGGCCACTTTCATACCAAATGGGGAACACCCAATTTACTTATGCAAATTAACACACACACACATATACATATATTAGAAAAACTAAATGTTTTTATAGAGAGAACCACTGGCTTATTTGAAGCAATTAAGTTGAAAATTTGAAGCATATAATTTCAATGTATATAAGGTACTTTCATAGATGGAAAGAGAAAAATTTAGCCCGTAGAATAAAATTAATAATACTATCCCAATAAAGACACACATGAGCATAAAAAGAATCATTAACTAACCCACAAAATAGTTCACAAGGTAACAATGATCACGAAAGAAAGTAACAAAAAATAAGTAATATATAGGTAATATATAAGGAATGAGCATGTAATATGTAGGTAAGTTGTCAACATCCTCCATGTATGTAGATCTGAGCTTGAGAAGGATGATATAGATAACCCTTATGACCATTATGAGTACAACCTGAAATGTTACAGGAGGGATATCATCTTAAAAAATGAGCCAAAGGGTCCTTTTTTTCATTTGGAAATGTTGGGAGAGGTCCACCAAAATTCCTTCACCCCTCATCCAATCCATTAAACAATTTCATCCTCAATATTCCACTTTTGCACATATATAGAAAAACATAGAAAGAGGAATTTTCCTTCATCCTTTTCACCAATTTCATCACCTTCTAAATATGTTGTTCCTATCCCTAGATCCACTATGATTTTTCCAAATACATGAATGCAATGTGAGGTTTTGAGGAGGAATTTAGTGATATCTACAGGAAGGAGATCTATCTTGTAGTAGCTTGCATAAATCCAACAAGACCATGAACCAAATTTTTTTGTAGCTCTAGATTGAAAGATGTGGCCACCCCGAGGCATCAAGAAGAAATTCCTGAGGTATAAGATAAGTCACACCATCCCTGAGGAGTAGTTAGAAGGTCATCCATCCAATCCAACAAAAGCATAATGAACACTAGAAAGAGGCATGCATCGAAGAAATATTTCATTAGTAAAAAATCATTATGTTGTAAAGACCTATGCATAAGAAAACAAAGGAAGTCAACACCTCTAGGGGTCAGTATATTAATCATCAACTTAGTAGCAACATGCATACATCTCCAACAATTTTCCATCATAGGTGCAGTCAGGTATGAAAACCCTCACCTCTTCCCTATGCACATAATGGTAAAAATTGTGTTCAAACTTGGCCACCTTCAATTAGTAAAATATAGTTCACTCAACCACCCATGGAATGTAGAAAAATAAAACTGAGAATGGTGATAATTACGAGTATTGGAGACAACGGTTAAATAAGTAAATTCATGCAAGAGGAAAGTCACCAAGTTCTCTGAGCCATTACCATAAGAGGGAATAAAAGTACAAGACTCGATTCCACTTGCATAATTTCTCATTCACAAAAAACAGTTGGAGAGACCCACCAAGGTATCAAAGGATGAGCTAGATGCTACCAGGTTCTACCTAGAGTTCCATCAAATTGTTATAGGCTGAGTTTTCAGGTGCTACAGAAGGTGCTACAAGATGATCTGAAGTGCTGCAAGAGCATAGCAAGAGAAGCTACATGGAGGAATTAAGGGGAGAAAAGGGCCTCAAACCATCAAAAAATTTCCTCAAACCCTCATGCACATACGAGAGTCATCCTGAGAAGGGTAAGTTGTATCCTCCCTCTCTAATTTTCATACAATTGCATGAGAATTTTGGTTAATATGAATACCCTATAGAGAACCCTTGTGAAAAGTAATTTTCCATGAAGAATGAACACGTAAGAATTCAAAATAGGAGAAAAGACAAGTTTTTACCATAGTCAAGAGTATCATCCTTCTCCTCCTCTAACACAAAAAAGAAAAAACATTAGCCACTACTCTTCACTTGGGACTGCTTAGAGGAAGATATTTAAAATTCCACTTAGATAATATAGAGAAGGAGCAGTAGGAGCAATGGGAGGAGGTTTCAATCAAAGAGAATCCACATATACCAAAATAATCCATCAACATCCCCTGTTATGGAAATTATTCTGAGACATCAGTGGATGGGATTATTTGAGCAATTAAAGGAGTGTGATGATGAAGTAACCCATGAATTTTCCATGGACCTCAATTCTCACGGAGAAAATAGCACCACTATTGTTGTTAGATGATATGCAATCCATTTAAATGCATAACTCATATGCAGAGTAACCACCATACCTTTAGGAGTTTGATGGGGCAAGGAGGATAAGGAAAAATGTGTTATAGCCGAACAAAAAATCTTTCTCCATAAAGAGAAGCCCATGGAAGAAAAAAATGGAATAAGAAGAGAGAGCCTCCCTTACCCTTGGGATGAAGTGGCCTATCACATCCTCAAATACATATACTGTGAGGGGAGGCTAATCATTGGTATGCATATCAATTTAAGCTTATTTATGTGCTAAAATTTTAGACAGAGTTACCAATTCCAAAAAGACTCAGTGTTCCACATTTCCTTTTACAGTCCATCATTGAAATGAGCCAGAAAATGAGGGAAGGGAAGCACCAACACATTTCCCATCATGGCCTAATCAAGCTCGTTGTCATAGATGGCTTAAGCCACCTAAGGAACCTTGTGTTGTTGACTGACTTTAGGGACATGGACAAGGAGGTCTTCAATTAAACAAAAGTCCTTATCTCCACACATAATGAAGAAACAACAACATCTAGTACTAGGGGTAGGGGGAAAAAGAAGATGAGATGAAGAAATAAAAATAGAGGAAGAAGAAGCAAAAATAGAGGAAAAAGAGGAGGAGGAAGCACAAACAGAGGAAAAAGAGGCAGTGAAACAAAGAGAAAAGGAAGAGAACCCTGAGGTTCCCTCCAAACCTCAAATGACATGAAAATAAGGGAATAAAATAAGCCTCTCACCAAGAAACACAGAACAAGAGGTGGCTGCCACATTTTCCACACCTCGCACACTTGTAGGGCCCAAGATAATGCAGCCTAGACAAGGCCCCTTGTACTTTAAAACAAGAAACAGATCAAGAATAAGGCAATTTAAGCCTCAACCTCCTTTAAAATTCCCTATCACCATTGATGAATCAACCAACAAAAGAGAAGAAGTGGGATCTATTGAAGGAAAATTTAAGGAGGTTACCTCCCCTAAAGCCAATGGTAAACAACCTTTACCACCCATAGGGAGGGCCACCACTAGAGCAGTCACATCTAAGAGGCTCAAAGCACAAGCTACCCTATCACAAGAGAAAACATAGGAGATAGAGACAAAAAAAAGGCTGCTACAGGAAGAAAAAGGATTTCCACATGAGAAACAAGGGCTGCTACAGGAGAAACAAGGAATGCAATAGGAGAAACAAGAGATGCTATAGGAAGGGGAAGCCACATAAAAAGGAAAATAAAAAGGCCTCCATTAATAATCCCGAGAGCCTGATCCACAACCTAACCTTGAATCCTACTACAAATTTTTTTAGGGAGGAAGGATTATACCCAAGAAATTTGCAATACTACTCTTCTTTGAGTTAGAAAGGGAAAGAGGTAGAATTGATGTATGGATGAAAATTGCAAGATCAAAGAAAGTGGAAGATGTGGGCCTCATGGAAGAAAAAGTGAATGAAATGAGAAAGGAATTGAATGACTTAGTACTACGGGAGTTAGTTATGGGGGATCAGTTCTAGACATAGAACAAAAGGCTAAGAAAGAAACTGCAAGAAAAATAGATACAACTTGACATTATGGAAATTTTATCCATGAAGCGATATAATGTAGGAAACCATCCAAATACTATGCCATTTTCCTCAAGGAATAGTGGCTTCAATTCCAGATAAAGACATTAGAATAATATGGCTTTGTAATATTCCTCATTGGGATTAAATAGTAATATAAAGCAAAATATACTATAAACTATAGAAAACATAAAAAAACCATTAGACACAGAAATTGGAAGCCAAGAAATATTACTGAGAAATTTTATTATTTGTTGGAAAAGAGTACAAGTGAGGTGATGAAAGGATTGCACTTGGGCCTGCTCAAGGCAGGCTAAATGACAAACTCAACCCCAGCAAAACTTCTACCGAAAATGGAACTGCATGGCTCAATCACTACGCTGCCTAACCCAGAAAATGCTACTGCTAGTTGTCTTCAAACTGCTGGTTAGGCTGCATATCGTGCTCAGAAAATTCAGGGAATTGGACACTAGACTCCTCGTAATAAACCCGCAAAACCAAATGAATAGTTTTCTAAAAGCCTAACCTCATAAATTGACCCCCTTGGGCATGGTACGCTACTTTTCTATCGAATTTTTGAAGGAAACTGCTGGTAGATTCCCCCCAAATGTTGCCAAAATCCTTGGTAGGAGGTGGCTTTCCTCCCCTCCAAATCCTTCCGTTAAAATCCTCTTCTCTCCCACACTGCTAAAAATCCACCCAGACTACATTGTCCAATCACTGTACAGTCTATGATGCCTCTGCATAGTCTTGAAGGGACTACACACTCTTGTTGATGTTGCCATGTCAATCGCTCACCCAAAATGTGGAACTCCTCCTCTTCCGAGAGGGCACTCGAAGTACCACGAGGCAGAAGTTGAGATCTCCGCTTGAAGCTCTCGTGTGATAAATAGCACTGCAAACTTGGCTCTTTGTCTCAAGCGTGATCAATCAAGATGACAAGGAAAATCAAGAAAAATGAATGAGCAGAAATGAGCAGTCCATACCTTTTTGTCTCTAACATCACAATGTTTCCTTGGGGCCCCACAAAATAATATGTTTCCCCTTCTCTCACCACCCCTGCATTGTCTCTCCTTGCCCAATCATAGCGCTACTCTCCTAAAATACATAGAGCCTCCTCATTAGCTCATCCTGCCCCCACCAAGGCTGCAATATTTTCCTTCAACTATAGGAAAAATGCCTCAATTTTCTTTAATATAATTTGTGGGTCCCCGACCCACATTATTTAAAAATAACATTAGGAAATGAAAAACTGATCAAAATCTAATATTTCTAATTAGCAGAATTTCTAATTACGAGTATTAAAGTCCTCCCGACCAAAATTTTGCATATCCTCAAGCAACTACAATGATGGGTGCTCGAGGATTTGTTCTCCTTCCTAAGTGGCATATTCATCTCTTATATTTATCCACCTGATCAAAAACACCTTGACCACTCTCCTCCTCAACTGCCTCTCCCTGGTGTCTGATAAGGCCTCTAGCTAAAGTACCAAGTGCCCCTCATCATCCATGGGAGGCGACTCAGCTGCTGATATCACCTACTAGCCCAAAGCCTTCTTCAGGAAAGATACATGAAATATGTTGTGCGCCCGGCTCCCCAGGGGTAGCTCCAACTCATATACTACCTACCCCACCCTTCGAGTGACCCTATAAGGTCCATATAAACGCGCCTCTAGCTTCTCATCCCCTTTCTGCTTCAGCATGGATTGCTTGTACAGTTGGAGGCAAAGGTACACTAAGTCCCGAACCTCGGAGTGCCTCTCCACGTGGCCCCTGTCGGTGTAGATCTTCTACTATTTTTGCGTTGCCCTCATGTTGTCCTTGAGAGCCCTCAAGATGTCTTGGGTCTCTCGGATCTAATCCTTGGCCTAGTAGCCTTGCTTTCTCCAAACATGACACCAACGAATGTCTGAGCATCACAACCGTACAAAGCATGAAATGGAGACATAACTATCAACATGTGGAAGGTGGTGTTGTAGCAGTATTCCTCCATGTGTAGCCACGTCAACCACACATTTTGCTACCCGGTAATGTAGTTATGCAATTAGCCCTCAAGCCACTTGTTAACTATCTCTGTCTGGCCATCCGTTTGGGGATGGTAGCTTGTGCTGGTAGTGAGCTCCATACCCACCAACTGGAATAGTTCCTACCAAAATCCCCCCATGAAACGACTGTCTCGTTCACTGAAAATGGACTTGGGGAGACCATGCAACCGAAATATCCCTATAAAGAATAACTCGGCCACTTGTGAGGCCTGTACTTGGCCGAGATCGCGAAGAAGTGTGTATAGTTAGTAAAGCGATCAACAACCACGTAAATGCAACCTTTTTCCTGCACTGTGGGAAACCCATTGATGAAATCAATCAAGATGCTCTCCTATTTCCCCTTAGGCATGGGAAGTGGTTGAAGTAATCCTGTTCGATGTGTCATCTCTCCCTTATTCCATTGGCACAACTCACACTCCCGAATGTGCTGCAGAACATCATCCTTTAGGCCCTTCCATGAGAACCTCTCCCTAATGACCTTGTAAGTCTTTCCTTGGTGCCTCGCCAATGGTGAGTCATGGGCTATATGTAGTATCTTCTCCCATAGCTGGGAATTGGCCATTATATAAATCTAGTCTTGGTAGTATATCACCCCATCCATCACCTGGTAGTGGTCATTTGTCACCTACCCCTCCAAGACTTCACATGAAAAGCGGCCCTTGGAGTACCATACCAACAAATGAGCCTTTCAATCTAGCTCAATTCTCAATAGTGAAAGAGAATTTGACCTCCTGGATAATGCATCAGATACTGCGTTGTGCTTCCCCTTGACATATTCAATGTCAAAATCATAGGCATGGATCTTTCTTACCCACTTTTGTTGCATCTCCTGTAACTGTTTCTTCTCTAGAAATAATATGAGGCTGTTATGGTTAGTCCTCGCTCGAAACCTTTTCACTACTAGATACTGCCTGAAATTTACTAGCAAAGGCATGACGGCTAGCATCTCCTTTTCATAGATAGGATAAAGTATCTCATGATGTAATAGCTTCCAACTCTCGAAAGCTATGGGGTGTCCCCCCTACATCAACACTGCACCCACTACCTCCCTAGATGCATCGCACTCCAGAATAAAGGGTTGCATGAAATCCAGAAGAGCGAGCACTAGGTAGCCACTCATATCCTGCTTGAGGCACTCAAAGGACTCCTGTGCTATCATGGTCCAAATGAAAGCCCCCTTTTGGGTCAAATCTCTGAGGGGTGCTGCTACTTGCAAAAAGCCCTATATGAACTTCTTATAGTTGGTACATATGCCCACAAATCCTTGAATTTTTGTCATATTCTTGGGATTTTTCCAATCCCTAATGGCCCTAAACTTCTCCTCATGGACCCTCACTCCATCAACCCCAATGATATTCCCCAAATAGAGCATCTACATCAACCCAAAATTGCACTTGGAAATTTTGGCATAGAATTGTTGCTCCTCCAGGATACGTAGTACTTCCTCTACGTGTTGTAAGTGTTCTTCCTAGGTCCGGTTTTATATCAGAATATTGTCAAAAAAAGTAGCACAAACTTCATCAACTCACCATGAAATATGTGGTTCATGCAGGACTAGAATGTGGACAGAGCATTAGTCATCCCAAAGGGCATCACTAAAAACTCAAAATGTCCATAGTGACACCTTAACGTAGTCTTGGGGACATCTTTGTCCCTTACCTGGATCTAATGGTACCCAAACCTCAAATCAATCTTGGAGAAGAGCTTAGCTCCCCTCACTTCGTCCATCAACTCATCGATTCTCAGAATGGGGTAGCATTTCTTCACGGTTTTCTTTTTTAGGGCCCTATAATCAATGCACATCCTCAACATCCCATCCTTCTTCTTCACAAGAGAAATTGAAGAAGCGAAAGGACTAGAGATAGGTCTGTTTTGTCCCAATTCCAAGAGCTCATGAATATTTCTCTCAATTTCATACCTGTAAGCCTTTGGATGCTTATAGGGGGTTTTTATCGCTGCTTTCACCCCATGTTCCAACTCAATATTATGCTCAAATCACCGGTCTGGTGGCTAGCCCGGTGGTATGTCCCTAAATACTATCGTTTATCTATCCAAGATGGCATGAATATCAGGATGTGGTGGCTTAACCACACCCCCAGCCTCCCAGATCCTCAAATCCACAACCCACTCTATATATCCATGCCTAAATTCAGCCTCCATCCTATGTGCAAAAACTATCTGTGATGGGTATGAATGCATGCCCCTCAGCATCACCATCTTCTCGTTCTTATCCAAGAACTCCATCTCCAGCTTATTCCAATTTGTGGTGACCCTACCAAGGGTGAAGAGCCATTGGATTCCAAAAAATATGTTGGTGTCTGGAATATCAACCACAAAGAAATGTTTTGTCACTAAATATTTCCCCATAGTCACTGTCAAAGCCGAAATGTAACACAAACACTGCATGGTCCTAGCTCTAGGTACAAGCATAGAGAATCCCTCAAACCCCTTTGTCTTTATGCCCCTCCTATGCACCATCTGGGTATCTATGAAGTTTTGTGTGGCCTCAATTTCCACAAGCAATGAGACACGTTGTCCCTGAGCTATCCCTTGGATCCTCATCGTTAAGTACTTGGGTATCCCCCGCAAAGATGCAAGGACCCCTCCTCTAGGTGCAAACGTTAATCCTCCTACTACTAGTGGAGGTGGAGCTGGAGGACCTTCTCATTGTGATGTTGCATTGTCATCACCTCCCATCTCATAGAGTGTCTCCTCTTCTCCCTCAATTTTTGAGAAGACCTCAATTTAGTGTGTCTTCCCTCTGGAACACCTGTGGCATGGTGCCCATGGCTCATGGCATGTGAACCAAAGCTTCTTCCTCCTGAGATCTCTCCTGGTATCATAATCTAATAGACCCTAGCCATGTTTACCTCTCGGGGATGGAGCTCTCGTGTCCCTTCCTCTCTGTTGTAAAGCTGGTTTGTTGGGCATAACGGCCCTAGCCCTCGCTAATGCATCCTGAAGATCTCGTGTCCTACCAACTGTGTCCTGTAGCGTAGTGGGTCAAGTTGACCTCACTAGCCCATGTACTGGCTCTTCCATCCCATCTATAAACATGAAAATCCTCCTAGGTTCCAACAGATCCGAAACCATCATTGAAAACCTCAAGAACTTCGAGATGTATGCTTATGGGCTCCTCGTATACTTGAGCTTAGTTAGCTCTCCAAATTTCTCTTTGGGATCCTTCCTATCAAATCTCTCCAACACTCTCTTGGTGAAGTCATCATACGATGTCGCCCCTGCTTAACCCAGTGTAGTCAACCCATGAACCCACTAGTCATGGGCTTCTCCCTCCAAGTGTAGTGTAGCCACTTTGATGGCCTCCAACGCTGTCATCTGATTAAGCTGGAATTCCATATTTTCCACCCATGCCTTAGGTGAACTCTTCGACGACCCATCAAATATTGGCATAAAATGTCTATCCATGGTACACGCAGGGGATACACTACAGGTCACTCCCCTGCATTTACCCTCCTCCTCTTGCTTGGACTTTATGATTTTTGTTGTTCTTCAGGTGAAAAAACTCATTGAAGGTGATGACCCCTCCAAACTCTAGCCCATAGGACTAATACTATACAAAGTAATCTCCATAGCAAGTCACCTCCAGCGCTTGTTACCCTCTAGTTCTCGAAGCTAGGAATGTGGGAAAGGTGGAGCGTGGTGGAGTGTAAGGCACAACCTAAATGGTAGTGTGAGGGCCTTCTTGGTGCTGTGAGGTTCCAAACCCTTCTCTAATATGGAATTACCCTTGAATTCTCTTCCCCTTACTGCCATTGTTGAGCTTCTGATCCATATCCTCAATCCTCTTGGAGAGGTCTTACATAGATTTTAGGATCTCTGCCTCCGGTAGGTTATGTTATGTCTATCTTTTGGTGCCATAGACTGTGTGCTCCACAGGTTGAGCCAAGTCTATAAGCTCTCATATCCGTGTAATATCCATGATTGGGATTAAATAGTAATATAAAGAAAAATATACTAGAAACTACAACAAACATAAAAACACCATTAAACATAGAAATTGGAAGCCAAGAAACAATGTTGAGCCATTTTATTATTTCCCGGAAAAGAGTACAAGTGAGGCGCTGAAAGGATTGCACTTGTGCCTATTCAAGGTAGGCTGAAAGACGAAATCAACCCCAGCAAAATCAACTTCATAGCTCAGTCACTGTGCTGCCTAGCCCATAAAATTTCATTACTCACTATCTTCGGACTGTTGGTTAGGTTTCCTCCCATTCTCGGAGAATTCAGGGAATTGGACACCCGACTCTCCTCAATAAACCCGCAAAAACCTGCGAAGGGTTTGCTGAAAGCTCGACCCTAGAAATTGACCCCCTTGGGCTTAGTACGCTACTCTACTAGGGAAATCAAACTCCTGAAGGAAATTGTTGGTGGATTCCCCCCAAAATGCTACCAAAATCCCTGGTAGGAAGTGGCTAGCTTACCCTCCAAATCCTCTCGCTGAACTCCTCTTCTCTCCCACACTCACAACACTCCACCCAGACTGCACTATGTAATCACTGCATAGTCTATGCTACCTCTGACCAGTCCTAAAGGGAATACACACTCCTGTTGTTGCTGCTATGTCAATCCCTCACCCAAAATGTGGAACTCCTCTCTTGAGTGGGCACTCGAAGTCCCCTGAGGTAGAGGTTGAGATCTCCACTTGAAGATCTCGTGTGCTAAACAACACTCAGACTTGCATGGTCAGTCACGATGACAAAGAAAATCAAGATGAATGAATGAGCATAAATGAGCTTCCCCTTCCTTTTTGTCTCCTATAGCCCAACGTTCCCTTTAGGCCCCATTAGATACTGCGATGCCCATTCTCTGGCCACTCATGCATTGTCTCTCCTTGCCCAATCACAGAGTTGCCCATCTAAAATATGCAGAGCTTCCTCATTGGCTCATCCTGCCCCCACCAAGGCAGTAATCTTTAGCTCGAACTATAGGAGAAATGCCTCAGTTTGCTTTAATCTAATTTGTGGGTCCCCGACCCACATTATTTCTGAGTAACATTAGGAAATGAAATTTATCAAAATCTAATATTTCTAATTAGCAGAATTTCTAATTAGGAATATTACAGCTCTCCACCTTTCTAAGACTACAAAAAATTCATTTACTTTTGCAAAAAGGAAAGTTTGAAGAGAGATCCAAACTAGTTTAGTTCTACGTCCACAATATGATACTCACATAGGGTTTATAATCATTTGGGTTTATAATATAAATCATAAGGTTTATTTTATTACCTTGGGTTTATAATATTATTAGTCTCTTGGTTTTATTAATCTCGAGGGTTTATAATTTTAAGCTTTACAATCATAGGGTTTATAATATTAACCCTACGACTTTTAATCCCCTAGGTTTATAATATTAATCCTACGGTTTTAGTCCGCATTATTAGTCCTTTGGGTTTATATTATTATTATTATTATTATCCAATTTAGTTCTACATCCACAATATGATACTCACAGAGGGTTTATAATATAAATCATAAGGTTTATTTTATTACCCTAGGTTTATAATATTATTAGTCTCTTGGTTTTATTAATCCCTAGGGTTTATAATTTTAAGGTTTACAATCATAGAGTTTATAATATTAACCCTATGGTTTTTAATCCCCTAGGTTTATAATATTAATCCTACGGTTTTAGTCCGCATTATTAGTCTTTTGGGTTTATATTAATATTATTATTATCCAATTCAGTGATTTATAATATTAATCCATTGGGTTTATTAATCCCTTGAGTTTATATCATTATTAGTCCTTTGGGTTTATATTATTATTATTATTATCCAATTCCCTTGAGTTTATAGCATTATTAGTCCTTTGGGTTTATAATGTTATTATTATTATTATCCAATTCAGGGATCCACCTCTAGTCCGCATTATTAGTCCTTTGGGTTTATATTATTATTATTATTATTATTATTATTATTATTATTATTATTATCTAATTCAGTGGTTTATAATATTAATCCATTGGGTTTATAAGCACTCGAGTTTATTAATCCCTAGGGTTTATAATATTACTAACTTGACTTTATTAATCCGATGGGTTCACAATATTAATTCAAAGTGTTTATAATAATAATCCCCTGAGTTTTTAAAATTACTTGATTCATTTTATTAATATCTGGTGTTTATAATATTAAAAATCCTTTAATCCTTGAATAAGTGTTGATTATATTACATATCATTTTAATATACAATATATTTTTAATATTATTATAATAATATAAATTATTATTATTATATTATTATTATTATTACCTTGAATTTATAATATTAATTCGTTTGGTTTATATAATATAAATATATTAATATTAATATAAATATATTCAATTAATATTAATATTATAAACCCAAAAGATTAATATTATAATAACTATAGTTTATATAATTACATTATATTTCAATTTAATATATAATATATATTTAATTTTATGAATATATTATAATATTATTATAATAATATAATATATTATTATATTTTTATTAATATAAAAATATAATATATTTGTATGAGAATATTTTGAGAAAATCATATTATTATTACATTTTTGGAATTATTTAGTGTAGTTTATTATGAGGAGAATGACGATTATGTTGATCTAGATCCATTAATATAAATATTGATCATCATAATTAGAAATTAATGAAGATTAATCTTAAAAAAAATAAAATATTATTAGACTTAGTCAATATAATTAAAAATAATTATTAAATTAATTAAATTGAATGAAAAATAATAATAATAAAATTAGTAAAAATATTAAAATTGATAAATTAATTATTGAATCAACAAGTAATTATTTGATAAATAGTTGAATTTTGGTACTCACGAAGATGGAAAATGAATTGCTACGGATTACCAGTTCCATATTTCAGCTGAGTGCAGCTATTGCTGCCATAAATCCTATCTTTTCATGGAAAGATCGCTGACGGTAACATCGGAATCGCTGGTTCATTTTTATCAAGCAAAATTTATTTGTTAATCCCGGTTTGTCCGAATTTGTATTCTGGGAAGAAAAATTATATATATATATATATATATATATATGTATGAGAGAGAAGAGGATAAGCATTGCAATTTGAAAGGCATATTTTCTCCATTGGATCTCTACTTTAAAAACCCCTAGAATATAATTCATGTGTGCAGTTGGCCCATGTGGAGTGGTGAATCAGATCGCAAATTTTGTTATGTTTCGGTGACATGAATGATAATTCTTGCTCATGGATGTACTGAAAAAACAAAAATAAAAGGGTTTTATAACCTTGCCTTATTCATTTATGGTTTTATTACGTTGGTTTTACTTTTGGTTAAATTTAGTTTTGAAATACTTTAGTTCGCGTTTTATTTTAGTTATAGCGTAGTTTATTTTATTTTATTGTTTATTTTCTTTATTATTTTATTTTTTATTAAAACTTATTACTCCTCATTGTGTTATGATTGTTTAATGGTTAATTAATAAGGGTACGCATTTTAATAAATGGAAGGGTATTAATGTATTTTATAAAATTAGAATTTATATTTAAAAAATTTGGTTCAAATATTAAAATAAATTTTAGATTGAACTAAAATAAAGTTTATAGGATTAGGTTAAGCAAGCTAAGTGGACTTGATTGTGGGGAAAAATTCCAAAGTTAAGAGCTTTTGAGCCAGAAGAGTTCTTTGAGAAAGTTTTGGTTATTTGGTGCAAGCCCATGAAGTGATGATTGACTTTATGTTATTCATTTTACTAGTTTCAATCCCACTTCTTCACCCCTATAAACATCACCTTTAAGACAATCATAGATGAAAAAATGATATTTTATTATTATTATTATTAAATAATAATAATTATTTAATAATTATTTTAAAATTAATTAATTATTATTACTAAACTACTATTATTATTATTATGAAGATTATTGCTATTAATTAATATTTTTATTATTATCAATTAATAATATTAATAAATAATAATAAGTAATAATAATAATGTTGTAATATATATTTTTATTATTATATATATTTATCAATGACTTGGTAGATTAAAAAAAAAGGTTTTCAGTTAAATCAACTATAATTTTTTAATATGGTTGTGTTAGTTATTATTGTTTTTATTATATATTAATATATATAATGATAATATTGTTAATATTATTATTATATTATGCTATTTATATAGAGAAGCTATATTATTGATATATTGTAAATATATATAAAAGATATTGATAATTATATTATTATATTAATAATTATATTGATTAAAATAATATTGATAGATAAATAAGTTTTATTAATAATAATAATATACTATTATTATATTATATTAATTATGATATAGTTTGAAATATAATTACTAATGTATTATAATAATATATTTAATAATATAATATTATGTGTGTGTGTGGGGTAGTTATTATTTATGTAATTATTAATAATGACAAATACTCAATTGTTACATTTACATTGTATATCTAAGAATTATTATTATTTTTTATAAATTCTTATTATGCTATCTTAAACATGTTTATTAATATGATGTACATATTCTTCATATACATCTATCAACATATATCAACCATATTAATAAATGTGGTTATGCTAGTAATAAATTTAATGATAATATCTTTTTATATATTAATTCTAAACTTGATAATAATCTATTCTAAACAAAAATAAAAAAATACCTTTCCTATCATTTGATTAAATGAAAAACACATCTCATTTTATTTTTGATTAATTCATATATTCATATATATGTTATATAATTTGATTTTAAATAAAATATAATAGATCATATATTGCTTAACATAAATAATTATTTTGATTTTTTTTCATTTAAACTAATAAAATATATAATTTAATTATAATATAAATAATTTTTGAAATCATATTTTTTTATATTTTTAAATAAACTCTTATTTTCGTTTAAATTTTTTAGTTTTGTTAAATCCCTTGTTATAAGGATATTTAGTAGTGCATACAACAATTTAGTATTTGTTTTTTAATATTATTATTTTTTATTTTTTAAGTCTGTTGTTTATATATCAATCTAAGTTTGTATCTCAAGAGATTTGAGCCCTATAGCTCAATGAAATCGAAAATACACACTATGTTCTATTAATCAAATAGAGTTACATATATACATAATGTATTGTCTCAAGATAGGTAAGTTATCTTGGACGCACAATAAGTTGGTTGAGAGAATATCTCAACCTCACACCAAACTAGGAACTTAGTTTTAGCTAACCTATGAAATGGGAACAAACTCTATTCATAGAAAGTCACAACTGAAGACAAGTAGGAATTACATATTATTATTATATCTTTTATTTTATACAATTAAGCTACAATTTCATAATTTCATGTAATGTAATTAAAAGTAAAAAAAAAAAAAGTGTGAGTAAGATTTTTAAACCTTATATTTTTCAAAAATATTTTAACATATGATATCAACTTCATATATATACAATTTTAAAAGAAAATATTTTAATAAAATATTTTAATATTGAACTATGCTTAAAAATATATTAATCATAAACAAATCAAGTTTGACTTATGTATCTATGTTGGTTTTATTTAATCTTTCAATACCAAAAACAACTAGTTAAATTTATATATATAAATAAATTTAACTAGTTTTTTTGGTATTGAGAGGTCCTCATCATCTCATATTTTAATGACGCCTAAGACTCATTCTACAACCACCAATATGAGAGAAAGTGTACATTCTTTTTGTCTTTTCATGCCCCTTTAAAATAAAAAATAAAATAAAAATTATGTTCTAAATAGAAAAATAATATTGACTATAATTTAAAAAAATGAATATAGCGTAAAGTAATTAGAAGTAAAAAAAAAGTGTGAATCATATGTTTAAATCTTATACTTTTCAAAAATATTTCAACAAGAAATTTAAACAAACTATTTGAAGATCTATGTTAACTAATTTATGTCAATATCAACTTCATATATAATATCCATATAAAAAAAAAAAAAAAGTTTTGGTGGTTAAATGTTTTATTTGGTCATATACATTCTATTTAGAATTCAAAAATACAATTCAAACAATGAAAAATACAATGAAAAATAACACATCCTATTTTGCTCTCTAAAAAAATTTAGACCAAAAAAATTTGATCCCTATAAACTCATATTAAATCCATACTTAAAATAAATTTGTACTAATATTTATATATAAGAAAATATTATTTATATATTATTTAATTTACCAAATCTCATCATAATTCTCTAATTAAAACATTTAAACTAAAATAATAGCGGGATAGATAACCTCCCAACAATAAACATTAATGTACACATTAATACTCATTCATTAAAGAGTAGGGATTATATATTACACAATGGCAACCATTCATTAAAAGATGTTACATTACACGATGATGTGATTTTTCAACATAATTCAATTATTTTTCACTCGAGAATAAATGCTTACTCATGCAATCTTCCTTTCATATAAAGAACTATTTCATCATGATCACCATTGGCTTTTATTGATATTATAACCATGACCATCTACGTCTGCAAATCTTGACCTGAATTGGTCTCTTCTGGTGATTTCAAAAACCAAAGATTAAGTGGTTTGTTTAAGAAGCCGAAAAAACAACAGTATTTAGAAAGCTATCTGGTCCTCAAATGTGTTGAATTGCTATCAACGACAGGAAAATGCAGAAGGGTGAAAAAGTTTCCGCTGATGATTAAAGCCAAGCCGAGTTTCAACATCAACAATTTGAAATTTGATCCTTTGTCCTTCTTGGGGCTTTGAATTCCCTTTTCTGTGTCCCTAAATTTCCCTGGTTCATGTGATCTTCTGCTATTTATTCCCTCTTCTCTGGAAAACCAAAGAGGAATGGTACCCCTTAAAGTTAACTACTACAATGCCAACGTCAATGCTAATTTCACTGCAACTTATGCCATTCGAGTAATTCCTTGTAAACCATCTGTGGGATCTGAGATACGGGGTCTAGGATTGTAAGAAAATATTGTCAGATATTTGTCACAGTGAAACATAGATTTATCATTTCAGAGATTCATCAGGGAATATGACTATGGAACCCTCTTGTTTTAGGCATTAATCTTTTACCAATCTGCTTTAACAATACATTTAGATCTGATTAGTTGCCTCCCCATTGTTAGATTTCCTAGTGGCAATATATTTTCTTCAAATGGGTCATCATTCTAGTCACCAAGATGATATCTTATACATTTCATTGTGGATATCTTTCACTTGACACATTCTGGAGGTGGTAACTACAGTTGGCATCAGAACATTATCAAAATTTTCAGATGAGATTTGTCAAGGTCGTGTCTCTGGGTTTCTAATTTCCAGGTTTCATTATTGGATTAGAAATCAATCCCTCAACATAAGATCAGGGTGTGAGTCTATTATTTTGATCAGAGCGATCTGTAAGGTCAGGGTGTGAGTCTATTATTTTGATCAGAGCGATCTGTTTTACTTTTTCTCAGGTAATTTTCGGAGTCCTGGGTTTTTTTGTTTATATAATTAAAGGGGGCCGCCTTTAGTGGAAAAGAATTGCAATGGACAGTTCAAATATTATTTCTCTCTGGCTTAAAAATTTTCAAAGATGGTCAGCTTTTTGTAAGGTCTTAGGCTTATTTCAACATTTGTTCAGGTTGAATTTAGGAAAGGATTGATTGAGATCAGATTTATTTTTGTTGTGGTCGAACACAATTGTTATTGGTTTCATTGAACAGGTTCAAATTCTTTTCTTCCATCCTTTGTAGCTGTTTTTGAGGGGACCTACGTACCATCATTAATTGCTGCACCTGTTTTTCTGTAGAACATTGATCATGGTGTGGAGTTAGGCGCGGATTTTTTCTTTAGACATAATTTTGGCTAATATATCTTCGATTCTGTTTTGATTCTTTTTAGTGACACGGAAGGCGCTTTTATTGTGAGGTTCTATATTGAGCTGAAGGCGTTTTTATTTTGAGGTTCTATATTGAGCTGACACTGTAGAGATCTGTAGGTCAAGACGGTAGAGATCTGCTATTGATAATGTTAATTCAAAGTCATTGGGTGAGTTGAGATCCAAAACTTCTTCTGTAGAGTCTGTTTATGTTTCTACAGTGCAAACAGATGAGATTTCGGGCAATTATGGAGGCAGAAAAAGGTGAATTGAGCTCTTCCCAATCAAGCAGCTCCAGACTTGTTTTCTCTCTGTCCTTACTGCTAAGTGAATCATACTTGGGGTTATTTCAAAGTTCCAATAACATATATCCATATATATGTTTTTGAGAGGACAAATATATATGGATACATTTTCAATAGGCAGAGGCAGGATGAAAGACTGAAACGAGGTGGAGAGAAAAAATCAGTGGCTATTCTATCACACATGGAGTTTACTGAAATTGGGCCGAACATGTTCAGGCTTGCTCCTTTTCTGTTGAAGGAGTTTAGTGAACTTGCGCCTAACAAGTTCAGGACTGCTCCTTTTCATTTGAAAGTGTTTAATGAAATTGCGCCGAGGAAGTGCAGGCCTCAGGACTACTCTTTTTAATGAAACTGCACTGACCAAGGGCAGGCTTCAGGACTGCTCCTTCCTTTTCATCTGAAGGTGTTTAATAAAATTGCGTCCAGCAACTGATCCTTTTCTTTTGAAGGACTTTAGTGCAATTGCACGGAACAAGTTCAGGTCCGCACTCTGATTTGGTTATATACGTTATATAGCTCCCAAGAAATGAAACTGAAACTGCTTCTGAACACGTCCAGGCCTGCACTTATATAGTTCGCCATAATTTCTTATTGTTCAGGTCTGCACTCTGATTTGGTTATATAGGTTATATAGCTCCCCTGAAATGAAACTGAAATGAAACTGAAACTGCTTCTGAACACTTTTAGGCCGTCACTTATATAGTTTGCCATAATTTCTTATTTTTTGTTCTTATTACTGTCCATCATCGATTTTGTTCACCACTTATATAGTTCCCCATAATTTCTTATATTTGTTCTTATTTCTGTCCATCATCGAAGTTGTTCACCATTGTAACTTCACAATAAAAATCGAAAGACAAAAAAAAAATAATAAGAAAAATTACTGGTCAAGGTGGAGGACATAGTCGAAAATAAGAATGGAACAGTTGTGAGCCGTACACATACTTGTGAACCAGATTGAGATCCTTGCGGAAACGGGTTGTCTTGTGGAATCCGTTTCTAGGGATTTGCAGGATCGAATTCATGTCTGTGAGAAAGGAATTGCAGTTGTATCAGTTGGTTCCTTGGAAGGCAACCACAATCTAGGGTGCCTCGGGCGTGCTGGCGTCGCTGTTGTTCCACACGTACACTGCTGAAAATATGGACTTTCCGTCGCTTGCTTTCTAGAGGACGCGGAAATTGAAGAAGCTCCACCACTTGTCAACCAAAGTGTCCAGCCCGCGTTCGGGTTCGGATTTATTTGTTTCGTACAGACCTCCTGAGTGGAAGTCACTAAAGAAGAAGACGCCGGGCTCTGGCCGTAAGGAGGAGGTCTATGGTTTCAACATCCTTGTCCTTGAGCTTGTGACGGGAAAAACACCATTGCCATCTTTTCTCCATGGCGTCCACCAGTGGGTACACTCAGTGCCAGAGTGGAAGGCGGCGCCGGGGAGGATGAATCCTCCACTGAAAAATTAGTGGTTCTGCTAAATGTGGCGGTCGCTTGCCTGACGCTGTCTCTGGATGAGAGGCCCACGATGGAAGATGCAAATTAGCGGTTCTGCTAAACCTGACGGTCACTTGCCTGGCGTTGTCTCCCGATCAGAGGCCCACTATGGAAGACGTTTTGAAAGTATTGGAGGATGCCAAAGAGTCGCAGAGCTATCCTGAGGATTTTCATGGCTATATTCAACAGAGGAGTAAGGAGGAGATAACACCACTGAAGGAAGCTAGTTAGAGCCGGAGTAATTTTATTAATACTACTGTTTGCAGTGTGAAAGAGGATTCAGAGCCGACAGGGACTACAGCTGCCTGTGGCTCCAGTTAATAATAGGAATCAAGGAAGACCACAACTACAACTTTCTATGGACTGTCACTGTTTGCAGTGTGAAAGAGGATTCAGAGCCGACAGGGACTACAGCTGCCTGCGGCTCCAGTTAATAATAGGAATCAAGGAAGACCACAACTACAACTTTCTGACACTATGGATATTCATAAGTCAATACTCTAGAGATCTCTTCTACGTGGCATTTTTAAAATTAATGCTCCCTTCCTCCATTTTAACTCCATCACCAGCCTGCATTCCCTTTGCACAAGGATGCAAATGCTAGTTTATCATTTAATATTATTAGTTGTCGAGATTGTAGTGGATTCATTCCTGTACACTCTCTTTAATATTATTTGGATGGGGAAGCGTCTCTTTGGGTGGTGATATGCTAGTTTATCATTTAAGATTATTAGTTCTCTGAGATTGTAGTGGAGTCATTCCTACACTCTCTTTAATATTATTTGGATGGGGAATCATCTCTTTGGATGGTGATATTATTGTATTTTTCGGAAATTGAAATTTTGGGAATTTTCTCTAACTATTTCAATCTTTGTCATTATACCTAATTATTTTAGGTTTGTCTTCACATATCCTACTTGTCTTGTCATTGAATAAGTTATCTTATAGTAGTTGAGGTGTTAATATTCCTATATTTTGTGGGGATTTAGTTGGGATATTTTGCTCAATTGTTACTTGTATTTGTCACTTTCTGATATTTTGCTTAATTTTTACTTGTGTTTGTCTCTTTCCTTTCCACTTACGGCTACCAGTGTTAAGGTATATGACATATTAGGGTTTGAGAAGTCACGATTATTTATTCCAGTGATATTTTGGATTTTTTTTTTCCCAGTTTCAAGCATGTTTTCAAATGTTTTTCCCAATTTCAAGCATGTTTTTAGGTGTGATCGATACTCGAAGCAACTTCCTTCCCGATTCCTTTCAGGTACTATCCGTGTTTCTTGATTTCTGAGATGCACTTTGGTGGTAGTGGGGTGGTCATTTCCTGAGTGGTTTGGGTGTGTTGGTCACACCTCAGAATGACAACTAGAGAGGAAATTCAAAGGAACAATTTTATTGGGATAGACGAGTTTATTGAGGTTACTGTGGAAGCAAAGAAAAATGCTAAGTAGTTCTCAAGGAGCCTCTCTTTCAACTCTTTTAAGGGTACAAGTGGTGGTGCGAGTTTGGTAGCTAGTTCTGCTAGAGTTGGAGGGAGGTTTGAGTCTCCAATGTTGTATCAGTCTAGTTCAAGGGCATACAAAAAGAGGAATAAGGTGATTAGGTCAACATATAACATTAAAAATATTATTATAGGTGTGGATGTTTATTGGGACAACGTGGAAGGGCTAAAATAAAGGGCTCTCATAGGTTAGTGGGAATTCACTCATATGTTTGCAAACTAGTTGAACTAGTTAAAGGGATGGGTGGATAAATGTTGGTCTCCTATCCTAAAATATAGGTTGAAAATCATTATTCTTTTTAATGGGTGATTTTGTTTCCATTTTCCTCACTCGGGGGATGTGGAGAAAATTGTAGCAATTCCCTAGGCCAGGGGTCAGGTTTCATGTCTTTTCAGTGCCGAAGCATGAGTTTTAATCCCCCCAACAAATTCTTGCAAAAAAAAAATCTATGGATTAAATTTCCAAGCCTTTTGTTGGATTTATGGTCCAACCAAGCAATAGCAAACTCTATTGGGAAATTCTTATACTTGGAGGAAGGGAGTCTAGGTATGCTTGATAAAAGGATTGCGTGGGTGTTGGTAGAGGTGGATTTCTCAGGCGGGATGTCTGTAGAGATTATACCTTTTATAGGGTTCTAATTAATTTAAAGAGAGAATCAATTATTGGTGGATCTCCTTTAGGTGTTTGGGATCTTACTTGACCAGAACTTAATTGTGCACTACCCTCGACGTTTTGTGGAAGTTAGCCGTACAAATGGTCAAAAATTTGAAAAATGAGGACACTTCCATGAGAATGTTCAAAAGGTGTCATCAAATTTTTAGGACAATTCTAATCTCTATCATAAGGTTTTAACTTTTCGCAACGTTCCTCCCTCTCCTATTACCCATTGCCTTTCACTTAATTATGAAAATCGTGTGATTAATCATACAAAGGAGTCATTAGAAAAAGAGAATTTATCAAGTAATATTTTTATGAATCCTATTATTCAGAAAGGGAAATTTGGGATTTCCTCTGTTTTATATTCATCCCTATCCCCATATTCGGTATCTGGAATATCGACTCCCTATTTCAATGAGACCCCCCTATGGACAATGACCTCAGATTAGAAAGGGGGATTCATCATATGACATAGAATATGCAATCCTCTGCTATCCTCTTTGGTTCCTTCTTGGGGATGACATCTACACCTAATTATGAGGACTTGGAATTGGGTTTCTTATCTCACAACGAGTCTATTGGTTTTGAGTCACTCAACATTAATAAATCCTTATTCCCTATAGATGAGATTATCATTAGCCCTAACTCTATAAAAAAAAAGGTTACCCAAAAGGAAGAGGGAAACAAAATTCAAGAAGGTGTCTTCATGTTCTCCTCTAACATCTACCCTGACCTCATCTTTCCACGAGGTTCAGGTCTATCTTATTCTTTCTCTTGGTGCGATAATGGTTTTTGAAAATTCTGGTTCCTAGGTCCTTAGAGGGATTTCACCTGTCATAAACTTTCCCTCGTGATTTTTATATCCATCAACATACTGGATTTGGGGAATGCACCGAGAAGGAGTTCCCTTTGTCTTTTTTGGATGTAGAAGCCAGCAATAGTTCTAATTTAGGAGACGATGATGCCTAGCGAGAAGGTGTGGGCCCATTAGAGATATTTTCAGGTCTAAAATGGGCCTCTTAAGGAATATTACAAAATAATAGTGAAGATAATAAAATAAGATTAAATCACATCATCAAATTTTAGAGGAAAAAGAGAAAAAACTATTTTTTCAACTCATATTTCAACTTATCTCTCTACGGTTTTACTCGAATTTCGAGTGATAGTACTCGTTGGATGCAAAATTTAATTCATTATACCATTAGTAACCATGTGCATACTTTCGATGAACCCTGCTATATGAAAAATGAGAAATACATGAGAAACGTGATTGCAATCACATTTTTCATGTATTTCTCATTTTTCATTTAGAAAGGCCCATCAAAAGTATGTAACGTGGGTACTCCTTGGATGAGGAATTAAAATTTTCATCCAACAAGTGCTCCCATTTGAAATTTGAGTAAAATCATAGGGAGATAAGTTGAAAATAAGGTTTGAAAAGTACTTTTTTTATATATTTTATTTTTTTAATCATTTTACCTTTTTACACCAAAAATGGTGAATCATATCCCATGTTTTACATCATCATATTGAATCCTATTATTTCTTATAAATTTGATTTTAGTTATACATTTTTGTTTTGGGGCCCATTTTAGAACTCAAAATTTCTCTAATGCTTTTATTAAATATTTGTCTTGATTGAAATGTGTATACGACTAGTGCGTCTTGACATTCGGGGCATTTGCAGCTATTTGGGACCTTCGAATCATCAATTTAAAAGCCTCTAAATATTTTCCAGTGATTTTCAGCGATCATTATGACTGGATATTCTATAGGATCTAACATATGTCTACATATTCTCAACATTTATGTTCCTTGTTCAAGTATAAAGGTTTTCTGGGATCGCATTTATTGTAGTTGTTCACTAAAATTGAGCTCCCTTATTATGGTTGGTGATCTTAATCTAACGTTGGTAGTAGATGAAATATGGGGGATACAAAGGAAATTGGGTACGTTGGGGGCTTTCTTCAAGGAGTTGTTTACCCAAAAAAAATTGGCGAACATCCTTCCAAACCTGAAAGCACAACTTAGACGAATGGTTGAATCAAGCTAGATAAGATTTCTAAGAGATTGGATTGTTTCTCAGGGAATGCAGTCCTAGTTGGGAGATTGAACAATTTTTGATCATGGGTTTCAAATTCGAATATGTCATATGATCTGATTTTTCTATATTGGACTCAGGAAAAATGAATGGAAATATTTTTCGTTCAAGTTTAACCATTCTTGGTTAAAGGATAATGATTTTGAAGGTTTGGTTAGGGTTTCCTAGAACAAACCCATTTATGTTGCACTGACCTCAAAGATGGATATTGTTTGTCATAAGTTAAAAAAATTAAAGCAAGAGGTTGGAAGTTGGGAAAAAGGGAAAAAAAGAAACACTTTAAGGAATTTATTTCTATAGACATAAATATTAAGGTTTTTAATGATTCGACAAAACCAAAATATTTCTCAGAAGGTTCAAAACAAAAAAAAATACTACTTGAGTAGAGAAAGAGATAGATATTAAATTTCCAGGAGGAGGAGTATTGTTTGAAGCATCGAGCCATATGGGTGGATGAAGGAGATAAAAATAAAATATTTTTTCTTAATTATGCTTCAAAAAGAAGAAAATAAAATTCCATATGGAGCATTAAGGACGACGAGGGAAATAATATCTCTTCTTAAAAATAAATTCAGTAATAAGTGGTGTTGGCTCTTGTGGGCTTGACCCATGTTTGACTTGTACTTCACACAAACAAAACCCTCAAACAGCTACCCTTTCGGCAACAACCTGCAAGTAGATCGCAATCTCACCCGAGGTGGCTATTGGTAGTTGTAGAACCAGGCTTATGTAACCTTGAGGGACTCCGTGAGGTGGCTTTTACTTTTCTTTCTATATTTCACTTAGTCTTATGGCATGCATATCAATATTGTGTTGTATAACTCAATTAATTACTTCGACACATTCAATTTAACATAAGAATATTATAGAACACTATAAACTGTGCTATCATAATCAGTACTTCGCATCCACAGATAGAAATCAAACATAACAATACATAAATACATAATATTTCCCAAAACTTCTTCTTCTTTATTAAGATGAATTTTTACAGTACATTCAGCTTCTCGACCTGTGCACACAGGTGCAGGTGGTCTATACACTAAGTTGCAGACTCTTCCAAGGTCTCTACGCACTCAGTTGCAGAGCCTTTACTTAAGGCCCAAAAACACATAACAAATGACTTGTGTTCAATGTCTATCCTTCATCATGTTGTTGTATCTTCGACAAAGAATTATAGTTCTTTATATACATTACATATCTACAAAACCATGGTTAACATACTATGGGCTCGATAAAAAAAATCAAATAAAACCTCAATACCCGTTATAAAATGAGGGGCTTTGACCCACCCCAAAGCCCTTAGAACACCGCGTGATAAATATAAATTTGTGGTATTGCGCACTCCGCTGCTCAAAATGAAGAGTATTTGACCAAAATTGGACAAAGTTGGGCTGCAGTTAAGAAGCCCCAAACACTCACATGTGACTTATCCCAAGTCACACAACTGCTGTGCCCCGAATATTTGTTGTGATGCTCATTTAGGTAGCATTATATGGCTGAAGTATTTATGCTACATGTTTTTCCTCTCGGTGCATTTCTTCTAGTAGTGCCTCTGTTTTTGGTCCAGAAGTCTACTGCAAAACACTTATTTCTCCCTTTGTCATAGCTCCTTGAGCTTATGATCTACTCCCTACGTAAGCTAAAGGGCCTCATCCTACCACAGTTGAGTCCTCTCTATCAAGATCTGTTCTTTTCTTTGAAGGTATTCAATCTGATTTTGAAGAGTCTTCCCTTCAGTTATTTGGGCAAGCCTTTGCACGACTGGTAAGGTCTTCAAAATTTCCCAGATCCCTTCCAGCTGCTTTTGCTTCACCTGGAGCTCCTCTTCAATCCTTTGAATATTTTGATCCTCCTACAGTGAGGTCCAAATCTGCATAACATCATCTAATAGTTTTCCACAATCTTCCACTGTGTTAGAGATGCATTGTACTGCAAATTTTAGATCCATAGCCCTCTGCTCGCGTACTTCCGGTGGTGTGGCTGGTTACAACCTCATCTACATCTCAGTCATCTTGACTTCATACTTGAACTTCATCTCTGCAAACTTATTCTTTGAATCCTCTATTGTGAGGTTGAGCTTTGTGACCTTCTCTGCTGGTGACTCTTTTTCGTGGACCTTTACATCCAGAACTTCACTACAAGTTTTTGCGATGACGTCCTCTAGTTGTTGTTGTTACTAGCTTGCTCTGTCCCTTTCTTTGATCAGCTGGTTGAGCACATTATTCAACGAAGCTCTTTCCTTCTACACCTAAATGTTTAACAATGAAGTGCGTTGTTCTCGCTCCTTCTGTTTAGTTGTTATACCTTCGTGGAAATCGTGAAATATATGAGTTGGTAGTGAAGCGATGTTCATATTGACATTGTTCCACCCTTTTTCTCTTTCTCTGTCTTTGGGGGATTATAATTGTAACACTCGAGCTAGTATCTTCATACTCCTTAGTCCAAATGTCATTTCTATCCATCGCTTTGGTTGTAGTAGTTGACCCATTTGTTCTGGTTGTCTGACTGTCTGCACCAATACCTTTAACTCTACAATTCCTTGCTAAACATCTATCAAGAGTACTATTTTGTAGTGATCATCGACCTTGATCCATGTCTCTGTTGTCACTTCTTGGACTTTTTCTCCAATTTCGCCAATGTCCCCATGAGTAAGGACAAGTGGTATTGCGCCCTTAGATTTCTTTGCCTTATGTTTCTTCCTTTCACTCTCCCTATTCACTACAGGCATCCTCTTTTTGATGATGAACGATGATTCCTCTATTGGCTCTATGTCACTGAGAGGGTCCTAGACGCCCTATTCCTACTCTGGCTCTTTCTCTTCTACATCTGTTCCTTTGTTCTTTCCACTTGGAACCGCATGTTGTGCAATGTAATCCTCTGCTTCACTCTCTTATATGGTTGGAGTCATCCACTTTGTTGTCCAATGTTGTACTATCTCAAGAAGGTCATTTTCAGCGACCAAATATGGCAGAGAATGCCATGTCTCCATCGGATCCTTCCAAGTCTTCATGTATATCTTATGCCAAAGTCTGCCTTAAAGTCTGCTATATTCCGATACTGATAGAATAAATTTGGTGACAACCTGGGATGCTAGTTCACCACCATGTGCAAGTATATTTTCAATAGTACGAAGAAAATCCTATTCTCCTGTGTGCGTGACGACTCCTCGTTATTCCAGAGTGAGGCATACTGCGCAGATTCACATACATCTACTTCAACCTTGGGAAACTATTAGTCCCCCGACTCCTTCCATGCTAACAGTGTGATGATCAAGATCAACCACACATAGTGAAATGTCTTACCCTCTTCTTGTGCCTCGCGACAATACTTCAAAAATTAATTGCATAAATATCCAGCCCAATTTAACTAAACCCTGATTTTTCACTATGCGACTAAGGAAACCATGGCCGTGGAGACTTTGTTTTTTCTACACTTCCGCATTATCTTTCTGGCTATGATGTGTTCAGCGAATCACACCCCTTGGTTTCTGATAGAATTAATATCATAACCTCACAACTTCTTGATTATCCCGAACTTGTCCTTCATATTTTTTTCTATGTCCTTGTCTTGGTTTTTACCAACAAAATCTTCGGCAGGGTATTTTCCTTGGTAGGGTAGCCGATTAGTCCTTCGTATCAACATTTCATCAATCGAGATCCTCTTCCCCAACGAGAGGTGTCCTTCATGCACTAATACAAGTATTTTTTGAACATATATTGCCTTGATGACACTTCTACAGAAGTGTGGCACATTTAACAAGTTCAACAAGCCCGATCTTTGCAACCCCTCCACCCATTGCTGTGGCTCCATCCTTGTAACTTCGCTCTCTGGATAGTACCTGTTGTATGTACCTTCTTGACTCTAAATGTGGGTACTTTCTCTAGTCATTTAAGTCCCAATCCTCTATCTTCAATTGCGAGACTTTCCCAAGTGGTTCTCCTTCAAATGGCACTTTTTCTAGTAGCAACGGTGTGAAAGTGCTAAATTTCGCATTTTTGTGGTCTTTAATCCAAATCTCTGATACCCCTATTAAGGGTTCTGGTGGAGTAATTAATTTTTCACTCCACTTCTTAGGTATATTAAAAATAATGGTATTTTCTTCTTAAAACAAATCTTTGTTGATCGTGTTTCATTTATGTTTTCATTTCTACAACAACCTCCAAATTGTTTCCTATATTTCTATTTTGGAGCCTCCCTTATATCATGTGAAGTATCGCTTTTGGTTATAAAGTGTCATTTTATGTTTCTACACATCTTTTAAGTGTCCATGCTCCTTCCTGAGTTTTGTTTTATCATCAAGAACAACTATACCACACTTTTGTGCCAAAATGCACTTTCTTGTTACAAAATGACACTTACATGTCACAAACACTCATGTTTTACTTGTTGCACTTGGATATTGTTTGTGAGTTGGAATTTTGATGTATATTTCTTGGTCTTGGGTCATGTTCATGTTTTAGTGATTATTTGGTATGTATAAATCTTGTTCATGCCTCAAATTCATTCTGTTTTTCCTTTTTTAATCCTTCCACACTTAGTCATTTTTTTGAGTTTGCATATCCTCACTCCAGGATAGGGAGAGCGCATTATGAACTTCAAAAGCCTAGTAGTGACCTCTATGTATGATATATATGCACACTGCACCATCCTAAGACCTCTCTCTCTCTCTCTCTCTCTCTCTCTCTCTCTCTCTCTCTCTCTCTCTTCTGCACACTTCGCAATCTGAGTTAACAATACCCTCCTATTGATCCTTGTAACTATATCCTACACAAGCCTTTCCCTAACTCCCTATTTCTATGCATTGAGCACTACCAGTGGGAAATGATGCTCCCCTTTGTGCCTTGCTACTAGGTCCTATTCCCTCCAAGAGACTTTGTCCTTCCTCCCTAGCACAATACGCAAGTTCAGTGAGCAGACCCTCCATGCTTGTCATTTAGACCTACACCATGCACTCACCCTGCCTCTCTTCCTCCAACGCCTACACACTGTGAATTTCTAGTGCATATTCCCTACCTTATTTTCTCATACAAATGTGCACTGCACCTAGAGATAACTTCTTCTTGCTCCTTGCACATTGTTGGTTCACAGATGTAATGTTGCATGAAAAATCATAGTGAAGCAACATGTCTAGACCATTTGGAGTGTGATGAATAACTATAATGAAATATATGTTACAAGTGTTGAAGACATAGTGGAAATTTCATCACTTCTCAAATAAAATCATGTTACAAGTTTCCGAATTTGAAGTCACAAAATTTCAATGGTTTGTCTTGTTGTTGCCACAATATTGTTTGGAAAATAATTATGTAATTTTGGAAAATAATGAAAATGTAAATATGTGGAATTCCAAGAGTCACACATGGACAAAAAGAGTCACTAAGAAAAGTCTAAGAGTCTTGTATAAATCCAAAGGTCACTTGGAAGTCCAAGATTCATGAGGGTAGCTCAAAAGTCATAGGGGATATGAAATGCCATTCCTCTTGTTATAAATACACTATCATAGCTCAAGCAAAGGACTTTTCACCTTGGCTTCTTAAGCTAGGCATAAGAGAGTAGATCATCCTTTTGAGGAGAAAGTGGTGGCTTAATGTTCCACTATTGGAGCTAGTGATCTATCATTGTAATGGTGTATCTTGGTAATTTCATTTAATTATCAGAATCTCATTGTGCTGACACACTTTCATGCATTTATCGTTAACGTTGTAAGAATATTATTTTAGTGTTTGTAGTATATATTCATATATACTAAAGAAAACAAATTATTTTGTTGGCTTTGGTATTCATGTTGTTGAATGTGTGTTCATTAGAGAAACTTTGAGGTAAAAAATAAGTCTCAAAACAAAAATGTACAACCAAAATCAACTTTATAAGAACCAATATGATTCAAGATGATGATGTCAAACATGGGGGATGATTCATTATTTTGGAGTAAAAAGGTAAAAAGATAAAATAAAATAAAAAACTTCTTTTTCAACTTATCACCTCACAATTTTACTCAAATTTCGAGTGAGTGCACTCCTTGGATGTGAAATTTAACTCCTCATCCAAGGAGTACCCATGATGTATACTTTAGACGGACCTTGCTAAATGAAAAAATAGAAATACATGAAAAAATGTGATTGTAATAATGTTTTTTCATGTATTTCTCATTTTTCATGTAGCAAGCTCCATCAAAAGTACGCAACATGGGTACTCCTTCGATGAGGAATTAAATTCCGCATCCAACAACTGATCCCAATTAAAATTTGAGTAAAATTACGGGGACATAAGTTGAAAAGTAGTTTTTTAAAAGAAATGGAAAATGACCCATAACAAAATTCAATCCATCAAGGAATGGAAAATCCCCACAACCCCAAAAAATATCCGGGGATTTCTCTGGTTAACAGGGTATTATAACAAGTTTGTTTATAATTACGAGAAAATAAAAACACCTCTAACAACATTACTAAATAAAGATGCATTCTTTTGGACTCTAGTAGCAACTAAGGCCTTTGAACATCTTAAAGAGGTAATGTGCCAAGCTCCACTCGTAGCTACACCAGAATTTACAAAAACCTTTATTATGGAATGTGATGCCTCATGAAATGGAATTTGTGTTGTTTTAATGAAAGAAGGAAGGCCCATTTCTTTTGAAATCTGTCTAATCAAGGGAAAATATTTACACAAACCTATTTATGAAAAGGAAATGTTGGAAATACTACATGCCCTGAAGAAATGGTGCCCTTACCTAATGGGAAAACACTTCAAGGTAAAAACATATAATGATAGTCTTAAATAATTTTTGGAACAAGACGGTCTTCAGAAGAGTAGTAAAAAAGGGTCACAAAGATGTTGGGTTATGACTTCAAAATCATCTAAAAAAAAGAGAAGAAAAATGTTGTTGCAGATGCATTCTCAAGAAGGGATGAGGATGTGCAATAATTGCTTTGTTCCATTTCTGTTATACAACATGGTTGGATAGATGAATCAAGGGATGAATAGAAGAATGAAAAAGAGGTATGGACACTCGTTCAAAAGTTGCAACAGGGTCCTAGTAAATTCAATACATTTTGTGTGGAAAAATGATTCATTATGGTACAAATATTGGTTTTATCTATGTAAGAATTCATAACTCAAACAAAAGATTCTTTTGGAATTGCATACCTCTCCTTTAGGAGGGAACTAAATATTTTTTTAAAATTACCATAGGGTCAAGAAGGAATTTTATTGGGATGGCCTTAAATATGATATTCATAATTTTGTGGAAGAATGTTTTGTTTTTCAACAAAATAAAATTGAAACAATTAAGACCCCGAGTCTGTTACAACCTTTAGCCATTCCAAGTCCGTGTTGGGAGGAAGTATCAATGGATTTTATCACTGGTTTACCCACGTCCAAAGGAAAGAGTGTCATCATGGTGGTAGTTGATAGACTTGCCAAGTATGCACAATTTTGTGCATTATCTCATCGTTTCAAAACCATTACAATTTCTACTGCATTCAGGGAAACAATTCAAAAACTGCATGGAAACCTAAATATTATTGTAAGTGACAGAGATCTCATTTTCACTAGAATTTTTCAGACATAATTATTTTCTTATTTTGTTACTCAATTTGCTCATATATCATCTTATCATCCTTAATTTGACGGGAAAACCAAGAAAGTGAAAAAATGTTTGGAAGGATATCATCATTGTTTTGTATATGCTAAACAAACATAATGGTTCAAGTGGTTACCTTTAGTAGAATGGTAGTATATCACTTCCTTCCATACTGCAACAAAAATGACCCCATTTATGACACTTTATGGATATCATACACCATCCATCACATCATCTTTAAGAGAAAATTCTAAATTTCAAGTAGTGGAAGATCACATCATGCATCGAAAACAATTTCTCCAACTCTTAAAGGATAACCTGACTTTGGCACATAATCGAATGAAATAATAGGTAGATCATTATTACAATGAAATAATTTTTGACGTAGGAAATTCGGTACTTTTATGGCTACAACCATACAAAACAATTTCCCTCAAGCAAGCTAATAAAGACAATAAATTATCACCCAAGTACTATGGTCTTTACAAGGTGTTACAAAAGATTGGTACTATGGCATGCAAATTTGAGTTTCCTGCATCTTCCCAAATACACCTAGTTTTCCTTGTATCATGCTTAAATAATGTTATAGGTGACAAGCTCCCAATTTAAAAAATATTTCCATAATTTTAAGAGGAAGGAAAAACCATATTGGATCCTAACATAGTCACAAAAATAAGAGCTCGACAGCGACAAAATCTATCAATTACAGAGTATCTCATTAGGTGGAAGAACTTACCCTCTAAATATTCCACATGGGAGGATGGGAATTTTATATAGACACATCCAAACCTACCCAAGCATTTGAGGACAACACTTTTTTGAAGGATATGGGGATGTTAAGTCCCTATAATACTAGTGTAATCCCCATATTCTTTTTATTGTGCCCCATAGAAGCCCATTATTGTTATTGTTGTTCCCTTACATTATTATTGCTATGTATCATTTGTATCATCCAAGAATTGTTCATTTATATGATGTAAAAAGAGGCTTACCCCTCAAATAGGCTTACTTTCCCATTGTTGATCTTTCTTATGTTTTGGGATATGGTTACATAACACCGACAGACAAAGATGCCAGGTCGGAGTTATTGACCAAGATAGACAAGTAGAGAACCTGGGCTCTGATACCATGTCAGGCCATGATGTTTAACTCCCCAAAATTATGTTTTTCATTAATATGAGCATCATTATATACATGAAGAGGGGTGATCTTTGGGATTCAAATTCCAAGGTCTCTTCCCATTCTAACTATTCAAATATCTCTATTTTCATATTTACACATTTTTTCCCAATTCTCGAGTATTATGTATTTAATAACCATTTCAGTATTTGCAAACATTATATATTCTCTCATCCCATGATTTTTAGGTTTATTCCAATGGCCTATTTCTCTATGAAACTCATGGTAATTTATTTTTATTTTATCAAATAACTATTTTATTATTTATTTTGGCTGCAATATATCTTGGAAAAAAACCATACTTTATATTTTAGAAGAAATGTGAAAGTAAATTCCAAAGGTGGTATGCCCACAATAGGTATTTAAAAAAATCTTTACTTTTTAAGGTACTAGTTCCCCAAAAATGTGTTAATTATATATATTTTCAGAAATTTTCAATTACATAACCTCATATGACTGATTACTAAGCCGTCACAAAAACCATTTGATATAGATATTAGAGGTAATATCTATGAACAATGCAACAATAGAGTCCCCTTGAATTTCTTCTAAGACAAAAATATTTTTAGGGAGATTAAGATTTGCTTTTAAGAGAGTTGTTGCCACAAGATTGAAAACTTTGTAAATGTGATAGAAGTAAATGTCTTGAAATAAGGAGAGTATCTCCTTGATCTGATGCAATTTCTTCAATATCGAGGCTTATCACTTGATTACAACCTCACATCCAATTTATAACAAGAATAATCCTCAAAGACTTGAATAATTTGGATCTCCATAGAAACAACTGCTTTAAGTAATAAAAATAGAGCAATAAATTCTCCCATATTATTAGTGTTAAAACCAATGTTAGCCTTCCCTTGAAAATAATGATGATTACAGAACTATAGGACAAATCCAGCACCATGGAGTTGACCCTCCCATTGACTTGCACCATCATGGAGGCCTTATGGACATATCAATTGATTTACATGTTGAAAATTGATAAATCGGGAGAGAAAGTCTATCCTTGGAAGGAATTAAAAATGAAATGACTTGAATATCCACCAATTGGGGAGATAAAGTCTTACCTTTGAAGATGTTCTTTTCATGTGCCATCTTGATCCCCTATGCAATGACTAACCCTAAATAATTACATTTGACCTTATATTGTAATTATTATTATATATCTAGGTTTGATTAAGGTTTATATTTTTCATGTAGTGTTATTACCCATCATCTATAATCCTCTTGATTTGTAAATTTCCATGGATATCCCAATGCAATAGTTCATCACAATATATTAGATAAAATTATTGATATATTTTTTGTGAATGTTAATTCCTTTTAGATATCAGATTCTTTATATATATTTTTGTATGCTTAAATAAATTAGTTAAAATGTGAGAAATATAGAACATAAATAAATATACACACCATACACAATAGACACTAATTTTTCCATGGGTTACCATTATGAAATAGAACCCAACGAGAATGTGAGACTATTTTTCTTTCTCTTTATTTAGTATGGAAATATGTCACGTACAAATGAAGAGGTACTTTACATGGAGTTACCTAATACTCATTGCTTGTAAAGTTGCTACAAAACCTTAAGCCCCTTCTTTTCTCTCTTTAACTTCCCACTCCTATTGCTTTACTCAACTATGGATAGCTATGTAACATACCCCAATACAAAATAGAGGTAAGGTTTGACTCCCTCATCTTTCATCTAGAGTTACGGGTTTGAAAATTCTAGAGTCTTATTCATGGCCCACATGTGGCTAACCTCATATGCATGAGTAACGGGGGTTAAATTGGCATCCACTTGTAGCATAGTGATCAACAAGAAAGGTCAACTTGTGGGAAGTATAATTTTTTCATACAAGCCTTGATTAACATGATTTTTTCACTAAGGGAAAGGTGTCTGAGTGTAGATCATTATCCCTAGGTTCAATGCTGAAGTTATAAAATTTTGACCCCCAAAATTGTCATTTGTGTTTTTTTTCCAAGGGAAAAAGTAGTAATTTTATTAATGAAAACAAAATTACATTTTACATGTACTCATAATTTTCAATCGAGATAGGCTAGTAAGTTGCAAATAAAAACTATAATACAAGGGGAGAAAATTAATATTTTTTCCCTTTTTTCTTTTCAACCTTTCACCAAGCCCCTTGTGTTGGCGTGACCGAGATAAGGGCGAGTTGGTTTTCTGCTATGAGTGTGTCATTGTCCTTATCTGAGTACGAAGTATCTAAAATGTGTTGTCTTTTGTTTCCCCCACTGTCTGGTGCCCCAGGATCTATTGTCAGATGTACCAAGGTAGTAATGTCAAACAAATCATGCATTTCCTGTTCTTGTACACTCATAGTGGTTTTTGTCTGTTTACTCTCATTTGGAGTGGGGTCTTCCTCTTCTTCATTTGTCTCTTGCTCTGGTTCATCTGAAGGAAATTGCCATCCTTTAGCTGCTTTCCCTATCTTATTCTTTTTTTTAATCTCGTTTTGCTTTCGGGCATGTATTTTGTAAGTGTCTGGTATTCTAGCTACATATTCTGCATCTGAATGATGTTTTTTCATAGTCTAAGTGTTGCGTCCATCTTTGTTGTTTTTGACCCAATCGAATGCTCTCTGGTAGACCTTTTCTAAGGTCCACTTCCACACAGACTCATGCAAAGGTGAATATGCACTCCTCCAAACGTTGGGTATTTTTTTTTCTGTATCTCCTGAGGATTTTCCCAATGCCTTCTATTACACATTCATTCCAAAAATGAAGTAGGAGGTTGTACAACCAGACCCAAACTGACATTCTGGTAACCTCCATAGCGTTTGCGTCAAAATCCGAAAACTGTGGTGTCTTGAACAGTCTGGAAGATCCCTAGAACCACGGTCCAGCCCTTAGTATGTTGTTTCTGGCTTCTGAATATGGAAACTTGACTGAATAACCCTTTAGAATAGAGATGGCTTTCATAGTCCATGGTCTTGTTGGTAAAGCTCCAATGAAAAAGCTCCATTGGCTTGGGCCAAAAGCAATTGAATCTTCATATTATTGCTTGAGATTCAAATGTGGATTGATGCTCGTCTATCTTTGGGGGGGTATCAATATTCAGTTCGGGCACACGGTTATGTTTCTCCATAATGTATGGCTTGGGGATGTTCTCTGCTGGTTCAGTTGTTGTTGTTGCTCTGTTTTTCCCCTGCAGAATGTTCCTGTATTAGGTTCCTTTTGGGCTTTCTAGTTTGGAGGTGTTGGCTCCTCTTGTGGGTCCTTGGATTCTGTTCTGATATGCTTTGCCACCTCTCATCCTCAGGTTGAGGTAAATGGTAGACCCAAGACCAATGGGAAATTCCTTGATAGAGTAGGGGTATTGTAACGATTTTCCACCATGGATCAAGGATTGCAAGTGGCAAGGGTATCCTGAGGCTGACCTAATTTTTTTCTTCAGGTTTGAAACCCTGCCTGTGTCCTATACGTAAACTAAAATATTGCTCCCCACTAGGGGATTTATGAAAATTTGAAAATGGGCAGAGCTTACCTGATTGTCATTTTCTGTGGTACTTCTATGGGTTCCTTTGGCCTTCTTTTTTTGGTATCTTGGTTGGATTTTGGTAGGTGCCAATAGTCAGGCTTCCTTGGTATGAAGTGTCGTGAGGAAATCCGCCACAATGCACTAGTGCACACATTGTATCCTGCAGTGAAACAAGATGCCTTACCCTATTGGAGTCTGCCGAAACTAGTCCTGTATAGGTATTCACTTCAAGCCCATCACAGGAAAGAGCCTCAATGTAGGGGAATTGTAGATATGCCAGGGATCATCGAGGGTGATGGGCTTCTACACCTTTCCTATGCTAGAGGCCTACATGTTTGCTTGGGGAAAGGGAGACGACCTCCAAGCATGTAGAGTAACCACAACTCCAAATATTCTTCCAATCCAGCACATGTGCGAGGCCAAATTCCTTGGTAACAATTGGAGTCTCCTCGTCTGAATCCCTTCCATGAGGGTCTGCCGTTGCGAAAGCCAAGAGGCCAAAATTGTAAACCCTAGTTTTGTCCCCAATCTCCATCACTCCAGCCTCTCTCAAAAATGAAATTTGTGTTGAACACACAGTTATGCTAATATATGGGGGTGAATCAATATAAAGACAATTTTTAATTATTCAGACATTTATGAACCATAATAAAATAATCACACATGAAATATATAAATTATAGAAAATGGAACATAAAATTTATGTTGAAACCATTCTACGAGAAAAAAAGAAAAAACTTATTTTTATAATTCTTTGTAGGAACCAACCTTCTATTACAAATAATTTATAGGAACCAATTTTATAGAGACACCAATCCCCAAAACTACAAATATTTGTGGGAACCAACCTATTGAAGAAACCAATCCCCACCGCTACAAATATTCATAGCAAACAACTATTAGAGACCAATCCCCATTGTTGCAAATATTCATTGGCACCAACCTACTTCACTAAGTTTTCTTGCTACTTCTTCTTTCTCCAAGTCTTCCTACTGATTTTTCCTTCACTAGGTTTGCTTATTCTAAAACTTGTTATTTTTGGCCTCTTCCTAAGTGTGGACTTGTACATCATGACAACTATAGTTCTGTAATTTTTGAGATTCTGAGAGTAAACACATAGGACAACAAAAAAGCTACTTTGGAAGATAGGATCTAGCCCTGCCAGCTTCATAGAGGGATCTGTTTGTGAAATTTAACTTTGATTTATGTAGATTTTAGGCTAGTTATTACTTGTGAAATTTTTTTTTTGTAGTTTGATTGGATTTTTTGGTTGATTGACCTCTTATAATTCCATTGGGCTATGAAGTCTAAAATCTAGCTGGATCTGCATCAAAATTTAAAGGAGTTTCATAGGGAAAGCTAGGTTGCACCAGTTGGATCTTGTTAAAATTTAAATGATATGAAACAGAAGAAGTGAAAGGTTCAGTAGAAACTAAGGAGCAATTAAAAATTCCTTAATTTGACTTCAGAAGAAAACATAGAAATTACCTACAACCATAATAGGGTGCATATTTCAACAAATCCTATTCGTCACCGTTTTTGTAATGTAATTGATATTTTTGAGAAATAACAGTGAAAGAAAACAATTATTAAACACATGAACAAGAGAAAACATCACCAATTTTTACACCACATGAATCCTGTGAAGAATTTCCTTGTATTATTGATGAGTCCAGCAACTAGAAAATTACAATAGCTTGAAGAAAATCATGTTCAACAATCAACCTAGAATAGTTTGAACTATGAAGTATTTATACAATAGTTACAAAATCATTACAAAATCATTGTCTCAACAGACAATGTATATTTATCACTATTCTAAACAAAATTATCGATCTTTGCAGCATAATAGGCTAGGTGGAAAACTGCGTGGAGTGGTGGCTCTGCTTTGGAGGATTTTGTTGATGAATTGGCCCATTCTTGTGTTACGCTGGCTGATGTGTTGGAATATCCTTTCATTGTTTATGAATTACCAACCAATATAGTAAATCACAGATTTTGTCCCATCTGTATTCATCTGGAATGGTTAATTTAGTTACCTTCCAGTAAATATCTTCAACCTCAGTATACTTTGCGAATGTTGGTATTACCACTAAAATGTGATTTACCTCATGTTGGATAAAGAAATCATTTCCCATTGCTTCCAAGAATGCTCTACATGGCATGCTGCCTTTAATGTTTGAAAACTTGGAACTATCTCTGGCTACCTCCTTCAGCTTTTTAATATAATCTTCATGAGTAATTAATTTATCATTAATTACAAATAAGCTAGGTAACCATTTGTGATTTAAAGCTTCTACCTTGGTGAAAAATCTTTTTACTGTTATTTCCAGACTCTGACACTTTTTCTCCAACTGAGCAATAAGGTTGTTTTTAGTCAGAATCTTCTTTACCTCCAAAATGGTTTATGTCATATCATCAATTCCTAAATCATCCAACTCATAGCTATTATTTGAATTTATGAACTTGATTATGTTTGTAGCTTTGGTAGGCATGTCACCCAACTATTCATTGATCTCTGTAATGGCCCCGGTTGCTTTCTTTATCAATTCCTTCTACTAAAAAATAATCTGGATACATAGAAAAATTTTAGCCATAGAATTCAAAATATCTGACCAAATGCTTCCCTTGGCTTGGGCCAAGGTCTGTCCAATAGGTGACTCTCTCTCTGATTTTTGTAGCCTTTCTACCAGCCTCTGAGATTTATGAGCTTTAGCAAGGTGTGAAGCTTCACTCCTAGTCTTTTGATCCTGTAGTGCTTTGACTTGTCCCTGGAATTTTTTAATATCCTTTGTATGAATTGACAAATTCTCAACAGCCTTTGTCAATTGGTCAGTGGCCTCTATAGATTGTGTAGAAGGTGTATTTGATGTTGTAGATGTTGTAGTGGGAATTTTTGTAAGAGGTACACTATCTAGAGGAACCATTGACACTTTTGCATTCTGCTCTTTTTCCTCGATCATTTTCTCCAACTTTGTTTCCATCTGTCTAATCTGAGCATTTTGTTCCATGATTAGCTTCATCATGTCTCCTTTCTGAGTTTCTAATTATTCAATGTCTTTTGTGAGAGGACCTTGAGTTTTTGGCAACTTCAGCTGCTTCCTCAATGCTGCAATGTCAACATTCTTTTTCTTTATCATCTCCTCTACAAATTTCATGTTTTCTGGAGCATAACCCATCTTCACCACTAAATCCTCCAAGGATTTGATCATGGCATCCTTTGCAAGAGAAGAAATGTTATCCATCTTCAACTGAGACTGAATAGTAGATAATGAAACCTACAATTTAGAAACATTCATAGTAGTATTGGTTAGAGTGGAACAAATCATTTCACCAGTTTGTTTATGCATCTCCATTTGGTCAATGGGATGTATATCTTTTGTGTCAAACTCAAAAGTTGTCTTTTTGTAATCAAATGTTGATTTTGGCTGTGGGATTTGAGCCTCAACGAAGGCCATATGCATCCTCCCTTTCTATGAATCAAAAACTGAAAGCAGTATGCTTTGTGAGCTGGAAGTCTGCTTCCAAAATTGAGTATGAGCGTTATTCTTAAGAATCTCATTCTTAAGTTTGATTTCTCTAAATCTGTCAAAAATTCTCTTTTCTTTCTCTCCTTGAACAACCTTTGTAGTATGGATTGTGTCTTTCTTCTCCTAGTACATTGATGATACTTTTGGAGATGCAACAAACTTTCTACATGCCTGAGAGGAAGATGGTGTTTCCTTGACTATCATGGCAACATCTTGTTCTGAAGTCTTCTCTGAATCTGCTTTAGGATTCAATTTAGTTCTCTTTCTATACATAATTTTTAACTCCTTCCCTGCACTATCTGTCATTGAAGGTGACTCTTCTTCTCTTTGTCTCTTGGCTTATTTCTCCTAAGGAACAGGAGTTTGAGAAGTGGAGGAAGAAACAAGCTACTCCTCAGCTTCCTGTAAGGTATTTTCTGCCCAAGTCAACTGGTTTACATATCTCTCAATTTCAGGCCTCTGGGTATGAGTATATGGAGTATTTTTGTTTTCCACTCTCAATATCGAAATAATACCCAAAGGGTCATAGGACCATGTGAAACTTAATCTCAACTTCATTTCCTTGAGAAGCTTATCTACTTCTTCTCCTGCTAATATGTTGTTACATATAAAAGAACCAATCCGTGTCTTAATCCTAAACTATGATTTCTTCTTTTCTGAAACAAAGTGTATTTCATCTGAATTAAGCATTTTTCCGATGTATTCTAGTGAAAAAATCCTCATAGGGAGGTATTTTGGTAGTTTGTATGGTGCCAATTCACACCCATACACTCTGATTTCAGTGTAATTCTGGTACAAGTACCCACCTCAAGTATTCTCTTTCTTTGTTAGGTGTAAAATTATTTTTATCTCCTCATTGATCCTTGGCTCTGTTGAACTGTTTAACACACTCATTGATGGGTGTATAAACTGCTCAATGTACTGTTTGTAGGTGAATTCTTCATGCTCTTTCATTACTAGGGAAGTCTAGAATATTACCGACAATTGATTCCCTTCTTCATCTAACTTCTGCATGGAAAATTTAAACCTGTCTACCTGCTAAAAAATAAACATGTAAACCATAATTGAAGTGTATTTGAACACTCCTTCAGTTGGTAATGTCATGAATTGTTCATGAATGCTATCAACCAAAAATTTACTGAAATTGAAGATAATAGAAGGCTTAATATTTGTGGAAAATATGGACATGAAACCTAGGATGGGTTCATCTACCCACTGATCAGAATAATAGCCCATAATGTAGGATATCATAGATATAATTTTTTTGGCTTGATTAGGGAAGATTGAGGAAGGATATGGTGGATTTTTTCTTGGTAATTGAGTGTTTTCTGGCAGGAAAAGGTAAAAAATTGTGGCTCTATTAGCAAAATAAAGCTTCTGGTATAATTTTGTCAATGCTTCTATTGAGAATGGGGTACTATTTTCCACAAAGGGGGCCTTCACAATTTGATCTATGGCTTTGGTAGTGATGATAAAGAGAATTCCACCGGTAGGGGCTATAATTTATTTCTAGTTAGGGACATAGCAGGCTTGGCATCTTCTTGTGAATTCAGGAGAATGGAAGGTTTGGGGAAAAATATAGTGGGGAGATTTGACTCCCATAGTCCAATTTCATCTGTTTTGTCTACAAACTTTTCTTCGAGCCAACAATAGAGTTTGAAGAGTTCGAACTCACACTGTGTCTTGAAGATTTTTTAGTCTCGGTCGGCTAAGGGGATGTGGTCTAAATAACCTAGAGGATGAATTAGGGGGTTGAGAGAGTCCTCCTGGTTTTTCTTCTTGGGAGGCATCTTTATTAATGGATAATTTTACAGAATAGGGGGGAAAATAAAGGATTACCAGGAATGTTTCAGGTCTATCGCTGATAGGAGAAAGAATAGGGACGTTGGTGCTCGATCACAGGTTTGATTGCTTGGAATAACTTGATTGCGCACTGGAAACCTATAAAATTAGAATGAATTTTTAGGGAATTATGCAACATAAAGGCTAAATGGGGACAAGTTCAAGGTTTTAAATATTTTTTTGGGTTTTTCCATTGTAGGCGCGGGTCCGTTGGATTAAAATGGTTACCCGAGAGAATTAAATGTATTAACGGTAATTTCTCTGGAAGGGGATTGATTGGGTAACATATAGGAGCACGTGGCATGGAATGAGTGGAGGAAGAAGTGGGGGTAGGGACAACGGGAAATGGATGAGGGGGAGTGGCTTTCGTAGGGGGTCAAGGTTGGTAGTGGTATGAGGCAGGGGGGTGTGAAACATGGTGAAGGCGCAACATAGCATGGGACCAGGCAGGGGAAAACCGTCTTTTCGGACCCCCCCGGTAAAGGCATGATAGTGAGGGGGGGCCGAAAATGAACATGAAACATTGATCAAGTGCGACAGATGATCGTGCAGATGAAATAAGGGCGTGTTTTAATCACAACACGACAAACATGTTTGTCATGTAATGAATTTTCATTTGATTGAAGAACTTTGGATAAAAATATTAATGAAATAAAACATTAGGCCTTTCGCGCATTTACATAATATTTTCAAACTTAGGCTAAATTAAAAAATGGGTCTTTTGAGATACAATTATTCCCTTTACTCTTTTAACCTCAATTTTTCACCTGATGCTAAAACTAACATTTTATTCATGTTTTCCTAAGGGTGCATTTAGACTAGCAAACCCTCATTTTGATTCTTATGAAAAACTAAAAAATCCTAATCTATTCTATCCCTTATTTCTCCATTGATCCAACTTAAACAATTAAATCAATATCACTTTCTACCTAACTAACATTAGCCAAGATTAAAGAGTTTGGCTAATCTTATTCTCTAGTATAATAAACAGAAATTTAAACTTTTTTAACCATTATAATACTATATGATTAAAAAAATGACTAATGATTGTGGCATTTGAACAAGATGCATACAACCTTCATGTTATTTAACAGAATGAAACTATATATTAGTAGTGGAATTTAGATTTGGAGCACTTTAAATATTATTTCTTTTTATTTTTTCCTCTTTGGGGTTCTCATCTTATTCTTAATTTTTTTCATTGTTTTTCTTTTCTTTTCTTTTGTCTTTATTCATTTTTTAAAATACCCTCTTTTCATTTTCTTTTATATACTTTTTTTGTAAATCGTTGCTAATTGAAATATTATTTACAATATCAAATAAATGAGATAAAATATCTAATCACCTTGAGATCCTATAAATTATAGGACCCTAATAGTGGCTCCATCTGGGGATGGCACTCTCCATGTGAGGTGCCAATAAAATTTGATCAGTAGTCTTGAATGTTCTATTTCAACAATGTCTGCATCTGATTTCTTTTGTTGTTGTAGTAATCGTGGTAACATATCAATAAGAAGCTTAGGGCCTTCTCTGTGGGATTCAACTTCTATCAATAGGTCACCCAATAAAAATAGTAAAGACAATGATATTTACAATGAATTCATCAAAGAAAACACCTCTACTTTTGTGAGAAATAATGCTTCAGCATCCTGCCATTCACAAGTCCACCAGGCATTTATGTTCCATCCAAATCTTTGAGATAAAATGCATTGTGACCTCTAAAAGCATAAATGTTAAATGGTCCTTTCCAAATATTATCAAATTTTCCATGCTTGCCTTTGTCCTCTCTTCTGGAATCCCACTTTAAAACATTGTCACCCAAATTGAAATCATCTGCTTTGGTTCTTTTGTCAAAAATATTTTTGACATTCTGCTAGATAGCCTGTGTTTTGTTATAGACTTCTTTTGTGTATTGCTGCAGCTGAATGGTTTGATTTATTCTTCTCTGAGTATCATTTGGTTCAACCTGCAACTCTTGAATTATATTCATAACTAGAACTCCTATGGAAGATGGAAAATCATCATCCATCCCATAAATCAATTGGTATGATGACATGCCAATTGATTTCTTTGTATTAATCCTATCAGCCAAACGTGCATTTATTAGCTTATTGTGCCATGACTTTTTGTTATATTCTAGTAGCTTTTTGATAATGTTGACCTAACTTTTATTTGAAGATTTAGCTAACCCAGTGCCTTGAGGGTATTAAGCAGTTGAATGTCCTAGAGTGATATGATACTTGTTGCAGAAACCAACCCATTTCTTTGATTTAAAGGTTGTTTCATTATCTGTAATGAGCTTATTTGGACATTCAAATATTGATAGTATATTGGTTTATAGGAATTTGATAATTAGAACATAAGTTGCTAGTCTGGAGGGTGTGGCCTCAATCCATTTGGTGAAACAGTCAGTAGCTGTGAGGATCCATTTGTGTTTGGCAGAGGATGGTGGATGGATTTCTCCAATGAAATCCAAACCTGATTGTTGGAAAGGGATTTCAATAGATATAGTTTTTAAAGGCAAGAGAAATAGTTTTCTTTTTCCCTCAAAAATTTTCCATTTGTGGCAGGAGGTAACTTTCTTATGGATATCAGGGAAAAGGGTAGGCCAGTAAAATCTAGCTCTAAGGATCTTGTTAGTTATGGTTTTCCAATCCAAATGCCCACCATAGTCTCCTTCATGAAATTCCTGCATAGTTCTTTTTGCATCATCCTTCAACAAACATTTTAGTAAAATTCCACCAGCATCTTTCCAATATAAAATGTTATCTATGATACAAAATTTCACTACCTTTAGCTTTAGAAATATAGCCTTTGTCTTTGTCAAACCAAGAGGAGCATTTAAATTGAATAAAACAAAAATGGGGTCTGCATACTAGGGTGAGGTTATAAAAGCCTCATCTATTTGTGGAGTCCCATGCTCCTCTTGATTATCTAATGCAACTACAAATTTGATATCCAATGCGTGAAAATTAGACTCAGCCATCAATTTGGCTAGTCTGTGTCCCTTGATGAGCTTGGTGGGTTTGATTTCTATGTCATATTTAAGAATAATGGAAATCCATTTATGTCTTTTACCATCTGGTCCATTTTGAGTCAAAATATCCTTAACCATAGAATTTGGTACACAAGAAATTATGTGAGAATAGAGAATATATACTCTGAAATATTTGATTTCTTTTATTAGGGAAAAGGCATGTTTCCCCATTATGTTATATTTGAATGCAACATCTCGTAAATCCTTACTATAGAATGCAATTGGTTTCTCATATCCCTCATTCTTTTTCTGTAAAAGAACTGCTGCAACAATGTGTTCAGATGCAAATGAAAAGATTATAAAATCTTTGGTAAAATTTGGGTTCATCAGGACTAGTGATTTTGTCAGTGCTTGTTTTACTTGATCAAATGAATGCCTAGATTCACTATTTCATATTATTTCTAAATCTCTTTTTAGCATGTTTGTTATGTTTCTGATGAGTTCTATAAGGTTCAGAATGAATCTTCTCAGGAAGTTTATCTTGCCAATGAATGATTGGAGTTCTTTAATGTCTCTAGGATGACTAATTTTCAAGATAGCTTCAATCCTACTGAGATCAATCCTAATACCTTCTTTGGAAATGATATGACCTAGAAGTTTTCCTTCTTCAAGGCCAAAAAGTGTTTTCTTAGGATTAAGTGAAATTCCAAACCTCCTACATTTCTCGAAAAATCTTCTCAAATGTAACAAATGTTCCTCATCATTTTTGGAATAAACAGTGGTGTCATCTAGATATATAATAATAAATATTCCAATTTCATCAGCAAAATAAATATCCATTGCCATTTGAAATGTGGCTTTCGTATTCATTAACCCAAAGGGCATCTTCACATACATGAAGGTACCCCATGGAGTAGTAAAATTTGTCTTATCTGATCATCAAAGTGAACTGAAACCTGGTTATAACTTGAGAAACCATCTAACAAAGAAATCGTTCTAGATCCAACTACCTTTTGTAAAATGTGGTCCATCTTAGGTAAAGGTTAGTTGTATTTTAGCGAATTTTATTAAGGTTTCTAAAATCTATGCACAATCTGATTTCACCTGTTTTCTTCCTTATTGGTAATATATTGGAAACCCATTTAGAGTACCTAAGAGGAACTATTATCTTAGCATCATACATTTTCTTGAGTTCTTTCTCAATTAAGGGCATCACTATTGGATTTATTCTTCAAAGTTTTTTCTTAAAGGGATCTGATCCTCTTTAATTGGAATTTTCTGTTGTATTATACTAGTATCAGAAGCTTTAAGATCTTCATAGCTCCAGGAAAATACATCAGTGAATTATTTGAATAGAGAAATTCATTTCTTCTTTTCAGTAGGTGGTAATGACTTAGAAAATTTTATCATTTTTGGGTCTTTTTCACTACCTATGTTGCATTCTTCTACATCTTCCCCTGTGGGCTCAATTTTAGGTTTCTTAGTTACATCATTAAAATCAAACAACTCTTCTAATGGAACCAATCCCCTAGGAAAATCATTATCCTTTAATTGAAGTATTTCAAATTCTTCTTTCTCTTTATCTATTCAAGAAATTCTACTTTATTTACAACTTTATCTACATTTCCATTCACATCTATGTTGTCTAACTATTTTTCTAAATAAGAATGTACAACTATTTTATCTTCTAAATCACACTCTACATCTATACTATCTTCTTCAAACTCATCCTTAGATTGCAAAAAAATTTCAATTTGTTTATCATTGCCAAACACTTGCTAATATCTAACATTTTATGGAACAGTTGGTCAGTGTTTCACTTCCACTATTATTGTCGATTGGGATGGGGAATTTTACAGGTACTGGCAAAAAAAGCAAGATTATTAGCAAGGATATTTTGATTTCTAGTGATTGTAGAAAGGTCATATTCCACAAAAAGCTCTAGAAAACCCAACACAACATTTTCGTATGCTCTTAATCTGGGGTGTTTTGCAGAGCATTCTCCTTTTTTTTTTTTTATGATTAGCTCAAAACCCCATGAATGGAAATTGTTTTAGCAGCCAATTTTTTCAATAATTTTAATCCTAGTATTAGTGCTTCATACTCTGCTATATTATTAGTACATTGAAAATTAAGCTTGTATGAATTTCCTTCGGCATGATTATTTCCTGTATTTGAAACCCACACTCCTGCTCCAGAACCCTCTTTGCTACAATATCCATCAAAGTCCATGTTCCAAAGAGGTTCAAGATGACTGTATTGTTCTACTATTTTTGTTTGGTTTTCATCTACTTCACAAATATCAATTTCTAAGTTAGAAACCTGAGTTTTGATGTCTCCATCATTATAAAGAATGAAAGAGTCTATATCTAAATGAACAGAGTAAAGAGGATAGTTGTGTGCCTTATCTTGAATACTCACCATGAATTTCATCAAGGACTCCCTATACAATCTCCTTTGCTGACCAAAGACTGGTATGGTAGAAAAAGTCATATCCATCTATAGGGTTCCTTACAACTTAGCTCCCATGAGTGTGACAACAGCATGCCATACTTAGGGGGTATATCTGCAACCACTATATCCATCACCAAAATTTTGGCTGGAATTTGAGCCAAAGTAACACACATATCTTTGATAAGACCTAAGCATCTTACTTTGCTAGAATCAAAAGAATATAAATCCTTGTATGGTCTAATTTCTCCATGACAGCCTTAGGCATTAAATTATGTGAAACACCTAATTCTAGCATGACATTATGGATAATTGTTTCATGAACATTTAGGCTAACATAGAATGGAGGTACACCTCCTTCTTGATGTTTTCCATCTACTTCTAGTCCAAAAAAAAATTCAAGTTGGTCATCATTCAAATTGATAGTATCTGTATTTTCCACTATATTTAGGGATTTTATTACCTGAGATCTGTACACATTTTTTTTCATTAACTCTATTAGAGGAATTGGAATTTTTAGTTTTTCTAACTCATTCTCAATATTGAAGGATGTCTTAAATTTACTCATGTTTAGGAAATCTGATTTATCAGCAACATCTTTTTTGATAGACTCTTTTTGCTTACTAGTGGTTGGGATATCTGTTTGAGTAGTTTTTGAAGAAATATCAACTATATTTTTGGTAGGATTTTCTACTGTCCTTTTACCTGAATTTTAAACAGTTTTTTTGGCAAGAGTATCTGTGATTTTCTGAACGACGGTATCAGGGGTTTTCTTAGCAGGAATATCAGAAGTCTTCTTGCTAGGGGTATCTGATGTTTTATTACTCCTAAGGTTGTATTTTCTATGAAATTCCATGATAACATTCTCAAATCCCTATTTATAATCCTATGATTCCTCATAATCAAATTTTGTTTGAGAAAGTTGAAAAAATTCTTGTTCTTCTTGAGTAAGAAATTTTTTTTCATCATCACTTATTCCCATGATATTTATTTGATTGTCTTATACCTCTTCAATTATTTCACCTTAATCATCAGCATAATTCTCTTGGAAGGGAGGCCTAATTTGTTGATCTAGTCCCCTTTGTTCCCTTTGTTTGATTTTGTGGAGGATTTCTCCTAACATTTTGGTTTCGGTTTTGAGGGCCATGTTGATTTTATCTTGGGGGAACTCTATCTGTTAGATTGATCCTTTCCATCATTCTCTCTACTATTCTAACCAAAGAATCTATCTTACCATTAGTAGAAGATGTTGATGGTGCTTCTTTCACTGTCACTCTCCTTTCTATTCTTATCCTAGCTCTTTTTGCTAACAAATTGGCTTCTACACTCATTCCATCTCTTTGAATTTCTTCTAATGTTGCAGATTTTCTCTCTCTTAGCTGATAAGACATATCTTCCTCAAATCCATCATGGAATTTTATTAAGGCTAAACCTTGTGGTGGTTTAATGTTTGTAGGAATTGCATTACAAACACTATTGATTATGGTGCAATAATCCTGGACACTTTCCCCTAGTGCCCTCCTAATACTTTCATATTCTGATAGAATCTGAAGAGGGTTCTTTTAACTTCCCATCTATTAAGGAATTACTGATGAAATGCAGGGAGATCATTAATGCTATCAGGTGGCAAGGCTTTAAACCATTTTCTAACTTTCCAATAATACTTTGAGAAAATAACCTCACTTTAACATTTTATTCATCAACTTATTGAAGATCAAAACTATAATTCATCCTATCAACATGTTGTTGAGAATTTATGGGTCCAGTACCATCAAACAGAGGGATCTTAGTTTGATAGTCCCGTGGTATGTTTGCCAAAGGACCCTGAAGAACAAGTGGAGCATATATTGCTCCCATTATGGGAATATGAGGATGGATAATATGTGTATTGAATAAAGGTGGAAGTTGAATGAAAGGTGGAGGCTAAATTGAAGTATGAGGTTTTGTTGAAGATGTAGGTTGAAATGTAGGTGAAGAATGGGGAGAAGATGGAGTTTGATTTTCCCGGTGATAAATTACAGGGGTGGTAGTGGAAACTATAGAAGGAGTGGGATTGGATGATCTTGGATGAACAGATTGAGAAGAAGTGGATGAAACTACAAAATAATTTAAGCCAGAGAGTTCAACAGATTGTTGGATGTATGCCTCATGGACAGATAAGTCAAGACCTGAAACTAAAACTTGCAATTTATCGACGTCTTGAATGATTTGAAGATCAAGATTAGGTTGGGCAGAATGTACTTCAAAAGAATGACGTCGCAAGGTAGACTGATCTACCACAGTTTGGTCCACCCAATTGGCTGACTTAGTCCTAAACAAGCCATGTCCAAAGGAATATAAAATTCAATATCCTGTAAAGTAATAAAGTTCTTTGGAAGAGAATCTTCCCTAGGGGGAGGACTGCTACTTCCTTGGCTCTCAGCTATACTTCTTCTTCTCAGCAATTTTTCAGGATCATCAACAATATTTGCAGGTTTAGGATCAGGATGAGATCTGGTGTAAACTCTTTTAGGAGCGAGAATTAAAATATTAAGCACACACACACTATTATTTAAAAAAATGAAAAGGAAACAATATCTTGAAATATTACTTAAATACACTTATTTTAACGAGGGAAAAAAGTTCGCAGAAAATTACAGTGTTTTCAATTTGTCCCCAGTATGGTCGCCACTATGTTATCGTTCTCTAACTTTTTAGATTGTGAGAGTAAACACATAGGACAACATCAAAACCTCTTTGGAAGCTGGGATCTAGCCCTTCCAGCTTCAGTGAGGGATCTCTCTATGTAATTTAACCTTTTTTTATGTAGATTTTAGGCTAGTTGTTACTTGTGCAAATGTTTGTTTGATTGAATTCTTTTAATTCCATTGGGATATGGAGTATAAAAACTAACTGGATATGCATCAAGATTGAAAGAAGTTTCATAGGGCAGGCTAGGTTGTACTACTTGGATATTTTTAAAATTTAAATGATACAAAACATAAGAAGTGAAAGGTTTAGTAGAAACTAAGGAGCAATTAAGAATTCCTTAATTTGACTTCTGAAGAAAACATAGAAATTACCTACAGCCATAATAGGGTGAATATTTCAAAAAATCCTATTCGTCGTCGTTTTTGTAATGTAATTAAGCTTTTTGAGAAATAAAAGTGAATGAAAACAATGAATAAACACATGAACAAGAGAAAATATCATCAATTCGTATGCCACATGAATCCTGTGAAGAATGTCCTCGTATTATTGATGAGTCTAACAACTAGAAAATTAAATAGCTTGAAGAAAATTATGTTCAACAATCAACCTGGAATACTTTGAAGTATGAAGTATTTATACAATAGTTACAAAATCATTACAAAATCATTGTCTCAATAGACAATGTATATTTAGAACTATTCTAAACAAAATTGTCGATCTCTACAGAGTAATAAGCTAGGTGGACAACTGCGTGGAGAGGTGGCTCTACTTTGGAGGAGTCTGTTGATGAATTGGCATGTTCTTGTGTTGCGCTGGTTGATGTGCTGGAATATCCTTTCACTTTTTTTGAATTACCAATTAATATAGTAATTCGCCAAGTTCATGCCATCTGTCTTCATCTGGAATGGTTAATTTAGTTACCTTCCGGTAAATCTCATCAACCTCAGTATACTTTTCAAATTTTGTCCTTAACACCAAAATGTGATTTAACTCATGTTTTATAATGAAATAATTTCCCATTGCTTCCAGGAATTATCTACCTGTCATGCTGCCTTTAATGTTTGCAAGCTTGGAACTATCTTTGGCTACCTCCTTCAACTTTTTAATATAATATTCATGAGTAATTAATTATCATTAATTACAAATAAGATGGGTAACCCTCTCTGATTTAAAGATTCTATCCTGGTGAAAAATATGTTTCCATCTATTTCCAAACTCTTACACTTTTCCTGCAACTGAGCAATAAGATTCTTTTTAGTCAGAATCTTCTTTACCTCCAAAATGGTTTTTGTCCTATCATCAATTCCTTAATCATCCAAATCATAGCTATTCTTTGAATTTAGGAACTTGATGATGTTTGTAGCTTTGGCAGGCATGTCACCCAATTTTTCTCCGATCTCTGTAATGGCCCTTGTTGATTTCTTTATCAAGTACTTCAGTTCAAAAATAATTTGGATACATGGCCAATTTCAGCCATAGAATTCATAATATCAGTCCAAATGCTTTCCTTGGCTTGGGCCAAGGTCTCTCCAATAATTGACTCTCTCTCTTATTTCTGTAGCCTTTATATCAGCCTCTGAGATTTCTGAGCTTCAATAAGGTGTGAAGCTTCACTCCTGGTCTTCTAATCCTTTAGTGCTTTGACTTGTCCTTGCAATTTTTTAATCTCATCTGTCTGAATTGAAAATTTCTCAACAACCTTTGTCAATTGGTCAGAAACCTCTCTAGATTGTGTAGAAAGTGTAGTTGATGTTTTAGCCTCTATGGTGGGAATTGTTGTAAGAGGTACAACATCTAGAGGAACCATGGACACTTTTGCATTATGCTCTCTTTCCTTCATTATTTTCTCTAGCTATGTTTCCATCTATCTAATTTGAGCATTTTGGCCCATGATTATCTTCATCATGTCTCCTTTATGAGTTTCTGATTCTTCAATGTATTTTGTGAGAGGATATTGAGTTGCTGGCAATTTCAGCTGCTTCCTTAATTCTGAAATGTCAACATTCTTTTTCTTTATCAAGTTTTCTGGATCATAACTCATCTTCACCACTAAATCCTCCAAGGATTTGATCCTGGTATTCTTTGCAAGAGAAGAAATCTTCTCCATCTTCAACTGAGACTGAATATTAGATAATGAAACCTTAAATTTAGAAATAGTCATAGTAGTATTGGTTAGAGTGGAACAGATCATTTCACCATTTTTTTAATGCATCTCCATTTGGTCAATGGAATGTATATATTTTTTGTGAAACTCAAAAGTTATCCTCTTATAACTTTAGACTGTGGGATTTGAGCCTCAAGGAAGGCCATTTGCATCCTCCCTTTCTCTAAGTAAAAAAATAAAAGCATACTACTCTGTGAGCTGGAAGTCTACTTCCAAAAATGAGTATAAGTGCTATTCTTAAGAATCTCATTCCTAAGTTTTATTTTTCTAAATTTGTCAAAAATGCTCTTTTATTTCTCTCCTTGAACAACCTTTCTAGTATGGACCGTGTCTTGCTGATCCTGGGACACTGATGATACTGTTGGAGAGGCAGGAAACTTGCTACCTACCTAAGAGGAAGATGGCATTTCCTTGACTATCATGGCAACCTCTTGTTCTTAATTCTTCTCTGAACCTACTTTAGGATTCAATTTAGTTCTCTTCCTGTACATAATTTTGAAATCCTTCCCTACACTGTCTGTCACTTAAGGTGACTCCTCTTCTCTTTATCTCTTGGCTGCTTTCTCCTAAGGAATAGGAGTTTGAGAAGTGGAGGTAGAAACAATATTCTCCTCATCTTCCTGTAAGTTATTTTCTGCCCAAGTCAGCTGATTCACATATCTCTTAATTCCAGGCCTCTGGGTATGAGTATATGGAGTAGTTTTGTTTTCCACTCTCAATTTGGAAATAATACCAAGAGGGTCATATGACCATGTGAAACTTAAGTTGAACTTCATTTCCTTGAGAAGATTATGTGATTCTTCTCCTACTGATCTGTTGTTACATATAAAAGAACTAATATGTGTATTAATCCTAATTTTGATTTCTTCTTTGTTGAAATAGAGTGTATTTCATCTGAATTAAGAATTTGTATGATGTATTCTAGTGCAAAATCCTCATAGGGAGGTATTTTGGTCATTATTATGGTGCCAACTCCCAGCCATACACTCGGATTTCAGTGTAACTATGGTACTAGTACTGGTCTCCAGTCTTCGCTTGCTCTGTTAGGTGTAAAATTATTTTTATCTCCTCACTGATCCTTGGCTCTACTAAAAATTTTAACACATTCATTAGTGAGTGTATAAACTGCTCAATGTACAGTTTGTAGGTGAATTCTTCCTGCTCCTTCATTACTAGGGAAGTCAAGAATATGACTAGCTGTTGATTCCCTTCTTCATCTAACTTCTGCATGGAAAATTTAAACATGTCTGCATGATAATAAATAAACATGTAAACCATAATTGAAGTGCATTTTAACACTCTTTAGTTGGTAACTTCAGGAATTATTCGTGAATACTATCAACCATAAATTGACTCAAATTGAAGATAATTGAAGGCTTACTATTTGTGGAAAATATGGACAGGAAACCTAGGATGGGTTCATCTACCCACTGATCAGAATCATAGACCAAACTGTAGGATATCACAGATATAATTTTTTGGCTTGATCAGGGAAGCTTGAGGAAGGATATGGTGGTTTTTTTATTGGTAATTGAGTGTTTTCTTGTAGGAAAAGGTTAGAAATCCTGGCTCTCTTAGCAAAATAAAGCTTCTAGTATAATTATGTCAAAGCTTCTATTGAGAATGGGGTACTATTTTCCATAGAGGGGGCCTGCATCATTTGATCTATGGCTTTGGTGGTGACGGTGAAGAGAATTTCACCAGTAGGGGCTATAATTTCTCTCAGGTTAGGGACATAGCAGGCTTGACATCTTCTTGTGAATTCAGGAGAATGGAAGATTTGGGGAAAAATATAATTGGGGGGATTGGACTCCCAGAGTCCAATTTCATTTTTTTTTCCTACAAACTTGTCTTCAATCCAACAGTAGAGTTTTAAGAGTTCAAACTACCACTATGTCTCGAAGATTTTATAGTCTCGGTCAACTAAGGCGATGTGGTCTAAAACAACTAGAGGATGAATCAGGGGGTTGACATAGTCCTCCTCGTTTTTCTTCTTGGGAGGAATCTTTATTAATGGATAATTTTATAGAACACGGGGGGAAATAAAGGATTACTGGGAATGTTTCAGGTCTATCGTTGATAGGAGAAAGAATAGAGACGTTGGTGCTCGATCACAGGTTTGATTACTTGGAAGAACTTGATTGCGCACTGGAAACCTGTAAAATTAGAATGAATTTGTAGAGAATTACACAACAGAAAGGAGAAATGGGGACAATTTCAGGGTTTTAAAATTTTTTTGGGGTTTTTCCGTTACAGGCACGGGTCCATTGGATTCAAACGGTTACTCGAGAAAATTAAATGTATTAACGGTAATTTCTTGGGAAGGAGATTGATTGGGAAATGGATAGGAACACGTGGTATGGAATGGGTGGAGGAAGGAGCAGGGGTAGGGACAACGGGAAAGGGATGAGGGGGAGCGGGTTTTAGAGGGGGAGGGCAGTAAGTGGTATGAGGCAGGGGGTGAAAAACATGGTGAAGGCGCCACGTAGCATGGGACCTGGCGGGGGAAAGCCGTCTTTCCAAACCCCCTCCCCGGACAGTAAAGGAAGGATAGTGAGGGGGGGATGAAAATTAACATTAACTATCGATCAAGTGTGCCAGATGATCATGTAGATGAAAGAAAGGCGTGTTTTAATCACAACACAACAAACGTGTTTGTCGTGTAATGATCCTTCATTTGATTGAAGAACTTTGGATAAAAATATTAATGAAATAAAACATTAGGCCTTTTGGGAATTTACATAATATTTCAAAATTAGGCTAAAATTCAAAAATGGGTCTTTTGAGATACAATTATTCCCTTTACTCTTTTAACCTCAATTTTTCACCTAGTGCTAAAACTAACATTTTATTCATTTTTTCCTAAGGGTGCATTTACGCTAGCAAACCCTCATTTTGCTTCTTATGAAAAACTAAAAATCCTAATCTATTTTATACCTTATTTCTCTGATCTAGCTTAAACAATTGAATCAATATCATTTTATACCTAACTAACATTAGCCAAGATTAAATAGTTTGGCTAACCTTATTCTCTAGTCTAATAAACAGAAATATAAACTTGTTTAACCATGATTAAATTGTATGATTAAACTAATCACTAATGATTGTGGCATTTGAACAAGATGCATGCAACCTTCATGTTATTTAACAGAATGAAACTATCTATCAGTAGTGGCATTTGGATTTGCACCACTTTCAATATTATTTCTTTTTGTTTTTTCTTTTGTGGGGTTCTCATCTTATTCTTATTTTTTTCATTGTTTTTCTTTTCTTTTCTTTTGTCTTTATTCATTTTTTAAAATACCCTCTTTTCATTTTATTTTATATACTATTTTTGGAAATCATTTCCAAATTGAAATATTATTTACAATATCAAATAACTGAGATAAAATATCCAATCACCTTGAGATCCTATAAATTATAGGACCCTATCAGTACTAAAGATTGCATTCAATACCTGACTATTCTTCTAGAGATCTCGTTCCAATGGAGGAGTATTGGTATAGCCATTAAAAACTAAATGCAAAACATTAGCTCCATCGAAAATCATCTCATTTTTTCTTTCCAATCATGATATTTAGTATCATCAACTACGAGCATACCTCTATTGTCCATAATTTTTTATTTGGCTTGTTATGTTATTGATGCTCCTTGGTTTACGAATGCATATCTTGTCACGGCATCAGATAAATCATTGTCAATGCTTTCATGAATTGACTTCCTCCTTTCTGTTGTATTCTTATTTTTCTTCCTTCTGATTATCCCTGATCTAATCTCAAGTAGTTAATCTTCTAGTAGAGTGACCTGCTCTCATACCAATTGTTAGAAAAAATACTGAGAGGCACTTTAACCTCTAGTTTCAAATTCATAATTATGTATGCTACTATTATTCAATAAACTCATGTGTGTCTGCGATTTCAGTGAATGAAAATTTTTTGTATCCAGATTACTAATTTTTCTTTACTTTTGTAAAATTTTTAACTTTAATAATTGCATGAGTTGTCCATTAATTCAATAGTAACCATGAGAAGTAACAAACAAAAACCATCACACATAATCAACACATAAGGCCACCAGGATTTTAGGTGGAAACCCAATGTGGGATAAAACCACCATTTATGTCGATATGTATTCTTGTTTTATTATAAAGAAATATTTCACAATCTTGCATTCACACGGACTCTTATCAGCACACAGGAATCCACCTGTTCGAGGCCACAACCTCCACTCTTTCTCCAACACCCACCATAAGAGAGATACAATCCCCCTAATATCACTTACCAGCTCCAAATAGAAGTTATCTCCTACCCCCTCACTAAAGGCTACAACCCTCAACACCACGTGGTCCACGTTTCATAATTTTTCATACTAGATCCACCTACCTCAATCATCCATCAAAACATGCAGGCTACCTTTCATCAAAATTTCACACTTGACCCACACCTTGCAATAAGCTTAAACCAATATTCCAACTGAATATAAAACAACTAAAGAAAGAAAAACAAATTAATCACTGAACAATGTACTAGATTTGAACCACTAAACACCAAAACAAATTAGCTGAGTCAATGAATATTGAACCAATCCAAGTTAAAAATTAACCAATAAATTATCAAATCAAGACCATTCACTGATTAATCACATTGTTTTCTATCATATAGTCATCACAGAACAATGTGAAATTATTTCAAACCCTCATCAAATTGACTTTAGAATATATACCCAACTATTATGAAGAAAATCCGTGTATATACATGCTTCCTTTACATAAAATCTACGTACAAATATCAAATTACTAAATACTGAAACACTATAAGACTAAATTTTTGAATCATTGTTTCCACCTTTGAATCACTGAAATACAAATTCATAGTACTAAATAATCACATATATACCAGTATTGAATCAATCATCACCGATCAATGTACCAAGTAACAATCAGATCATTCCAATCCAAATCATCATATACAAACCATTATGATCAAGATCTCATTGGTGAACGACAAAAAATAATACATACTTTATCAATCTAAACATCTGTAAAGAACCCAGATCAAGTAGCAATCTAAGGGAAAATTATCTCATAATATATATGTTACTACTATGAAACATATATGTGTATGTACATGACTATAAACAAGCAAAACTATGTACATATCTTAAATTAATGAATCAAATCGTCGTTACAAATTACAAAACATAACAAACCCAAATATATGCACACATACTATCAAAATTTAGAGATACATCATAGTTGCACCATAATCACATATCATTCATTGTTATCCACTTAAAAACAAATTCATGAGAAAATCAATCAAACATAAATATCATATCTTCAGATCTTTCAGATATGAGTCTTCTTCTTGCTCCCTAGTACACATATATTCCAAATCAGAGCTCACATGAATAAGCCATTCCATTGCACACCTAGCTCCTTGATCTCCATCTCCTTATATATCTTTTTTCTTTGCCAATACCATAGCAAAATCCTTTGGTAATGTTGATGGTATTCATTTGACTGGATCAAATAGATGTTGTCATCACAATACTATGGGTGGTTACCATGGTAATGTCTCTTGTTTTTTATTTTCCATGGGTAGGATTTCCATACGCGAATATTGATCACCGAACCTGCATATGTATGTGACTATTCTTCTCAAGGGTCACACATACTTGTCAATATTTACAATTTCCATATACTCTGTAACTAAAATTCCAATTCTCTTTTATATCTTATGCAATGCCCATACCATAATACCTATGCCATCAATCAAGTCATCTCCAATTGTTATAACCAAGTTTAATTCAAGGACCTATTTGTTAAGCAGATTTCCATCAAGGACAAAACATTAGCCACAAGGAAAATTTTAAGGATGAATGTTTATCTTAATGTTTAGAAACCTTAGCGAATCTTACTAGTCCTTAATATGCAAATTGTAAAATGTTTGGAAATATTTTTGCAAAAATATTTAGATTTATAATGATTTTATATTAGTCTATATATTTTTTTGGAGATTTTTAGGGTAACATAATTATATATTATAAAATTTGGGTGAATCATTTTTAGGAAAATGGGAATTGGCGAACCTTTGTTTTGGCAAACACATGGAAAATTAGCCCACGTACGAATGTTAGCCCCTAAATTTTTTCCTGATTAACCATAATTCCAACATTGTTGCATTTTATTTTCCACTATTGTTGCGTTATTTTATGATACTGCTCTTTCTTTTCTCATCACATGGCCTTCTTTTTTTGCCTCCCTTCAATGTCGAAGTGTGCTCATTCTTCCCCAATCTCCATTGCATAATTTTCTGTTGTTTGAATGTCTACATTGATTCTCATACATGGTGGTTCTTCACCTATTTTACGAAAAGATATCCAAAACCTTCATGGCATGTGGGGTCTTTCCATATTTCCCCTTTTCTTGTCTATTAATTTCCATCCAGTGGTCCACTCCTCACTTGCATGCTCTGGGCATAGCTGCTCCACACCATTATCATCCTTATTTATTTTTGGTGTGCTATTTTTCTTACATTTTCTCTAAAGAAGCATGGCCCCTATCCTCTTGTCCAGCCTCGTCTTTAATGATATGCTTAATCTTAATTAAAATTCATATCTGCCAGCCTTCTTGGTTGTCATAGAAATTTAAAATCTCAAACAATTATCCTCCTTAATGTCTAGAAACTGTGTCCCTTAACTCAACCCATAACTTTTTTTATGAAAGTATTTATATTGCAAAAACGAGGTTAATAAATTAGGGATGTCACAAACCCCTCTCCTTTGGGGGAACACTATCCTCGGTTTCATGTAGATTTATAGACTCAACTCTTTATAGAATTTACTATGTTCCATGTTTTTTATTCAACCAACAAATAATATATGATATAAATCAAGTTAGAATTCAACCATGTCATAAAACTATGATAAAAATTAAGTCATAATTTATTCATTTTTCATTGATCCTCTTTGCAATATTTGGATGCTTTAGGGATATCCAGACCAACTTGGATTTTTCTTTTCCAATGCCACTATGTTGAGCCCTTTGTTCCCTCAACAAATAGTTTCAACTCATTTATTTTTGGCACACCACCAAATTTCATCTAACCCCAATCAACTATGCTCACGACTAGGAAACCCAATTTATTTTTTGGCCTTATCTTCTCTATTTCCGAGTCCCTCGGGCTATCTAGTTACTCCATCTTCGTGCAGTCACTTAACTTCCAAGTTTAGGAATCCACTTCTTTTATTCTTAGTCCATCAGGTGATCCATCCCTTTGCAAAAATTCCTCACATCAGAAGGAATTCAAATCCATGGCATATCCCTACGTCCAAAACTATCGTACAATTTATAGCATGCTTCATGGTGTTTACTAGGCATAATTGAGTACGGGTGTCCCAAAATGGATTTTTTTCCTGAAATACTTGATTTTAGCATATTGTTACCATTCCACCTTGAGCTCAACTTCATTCATTTGAATGGAAAATCCCATATTTTATTCGTACATCATGGGAACACAAATTTCATGAGATATCATAAGGAAAATGTGATAACTTTAAATCATACCTCATTAATAGTTTATTCATGGGGTGAACTTGTAATTATACTTTAATTCCCACCATAGATAAAACAAGTTATCTCATAACCAAAACCATCATAAATCAAAATATTGAATTTTAGATTCATAATTTAAAAGTTCATAAATTAGTGAAATATTGATACTTATCTTAATTTTTTATTTTTGCTTCATTTACACACACTGTGTTAGCACAGTTTTTTGCTAAGTCATGAGTCCATTCCATAGTTTTATTTTTAGGATTAAAACTCAAAAATTTTCAAAATTAAAGAAAAAAAATTGGGCGCTACCAAAATTTTCGGAAGCACTAGTTTTTTAAGTCTTTCGAATAGTTTGTTATTTCATGTTTTTGTCTTTTTATTTTTATTTCTGATGCTACCAAAATTTACGGAAGCATGCTCTATTTTTTAAATAAAGTGAAAAAGTGCATCCACTATAGTAATATCATGTGTTGTAGGGTTAATACGCATCAAATGTTTTTAAATCATTTAAGATCTAAGGAGAGGTGTCGTATTACAGTCAATTAGCTAAGGTCAAGTCGTTGTATACATTCAGCCACATGTGTCATCCATAGTTAATGATTGAACCGTTGCCATTCATGCTTGTCTATGCCATGTTAGTCATCAATACGTTTAGGTACGTATTTTTCTTAGTTCAAGGGATCGTGGTGATCACACCGCACACCATAACCGTTCTACTAGTTACACAACGCTGCTGCGGGAAATTCTGGCTGATCAACAGCACAGTTTGTGGATGTGACTGTGTGTCATCAAAGACACTTCCCATGAGCTATATGGATATCCCATATGGAAAACACAGCCAAATGAAGGTGGTGATGGTGTGTCACATGGTGCACATCATGATCATGAAGATTTGTAATGATGGAGGGTGATTTGCATGGGGTGGTGAACCAAGAGTTATTTTTAAAACCACCTAAAAAATAGGAATGTTGTCATTTGAAGTCTAAGTTTTTGGATTTGAATTTGCTGAGATTCATAGTTGGAGAAGGAGTCTGGGTTTCAAACAAGGTCCAAGAGAAGAATATAGGCCACACCTATAAGGTAAACTCCTCATATTCTTCCACCTATCATGTGCAGGAGACATAGTCATTATTTTTCTAAAGATGACTAAAACAGGTGGCAAGATAAATCGAATAGAGCCATAGGGTGCATATTTAGTTGATGCTAATTCGAGGGTGAGAACTTTGTTTATGCAGTCATGATGATATCCTCTTTGCACCAAGTTTGGAAGCTCACATTAAGGAGTTGCCTTAGAGTTTTCTAATTCATTTAATGGACATGAGGCTACAGTTTATGGCCTCACTTTGCAGGTTTCTGAAGAATCCATTGTAGAAGCTTTTAACCTTCCTCAAGAAGGTGAAAGGTGGTTCAAGGGACAAGTTATCACAGTAGGTGATCTCAACAACTTCCTAAATGTTGCTCACAGAGATCCAAACTAGGAAAAAGGTATCCCAAGTAGCTACCTTAAGAATGATTGGGCAGAGGAAATCAAGCTTATCAAGATATACATCACATGTGAAAGGAGGTATACTGTGGTATTCCTCTATCACATGAGGTTTCTTTTTCGTATTGTAGGGATGAAATTATTGAATCTGCCATTTTTCTTGTTGAAAATCCTGACCAAGATGTCAACAAGGGTTTAGACCCTTAATGATGGTTCTCAATACAAATTGTACCATCAATATTTGATAAAATTTTTGGTTGAAGATGAGCTAAAGAAGAAAAACTAGACTTGGGACCACTTTATGTTCTATAGAGTAGGCCAACTTGCACCTACTCCTCCAGTTCCACAGTCAACCCTTAGCCTGCAAAAACAAGAACAAAAAGAAAGGCCTAGAAAGAAAATATTCATAAGAAGGCCAAAGGTAAGAAAGAGAAATTTTCTGTAGGGAAAACTGAAATAAAAGTGGAAAAAGGAGAGCACTCCTCAGCAAGCAATCCCAAGTCCATGAAGATAGTACCCCTTGTTCCTCCATTTCCAAATGTATACACTAGAGCCATAAGAGGGGGGTTTGCAAAAACAAATAAGTCAAAAGCACTGGTGCTACCAAAAATTCTAAAAGCACCTATTCAGAAAAATTTGCAGAAGGAGTATCAACCTACCCAATCATACGAAGAACTACTTAAGGATGCTAGTTGTGACATCAACATCAAGAGGAAGAAGGAGGAGGCTAAGCCTATTGCTAGCACTAGAAATAGGCACATGAGAGAGAGAAATAATTTTAGATTGAAGTCCAAGGCTATTCTCAAGCCAATCCTATTGACAGAAGTTATTAACATTGAAGAGAAACTTGAAGGTTCAAAACCAGAGAAACCAGAGAACTCAATAAAGAAAAGTAAGAATAAGAACCCTTGAAATCATCACTCGGAACCCATAAAAAGAATAAAAACATAGAAGGGTGCTAAGAAGGACAAAGACCCTATCAAGGAGGCCACTACAAGATCTACCAAATCCAGAACATCAGTTGCTGACAAAAAAACTGATCTAGAAAAATTAGTTGAAGTTGTGGGACACTTAGAGGAAAGTTTTTTTGGTACTAATCCCTTTTTTCTAATCAGTTATAAATTTTGAACAACCTAGGTGTCATGGAATACGAGTCAACATAGAATTTCAGTATTTTTTTGTGTATTTTGAAAAAGAACATGGTGCTACCAGAATTTCCAGTAGCATTCTATATTTTGCACAGTTACAGATTTTTACCAGAATTTCCGACAACACCTGTTTTAACTAAATTTTGACATCTGTCAGTAAGTTTTTCTGAGCCAGTTAAGGATGGATAAGAACCCATAACTAAATGGATAATACAAGTGATTGTGAGAGGTAGTTATGATGTTGTTGGAGGTCTTATTAAATGAAGCTACATGGTTATTAAATACCCAAGACACAAGGAGAAAATTCAACAGAAAAAGGGGCAGCATGACAGTACACTCAACATTCTAGCTTAGAATTCTTATCTTCTTCTTTCTCCATCTGTCCTTCTGCTAGATTTCGAGGGTATAAGGATGTAATTTCTTTTGACACATATGTTATGTTAGAATTAATGTTTCCTTCTTTTTATAAGAGACAGAGTTGGTTCCTCTCTTTCTATATATAACACTTGTAAATACTATTTCCAGGTTGGATATTTGTCTACTTGAAGACTGAATATAATAAAAACCCTTTTTGCTTCATGCTAGAGGATTTTTTGTCTCAAGGAACATATAATGTGTGGTGTGTATCTTTTCTTTGTTAATTTCTTCTAAAATAAAAATTGTAGCAACTAGAGAAGTGTGAGTGAGAAGTTGTTAAAGGATTTAACAATAAATTATCTACTTTCATTTTTCTGCAAGTTATATGTGTGTAATAGAACATGTCATTAAAGATTTCATAAAGTATTTGTGGAATAATTTATACATGCAATCTATTTTCCAAGTGTTGTTTTCTTAACATAAACAAATTTTGTGTTAAATGTCATTAACATAACTGTGTGATTGATTTAGGATAGTAATATTTCCTTAAATAGGTACCAGTTATTCATCTTCTACCACTTGTGCTCTCTACTCCCTATACTACCTTTACCCACACAATTTATACTTTTCACAACTTTCCAAATGCATGAATGTCTTAAAGAAGATAAAATCATTTCAAAATCTTTGAGAAATCCATCCCACCACTCAAAAAACCCCTTTAAAATTTGAAATGAACTATGATGTGTAAGGCTTACTCCTTAAGCAGTCAAGGAGTGACTTCTTGCGCTAACACACTGGTTTAGTATCACATCCCAGAAAGCATCTAGTAGCATTTTCCTTTTCTCATAAACACATTGGAATGGTTTTATCCCGACAAGCACTTAGTGCCTTCTCTTCTCTTCTCTTTGAATATCATACAATAGATTAATTTCCAACCCGGAAAGCACCCAATGGTGGATATATATATATATATATATATATATAGAGAGAGAGAGAGAGAGAGAGATATAGATAGATAGATAGATAGATATCGCTACCTCGCAAATATAGGCACTACTAATCCCGGTAGCCTTATCTCGACACAAATATAGTTGTATTCCACACCTTCATAGCCCAAGTAGTCCAATACATGAATATTCAATACACATTATGTAACGCAAGGGCCCAAGCAGTCCCATACCTTCCTGCCACAAAATATTACACAACACATGCATGTATACATAGTGTGACATACCACGTACACATACACACATGATACAATGGATACACAAGTACAACACAAAACATACACAATACACATAGCATAGTACAATATGTACACAAAAATGTTGCCAAACCGAGAGACCATGTCATCTATATTCACAGACACCAGGAAATACTCCCTCTAGTTTCTTTCCCACACTTCATTGCAAGCATCCCCAATTCAAATTCAAGATCTAAGGTCTACTCAAGCTTGTCTTGGCATGTCCTAGATCACAGTGCTTTTGTTTTGTTTATATGTCCTTCAATATTCCCTTTTCATAAAATAACATGGGCATAATTTATAAATCACATTCACATGATAAAATTATAGATCATTCAGAGATACTTTTCCATTATTGGTTCCTCATTACCTAGAAACCTTTTTGTTCCATTCACATATGTATTAAATAAGTTTAAATAGTCCCTCATCCACAAGAAGAGCCCCTTACAAAACCCTATTAGACAAAATGACATTTTCATATTTTCATACAAAAATTGACATCATCATGAGCATCTCATAGATTATATATATTTATTTAAGGTCAAAGAGCTTCCCTTATGCCATTCCCATGGCTATCGTGCCATTGTCCATCATTTCCCATGGAATAGCCACCCACTTGCCCATCATGTCATTGTCATGTCCATAAGTAACTCTCCAATATGTTTCAACATTGACCTTTTTCCAACCCATCTGCCCAACTTGAATTTCCTTGTTACCTATGACCCTCTTAGTTGATTGTTATTCATGTCCATTACATATGGCCCTCTTTAGCTCTCTTTCACCAAGGATTTATGGCGCCCTACCACCTTCAATTTATTTGACTCAAGGCCCTAATCCCCAAGTATGTAAATCAAAGGCCTATCATAACGTCAATAGAAAATGTAAGAGGAAAAATCAGAGGTAACATTGCAAAAGAATAAAATCCATGATCACAATCAAGAGGAACCTACACACAAAACAACATGGTCATGTAGAAATAAAAAATTAAATGACGTCGTTCATGAAAATGATAAATAATTCATGGCACTTCCATACATTATAAAAATGCACATATCCATACATTTACCTATGCATATTCATATACTAAAATAAATTCAATACTTCTTTACGAGGCTCACAAAAACCTTGAAGTCTTACATTCCCCAAAGTTCACAAGGGGTATTTTCAACACACACACATATATATACATATATATTCCATGTAGCTTGAGGGAATGCCCCCTCATCCTCATCATCTTGCATCATTGATCCATGTACCTATGGCTCGTAGGGGATAATTTCCTTCTTCTTCTATCACCTATGGGGAAAATCCCTTTTCAGATGAAATTCTCCTTAGCACAAACAAGATAATACCTTCTTCTCCTTTTCAGCCTCACGAGGAATTTTCCTATCAGTGCCATTTTTCCTTTTTGAGGATTCATCTATGTCATGTCTCATAATTATTTTGCATAACAAAATTCCACTAAGCCAATTCTTGTTTTTTCGTGGCATTTTTCTATGTTTTTCCTTGCAAATCTTTAGCTCATCTTCCAAATCTCTGAGGTCAACCTCAAAATTCCTAAAGGTTCAATTCCTTTGGGGAAATTTACCTCTTTCTCAGTCTCGATGGACTTTGTATATATCTTGCTACACCATACCACAATACATTTTTCCCTTCGCTGACACTGAGCCTTAATATGTGTTGCCACACACACTCATCTATTGGTGCATTAATAGATATAAACCATTATAACTTATTACGGGAATCCCCATCATGTTAAATTTTCCCTGCAGTAAGATAGTTTAAGGTGGAATCTATTATAGTAATATCATCATGAGTGCCACATTCTTCAACTAATTTATGCTAGGATTATACCCTACATGACAAATTTGGATATTTATTGAAGAGGATGAGGAACACGGGAGACTTTTTTACTATTCAAGATAACCTCTAATATTGCAGTCTCGAGAGTCAGTTAATGACCATTAACATATGGAATTTTGTCATATTATACTTATTATCTCCATATTTATGAACATGTCATGCATATGTAGAAATTTTCCAAGTTACTGCATGTATAAAATTTCTCAAGCACAGTGCCAAACACAACACTTATTTGTGTAGGCAAGCAATCCCCTACCTTTTATCTTCACATTTCCACAATGAATACCAGTGAACAACCATCAATATCCTCACATGCAATTAGTGCTACGACTCCTTTGACCTCAAGGTATGCAAAATGCCTTTGTTCTCAAAATAAGACAGTTAAATTACTGAACATGGATGCCCCTTTTTATATTGATATATGACCTTCATATGCCTCGACAAATCCTTTTTCACATGTCACATCTAGTTCCTTAAATAAGAAAGGAATTAACCATGGAAAATAAGCATTCATAGGGTAGGACATGACATCAACTTATAAAAGAAAATCAACCTCTACTAAGGTTATTAACCTCCTACAACATACAAGCCATGGGATTTCCACATCCCAACTAGAATATAATACATATGCCCATCATCCACTAGACCAAGTAGTGTTATATATATTATACATTGCACAAGGATTCTTCCCCAAGACCCTCAAATTTCTTGAACATAACTATTCCAAGCATACAATTTTAACTCTCCCAACCAATGGTGATGGTATGATACAGGTACTCATTTCCTTGCAGGAAGTTCTAAAACATTTAAGAAAATACAACTTCCAAGGCCACAACAACTGGTTGTCCATCCTTCATGAATTTCCAAGAAATTTACCGCAATAAAAAACTGAAAATCATTGTATTTAGTGTGAAACATAGATCAAATGTTATGAGTAAGATACCATCATGCTCACGTTCAATTATTGCACTTGCAATTTAGATCCTCCCTAGATCAAGGGATTCATACATATTTACTATGTGCCAAATACATGAATTATAGATAGGATTCTAACACCTAAACATTTATTTAGTTAATTTTCTAAAATAATTATGAGACCCCTTACTCAATTAACTTAGTAAATTAAGTATCGGCTCATTAGCCCATGATAGAGCCCATCTAGTCTGAGTGTTGTACCTGGATGCTCTAATACCACTATGTGACATCCCCCCTCCTAATCCTTACCATAACACTAATGAAGATGAGGTGATTACTAAGTTGACCCAAGATACAAGGTGTCGTTATGGAAATGGGGCCTAAAAATTTTGATCTCATCAAATTACTTAAAACCTTAGTTAAATTTCGCCAATGCATTTGTCTCTGTAGAACTTATACAAACAATATGTATTCCAATGTATTCAATCTGATCATGAGATATGCTAAAGAAAGATATTGAATACTTCTACAAATCACTTGCAGAAAATAAACACGATCGCCAATCACAACAAGTAAAGAAAGAAGAAAATCAAACCACAACACTGATATTTTCCTGGGGAAATCTTGTTGCTCAAAACCCATCTATCTTCTATTTTATATTCATCAAGGAATCATGAAACAATTACAATGCAATCTTCTCATAAGAGTCTCTTGCACTCTCACAACTGTATCACACTGACCCGGACAAAATCGACCAACACTTAGCCAATTTCCTGCCTCTAATCACCTTGCCTTGCTTGTGAAATTCATGTGGAATGCAATCCCTATTCCTTAGGAATTTCAGCCTTTCTCAACTATGCAAGTATCATGGGAAATCCTATGGTGTTTTAACTGCATTCAGGCAGTTTGCTAATAATACAACTGATAGTCAACGTCCCTCTAACATTTGTCTCAACTGGGTCTCCACTAGAACTGACATGCATGAAACTATTAATAGTAGATCATCAGTCACTTGACATATCACTGCATGTGAATTAAATCTAATTTAATTCACTTGACCTCTCACTAGTGCGACAATCAGTTACAACTAGTTAGGCTGACTTTAACTCACTTAATTCAGTTAACTAATTTCTCATGCATTAAACTAATACACTAACTGCAACTTAAACTCTAAAACACATGGAATTACTTTGCATGCCTCACCAACCACCCTCAACTCAAAATTCATGAGCTAACGGAGTCTATCACACTCATTTAACTATTACAAGTGTTTATGAGATAAGATTATAATTTATTGTCCAAATTTAATTAAGGGATAATTAAATTAGACACATTTCCAATTTATTAAATAAATTGGCTTGCACACTAATGTATCGCTTGGACCCATCACTGCGTGACCTGTGGTCCCACACTAGTATGTGTGCTGCCATGTTGTTTCTGGAGGCTGTTTTCACTGTTTCTTGTTGCAAATTTCAACGATCCCTCTCAACAAGAAAGAAATTGATATGTCTCGATCTTGTACCTTGGAATGTCCTTGCATGTGCACATGCACCTCTTGCATGCGACATGCAACTTTTTCATGCGACATGCAACTCTTGCATGCAACACTTCTCTAGTGTTGTTTGCACATGAAAATCTTGCATGAAAAACTTCTCTAGTGTTGTTCGCACATGCAACTTTTCCTGCAACACTTTTGAAACTGAATAGCCTCCAAACAACTAAATCAGTATAATGCATCTGTCATCAGAGTCTTTTGACTGCTGCTAGCTAATGCACATGTCTACTAGACTCTCTGCGTTGTTTACATCTAGTGCATCCATGCACTCTGCGTTGCTACCAACTCTGATCTGCGCTCCAATATCCGACACCTATCACTCTAATTTATGTCGTCATGGTATCTGACTACATCAATATAGCTGATCCTTCCCGCTACTGTTGTATTGTGGGATCCTCGTAGCCAGGTTCGATCCATGAGACACACCATCTCAATGAACCCTGCTCAAATTTCTTCTTGGGATTAATTTTGCATATCATCCCACCTCACACCTGGAGTTATAGCTGCATGTACTCCCTCTGCCCATCTGGCTCGAAATTTCCCCCTCGTGGAGGTCTCTACATGAGTGGTTTTTTCCACTCCATGATCCTCATCTTGTGGTTGCTCCACATCTTGAGGTTCATCCTTAGAAACCAAGAGTTCCTCATCTTCATGCAAGTCAAGCTCCCGCTCAAGGGACAATTTCATGGCATCATCACACTTCCCCATGGTACATCCCTTGCATGTGTCTATCTATGCAAGAGTACCCTTTGGAAGCCTCGTAGAAATATGTTGCACGACCTTCAAAGCTCATGGTGTAGATGGCCCAATCTCTTGTGCCATAACTCACCCTCATCACGGCTCAAAACTTTGTCTACCTTACCCATCAATTTTTCGCAACCATCTACATCAAGTTTATAGATATTATTCATACGAATCCCAATCTTCTTGGTTTTTCCCGTGGCTTTATGTCAAAGGAAAACTTTCCCTTCACTCACATCATAACCTCTATCCTCAAACATTGTGACTGAAACTAAATTATTTTTCAAGTGTGGTACACGCATTACATATTTTAATAAGAAAGTTTTACCTGAATGTCTCTGGAAGGCAACTGTACCAATCCTAGTAGCACTGTACTGTTTGTCATCACCCATTTTGATATGCATCTGGAGGTCCTTCTCCTTTAAGCTACTAAAAATTTCTTTGTCTCCCGTCATGTGGAAAGATGCACCACTATCCAAGTACCACACTGATCCCATTTCACTTTACACCATGCATGCAATGAGTGAGAAGTCCAACTCAAATTGTGAGGCCAAAGCCTCACCAGCTGCAGATCCTGAAGCCTTCTTGTTCTTCTTCTTTTGTGGACAATTAGTGGCATAATTTCCATGCTCATGACAGTGAAAACACTTCACTCTGGACATGTCACACTCCTTGCCTTCTTCGCTGGTCTCAGATTTGGAATAGGATTTCTTTCCTTCCCCCCTCTTCACCTTACCATCCAAGGCACAATTTTATTCATCATTTGTCTTAGATGAAGATCCCTGGTATTCCGCCTGAATTATTCTTGCACCAAATCCGACCAAAGTCATTCCCAATATGGTAGATTTTCCCTCCCATTGACAGAGTCTTGATAACTATGCAAACTCTTGGGAAGGCCTAGAAGAGCTAGGCTAACCAAGTCATCATCTGCAACAGTAATTCCGACGCTCCCAAGCTCATCTCGACATTGGACAAAATTGGTTAAATATTTTGGAATAGTGTCGCCTTTCTCCATTTTGATTTTCCTGAGCTTTTCCTTCAGTGCCAATTTTATATGATCACTACTGCTCTGAAATATATCCGTCAAAGCCTTCCACATTGCATATGGAGTCGTTTTTCCATGGATACTTGAGACAATGTGGTTTTGTACTCCCTCCAATAATATCCTCCTCGCCCTTACTACCTTCTTTTTCCAAACATCAATAAGAGCAGTGTCTGCTGCTGTGGACTTGGGAATATCATTCTCAATGAATTCTTTCAACACGCTCTCCTCCGAGATTTCCTCCATTCTGTCTTTCCACACAATATAATTAGAGCTGCCCTCGAGTGCATACTCCAATATCAAGCCATTGAAAGCCATTTCGATCTTGGTCCGCTTGTCGCACCAGAAAATACTTTTGCAAATTCGAATCCTATTTAGTCAAAAACTCAATTCTTCTTCACTATAGTGATTTCCTATGCTCTGATACCATGTAGAAATTATACAAACAATATGTATTCCAATTTATTCAATCCGATCAAGTGACATGCTAAAGTAAGATACTGAATACTTATACAAATCAATTGCGGAAAATAAACATGATCGCCAATGAAAACAAGTAAAGAAAGAAGCAAATCAAACCACAACACAGATATTTTCCCATGGAAATATTGCTGCTCAAAACCCGTCTATCTTCTATTGTATATTCATCAAGGAATCATGAAACAATTACAATGCACTCTTCTCACAAGAATCTCCTGCACTCTAAGAACTGTCTCACACTAACCCAGACAAAATCGACCAAAACTTAGCCAATTTTCTGCCTCTAATCGGCCTGCCTTGCTTGAAAAATTCATGTGGAATGCAATCCCTATTCCTTGGTAATTTCAACCTTTCTCAATTGTGCAAGTATCATGGGCAATCCTATGGTGTTTTAACCACATCCAGGCAATTTGCTAATAATACAATTGATAGTCAACTTCCCTTTAACCTTTGTCTCAACTGGGTCTCCACTAGAATTGACATGCATGCCGCTATTAATAGTAAATCATCAATCACTTGATATATCACTAAATGTGAATTAAATCTGATTTAATTCACTTGACCTCTCACTAGTGCGACAATCAGTTACAACGATTTAGACTAACTTTAACTCACTCAGTTGAGTTAACTGATTTCTCATGCATTAAACTAATACAATAACTGCAACTTGAACTCTAAAACATATAGAATTACTCTGCATGCCTCACCAACCACCCTCAACTCGAAATTCATGAGCTAACTGAGTCTATCACACTCAGTTAACTATTACAAGTGTTTATGAGATAAGATTACAATTTATTGTCCAAATTTAATTAAGGGATAATTAAATTAGACAAGTTTCCAATTTATTAAATCAACTGGCTTGCACACTAATGTATCTCTTGGACCCATCACTGTGTGACCTGTGGTCCCACACTAGTGTTTGTGCTATCATGTTGTTTCTGGATGCCAATTTCACTGTTTCTTGTTGCAAATTTCAACAGTTTATTGAAGATGATTCTAGTGATATAAAATTTTACCTTAACCTTCATATCAAAAGATGTGACCATTACAGTTCTAGTGAGTTATATAACACCACATAATCGTCTTAGCCATGTGGATATACCCCCTATCTAGCCTCCCAACCCACATGGTAATGGTTAATGAATACTGACTCACTCATGGATTGGGTCCACCGCACAACGTACGGCTATATATATATATATATATATATATATATATATATATATATATATATATATATATATATATATATATATATATATATATAGTTGCAATGATAGGCAGGACCCAATCCATAACAATTCATCTCTCGTCGGTGACTTTCTAGTCACCCGGATCTAGTACCCTAACCCTTAACACTATATCCCTTTGTGATTTTCCTGGGAAATGTCCTTTAGTATGACTCATCTTGTGTTCCCATATTTTTCTAATCCAACATCATTCGTCCTTTCCTATTGATTGAATCGTCGACGTTCTTTCTCATTAGGTGTCCACATATTGGGATGACATCACCCCCATGCCTCGTCAGCCCAAACCATTCCTTTGAGCACACCTTTGTATCCTTCTGAGGTCTCCCTACTAGGATGATCTGTTTGATGTTATTAGATATGCGGGCTTGTCTCAACTTACCAGGAATTTCTTCACTTCCCAGTACTGGGGTGGGCCCTCTTGTCATATCCTCCTAGCAGTGAGTCACCCCAACTCACCTTGCTGCTGCACTCCATTGAACCGTCCGAGAGATGGTATCTGTGGAATGGAAAGGTTATCATCTCCTTCATGTGACGAGTTATCATCTACCAATCATGGATGTTTCCCTGGTACTTTTCTAAGGCCTGACATTTACATCAATTTCCACCACCATTTGGTCCTCGTCAGATCGAGCATTCCCATTTGTGTGACCTTTCGCTAGGATTCTTGGATGCGACCCCTCTAGGATTATGTCATCTTAGGCCCTTGCCTAATTTTTTATTTCCTCCACCACATAATCCTGACTACTCATCTAGTTAGCCTTGCATTGAGTTAAGCCCTGCAACCTAATAACTAACAATCTAGCATAATAATTCCACCATGGCCATAGACAAGGTTAATGGCCTTCTCACCGGAGCCATTTGAAAAATGATTCAACTATGTCTTGGGCATGGTGGTTCTACAATTATTTAACTGCATGCCAAAAATTAACATCGTATTTATAGCTATATGGTGCACACTTTGGTGTTATCCCTTCTGAGCTTATGACAATACCATCTCTTGAGGGTTTTCAATGGTAGAAACAAAAAATGTGAAATAGGGACTTGCCCATTCAACCTTTAGGAATTTTTCTCTCTGTGATTCGTCAATATCTTATGGAATCAAGTTGATTCTTGGATCAAATATCCCAAGGCCATCATGAAGTTCCAGTAATCATGATAAGCTTCCAAGTCAACCCATATGAATATGGTGCCCAAAATATGACAAAGGGGTCAACAACACTCAAGGAAACAAGGGATTATCCCATTTATTTCAATTACAATCAAGGACCTTAAGAATAACCATTTAAGTGGTAGTAACACGAGGCTAAAACCATATCATTTATTTGGATAGGAATTTCTAGAAAATTAATAACAAAATTTCCTAATACATGAATACCGACTATGGACTACCAATCAAAATTATCACTATGACTAAAACTGGTATTTAAGTAGAGATTTTCCCCTGCCATATTTACACAGAGACAACACACTCAACCTTGATAATTCGACTTGAATTGGTGCATAGCATGGATGCATATTTGTATGAATATAGGGGCTTTAAAGTCAATTTATTCAAGCTCATAAGGTTGTGCCTCACCCAACACATGATATATTTGATTAGATGGAGTTCTTGACAAAATAATGAAAAATCCCAACACAAGTTGTGTAATGATAATGACTAGAAGAATACCCTCATACAAGTAGAAGTTCAATGAGGATAAAAGAAGAAATCATCCATATTAACATATCACAACATAACAATGCCATGCAAGCTTGAAATCGATAAATTTAACATATTGCAATAATGATGGAATGCATATGATAAATATTGTTGTCACATAACCAGTATTCTCACATGCTCTCATAATGCCTTTAAAAAATTACCATCACATACCAGACAATTATGTAAATATGAATTAAACAATCATGCCTCATGTATCAATGGAAAAAATTCAACCCAAAATAAAAGGCCCATTCATTAATATAGGAAATCCATGAGAAACACTTATCTTATGAAAACATTTTACAACTGTTTGGGACTATGACTCTTCACCCAACCATAGATAGTTGCAACTAGTTCTCTCTTGCAACTATCACCCCCAAGCTACACTCCAGAGATTGAGGCGTAGTTTTACTAAAGGATTGAACACAATATTCAGTTTCTTTAGGGATTTCAGAGACCTCTCCACATCTACCTTCCAACTGAGTTTCACGAAACAAAAGAAAAGGAATTTTAGAGAATCATTGTCTCCACTCAACTTGGAGACTCAAAAATACAAAAAAAAAAAAACATACAATAAGGAAGCCATCCAAAAATTCTCGAGGACATTTTCCAGGAATAATTCCTCCACCCTATCCTTTGGGATTTTCTAAGAATCACCATCTACATGGTATGGCTACTGTTTAATTGAGAATAAATTTATTTCCTAACTAGAATTGATTCCTCCCTAACTCCTTTCAAACTGAAAGTGGTCTCTTCCCTTCGTGTTGCACTATTTCTCAGTTTTTTTTTGTTTCATTTTCTTTTTCACTATTGTTGTGTTAATTTTTGTCACCATTTTTTCTCTGTTCATCCTCGCAACCTTATCTCTCTTCCTCCCTTTGATGTTGAATTGTTTTCACTCTTCCTCAATCTCCACTACATAATTATCTGTCATGCGAATGTCTCCTCGCTTCTCTTCCATTGTGGTTATTGAGCTATTGTCAAAAAATCCATCTAGAACCTTTTTAGCCTATGGGGTCTTGCCACGTCTCTCCTTTTATTGTCTATTAATTTCCATCCAATGATCCACTCCTGCATTCTGCTTTGGGAATAACTGCTCTACAATGTTGTCATCCTTATTGATTTTTGGTGTCCTCTTTTTCTTGCATTTTTCTCCAATGAAACATGTCCCCTATCCTTTTTTCTAACCTCCTCTTTAACTGTATGCTCCTTAGTTGTCATAAAAATTTAAAACCCAAAGAAATTACCCTCCTCAGTATCTGGAACCCGTGTCCCTTAACTCAACCCACAATTCTTTTATGAAAATATTTATATTGAAAAAATGAGGTTAATCAATTGGGGATGTCATAAAGTACCAAGAATTACATGCCATAATAACAACACCTAGATTCATTACAGTAACAACATCATGGTGACCTGAAATACTTTTTTTTTTAAGAATGACATTCAGCAACAAAATACCTGTTAGGAGTAACAACAACTTAAAGATTATGGAGTAACAACAATATTCAAGTTAGGAGTATCCACACCCTAGAGATGATGGAGTAGCAAAATCTTGGGCTAGCTAGATCATCTTGTAAACATTTATTCACCTCATTTTTAGTATTAACACCCAAAACAACTATTCCCCTTTCTAATGCAAAGAAAACTTAATGGATGGGTCAAGTGATATAAATATTTGGCATAATTGAATAAAAATATGGGATATTAGATCTAAAATCATGGCTATGAAGGGTCAAATAAGAAAAATGACAAGTAAAAGGATGATAATGATAAACGAATTCCTAAATCAAATAATGATTTCATAAGTGATGGAACATGTAAAATATTCTCCTATTAGGTTATATAATTTAAGTGTAGATTAGACAAAGAATCCAGGGAAATTGAGGGTTAAGTGGGTATCATGAAGTTGGTGGAGACAAGGGATGAGTCAAATATTTTCCTTTCATTGAGATTAATGAGGAGGCTTATCAGAGGTTTTTGTTAGAAGCATAAGCATGTGAGAATTTATTTTGAATAGAGAATTATAATATTTTTAAAGGTTATTGCAAAACTTAATAAAACATTGTTTGTAAGATAAATTGTGAAACAAAATAATAAGATGCCACATAGAGCTATAGGAGCTAAAGGAGATGAAATAGGCCAAGGAATGCCAATTTCCAAACAAATCTTACTAAAAGAAGTAGGAAACATTTGAACAAGGTTAGATGCAATGGAGATAGAACAAAGAAGAAGAGTTGACACTGGTGACATTAACGATCAATAAGAGTCCTAAAAATACAAAGGTAACTTTGATGATCCGGATTTATGCAGGAACGCAACATAATAAACACATAACCATAAATATAGAGATGCAGCGGAAATAATGCGTCATTTCATTAATAACAGAAATATGCTTACAGACATAATGGAAATAAAATAGCTAGGGTGCTGGTAGCGAATCTCTGAGAAGAGATGTGATGGCTACAGACCTCTGAACTGCGTTACAATGAGGCTCGAGGGCCTATTCATTATTGAGAAACAATGGAGAACCCTAAACATCCCAAAAACCTAACCCTAGGAGATGAAGCGCCAAAACTATGGGCCCCGTTTGGGTAAAATGCCACCAATATCCACCTGGATCATTAAGCCCCCAAAACGGCTCCGAGAGTGGAGGACCTGAAAACCTGCTAAAAATAGTAAGTTGTGCTAAATGTGAAAAGCTGCAATAATTGATGGTGCTGGTCCAAATGGAATAGGTGGGTGGCCACCGATATCCACCTGGATCATTCCTCCCTCCTTAGGAAGCAATGGTCCCCATTGCGTTGAGATCCTCCATGAGATGAGGCAAATTATGTTGAACTGAGTATTAGATGTGTTGAAGATGTCATGGACCTGCGGGTGGACATGCTGGATGTGTTTAGTAAATTTGGTTTCTTTATCAGCCTTAGACAGTACATGTTTGGATTATGTATGTGTAGTTGCAGGATGTATGGCAACATCAGGCGGTGGTGCGTTGGGAGTCAAATCAATGGAGTGCTTGTCCTGACAGTGTAGAGGAACCTTTATGAGTGAGGAGAAATTCATGTTCTCTATAAGTTTGTCCATCTGCTGCAGCCGTGCAAGGGAGCCCTGTTTCGAGGTTGTGGCCACAATATTCTTCTTTCCCTGTGAGTGAGTTGTAAGGAAAATGAATTTCCTGGTTTGGGAAACAATCTTACTACGTTGTTTTGTAGGAGTCAAAGAGATGATAGGAGGCGGTACTACCTCCGGTATCCTGTACAAGTTATTTCAAAAAGTAATAATAATAGCACGAGGCCTAGACTCATACACAGCATGTCGCCTCCACAAGTATGGTTGGCCCAATAATACATCAGCTACATCAAGAGGAGCAACATCACACAATACCTCATCCGTGAATGGCTTGATACTGTATGGAAGTCGGCACTGCTGGCGGATGCGGAGATCTCTCCCTGGGTGGAGCCACCCAATGGTATACGGTTGTGGGTGTGCTATGGTTGGTAGGCCGAGCCGCTTCACGACGTCTGCTGAAATGAGGTTCTTTTGGCTTCCGCTATCCACGAGAAACTGCAGCGGAGAACCCTTCACCCACATCTGCGACTGGAAGAGGCGCTCCCCCTCCTCTGGATCCTCTGGACCCTCCTTCTGGATCTTGGTGGTGGCAACAATGGCACTGGGATCTGCATCAATGATCTGCTTCCCTTTGTCATTCCCTTTGTCTGGTTCTAACTCAGGATCAGAAAATGCATCTGATTCGGGTGCCTTTAGTTCAGCCACCAAAGACTGTTTGGCCCGACACTCGTTTGTGCTGTGAGTGGGGCTGTTATGAAATTCACACCACTTCCCTGTGTCCTTCTTTGGATTTGTGGTGTTGTTCTGAGTCGCATTGCTTTGGCCTTTCCCCTTGTTCTTCGGTTCGGGGGCACCTTTCGGATTCGCAGATCCAAAGTCTCGCTTCTTCTGCTTAAATTTCTGCTCGATCTTGGCGGCATAGCGATATGCCGTGCCAAGTGATGTAATGTCGAGGAACTCCATTTCCTCTTGAATGTGTTTGTGCAGACAGCCGCGGTACTTGAGCACCAAATGTCTCTCTGAATCTTTAATACCCAACTTTGTGCGCAGGGTATGGAACAGATTCGTCAATTCGTGCACATCTTGATCCTTTTGTTGCCGCAGCGTGGTCCATTGGATGTATTTGTCCTCATAGCTCCCCACGGGGTAATATTGTTCCTTGATGCCGTCTCGGAATGAATTCCAAGTGGGTGTGGTCGAGAACAGAGAGGGTTCCCCTTCGCCCTCTTGCTTACGGTAGGTTTCCCACCAGTCTTTGACATGGGGGGCGACTTTGAGGAGTGAAAAAATAATCTTTTCTCGGTCGGAGAAGTCATGGACCGAGAAATACCCTTCCAACAAATTTAACCATCTGTCTACAGCGTCTGCATCTATTTTTCCTTCAAATATAGGAATGTCAAAGTTTACCTGTACCTTGAAGGGAGTGGCGCCTCCAGAGTGGCTGTTGGATGCGGATGCGCCATATGTGGGCAGTCGTTGAAGGATTTGAGCAAAGTTATCCATCATCACGTTCCTTTGTTTCTCGAGAGCCTCCTCGAGCGGTATTTTGATAGGATCTCCTGCTCCCTCGTCTTTCTTTTCTTCCGCCATGGGAGGTCGTCGGGGTTTGCGAGGCTGATCTTGCAAGGGTTCAACCAGATCGAGCCCTAACTCCTTATACCCTGACCGCGTTGGGGACATGCAAAGAAAAACAAAGAAAGAGCAGACCTGCTCTGATACCACTGATCCGGATTTATGCAGGAACGCAACAGAATACAGAAATAACCATAAACATAGAGATGCAGTGGAAATAATGCGTCATTTCATTAATATCAAATAACAGAAATATGCTTACAGACATAATGGAAATAAAATAGCTAGGGTGCTGGTAGCGAATCTCTGAGAAGAGATGTGGTGGCTACAAACCTCTGAACTGCTTTACAATGAGGCGCGAGGGCCTATTTATTATTGAGAAACAATGGAGAACCCTAAACATCCCAAAAACCTAACCCTAGGAGATGAAGCGCCAAAACTATGGGCCCCGTTTGGGTAAATTGGTGTTTCAACTTCCCAAGGATGTAACTTTGGCATACTATCTCCGTTTGACGCACATGGTACATCATTAGAAAGCTCTATCCGAGGACTAAAAATTTCGGGATGAATTTGATGATCAAATTCGTTGGTAAAAAAATGATGCCCAAAAAACGTCTTTTAGGGCCTCAAAACGGCTCCAGAAGTTCAGGACCCAAAAAACTGCTAAAAATAGTAAGTTTTGTTGCAACTTGAAAACGGAAAGAACTGATGATGGGGGTTCAAATGGAATATGTGGGTGGCCACCAATATCCACCTAGATCATTAAGCCCCCAAAACGGCTCCGAGAGTGGAGGACCCGAAAACCTGCTAAAAATAGTAAGATGTCCTGAATGTGAAAAGCTGCAATAATTGATGGTGCTGGTCCAAATGGAATAGGTGGGTGGCCACCGATATCCACCTGGATCATTTGAAGAAGAAAATTAAGAAGGAATAATTATCAAGATAATTTTTGGATTGAGCATCAACAAGAAGGAATCTTAAATGTTGAAGAATTGATTGATTGGATCATCATCATAGATAAACATTTTGAATATGATAATGTTGTCGAGGAGAAGAAGCTAAAATTTTCAATGACCAAATTGAAGGGACATGCCTCATTATGTTGGTACAATATGCATGCGGAGTGAAGGAGAACATGAAAGAATAATATTACCAGCTAGTATTGAATGGTGGAAAAATTAAAAGGTAAAATTTTATACCTCAAGATTACTAGTTAAATATCCTTATTCAATTGGAAAATATAAAGAAAAAAACAATGTATGTGAAAGAGTATATAGAAGAATTCTATAACATAGGGACTGGTCATGTAGTATAAGGAATTAAAAAGGTTGCTAAATATATTATTGTTTTAGGATATGAAATCCCAGATGAATTGAGTATTTTTCCTCTGCGAACTATTAAATAAGAATACCAGGTATCTCTTATTTTGGAGGAAAAAATGGCAAGGAAACAAAGCTAAACATATAATGAGTGCAGTAAAATGGGAATAATAGGACATACATGTAATCAAGGAATATTTCTAGTACATGCAAAACAAGGAAGTAGTTCATATCATCTAGAAAAATCATCGAGAGGAGGAGACTTCAAAGGGAGAAGACCATATCAAAGAGGTAGAGGGATATATTTTGTTGTTAGATGTTATGCATACAACACAATTGGTCATAAATATAACGAGTCCAAAGAATACTTCCATAAATATAAAAATTTTCCACATTACATAGACATATATAAAAGGTGTGAAGTCCTCCATGCATGAGAATGCACAGGTTGGGAGAATATATTATAATGAAGAGAATCCAAATGAAATATGCGAAGGAGATTAAGAAGACTCCACAAAGAAAACAATGATTCAAAACCATTTATAATTCAAGAGGTAAATGCTCTATAATTTTTAGTGACAATGAAAAACGGAAAATATGGTATCAAAAAATATGGTGGAGAGGTTAAATATAAAGAGAAAAATGCATCCTAATCCATACAAAGTCTCATGGTTTCAGGAAGGTGATGCAACCATAGCCACAAATCAACATATAATCATGGACTGTGGGTTAGGACCCACCTAATCTCCTCATACACATCAGAATCACATATATAGGAGTCATTAACATACATACGTGAAATGATCAACAACGTTCTTTACATATAGTGCATATACCCCAAAACACATGCATACATGCAGGACCAGAGCTCTCGGGGTCCCACAATATAGCAGCCAATCACAATAGATTGCTACCTTACCAATTCCCAACATAGATACATATGTGAATAAACAACGGAGTCTTATTACATTCGAAGACTAACCAATAATCCGAACCAATGCCGAAACCCAATTAAAATTCAAACATGTGGGAGTTCCTTCTGGAGGGACCCACCCACTTCGCACTCCGCCCAACATACAGTTTAACTTAACACTAAATATTACAATTTGCGATCTACACTCTTGCGTTGGGCTAACACGTGGTCCTCCCCATCTCGCATCACATCACAACCCATTTAGCATTTCGTGCAAACACTTAAATGTTATCCACTATAATTTTCAAAATGTGAAGTCACGCTCCAACATCCACTATTGATCTGCCACATGATCCAACAGCCCGCACAACTTCCCCTCCATGCCACTTTGCATTGCGAGTTAAAAAATTTAACTTGCGAAATACTTAAATCTTAAACAATCCAATCACCGATGCGAAACCGCAACGTGTTGACACGCGTCCATTTCGGATCTGCGATTTAATCGTAGCAATTCATTCACCCTTCTGGGCTCTTCCTCACCTCTTTTACCCACTCTAATCTCCGCCGTCAATCCTTAAACCTTCAACGATGCGTCTCAATCCTTGTCATCAATTACTCTTTAGAAATTCTTCTAAGTAATTCTGTCTTTAGCTGATTTCTCCTCTTTCGACCTTGCTGCACCTGAAATCTGATTCCTCGCTCAGCCTCGCTGCACCTGCAATCCGATTATTTTTCTTCGTCTCTCACCCCTCGATCTCTGCCCCAGCTTTTCCTGTGTGAAGTTCACAGGAACTGCATCCTCACACTCAATCTATTTGTACATCAACATAAATACAATACGCATATAAAATAATACATAAATGAAATATTTGATTCGATAGGGAAATAAAACCAACGGGTTAAAACAGAGAGCCCAATCACAATCCAAAACACTTGGAATTCATTTATAAAGAAAAATGCACAGAACTGAGCCCTGGGATGGCTAGTTTTTACATTTTTTCCTACTCTCTGTTCAACCCTCTCTCACACTTATTTCCCTCTCGTTCTCTCTTTCTCTCTCTGGAAGGTGGAACCCCAAAATGGTGGATTTGGTTTTGTTTTATGCCTTTCCCCAAAATCCCCATACGGTTGAGAAATTGTTATTCATTTTCAGAATAGTTTATTCGACTAAATGTTTAACTAATCCTAATCTAACTATTCTTTTAACCTACAAATTACAATGGCTATGTTAGCCCAAAATAACTTTTAAACAAAATGCTTTAAAATTAAGTCTTTAGTTTATTAGGACTGCTAGTCCTCTTCCCAAGCCATAATATGTGACCAGCTTGTCACATTTTTGACTCTGCCTTAATGCTCTTGCATCAAAATCCTAGGGTAAAAGAATTCATGACCTCCTGGTCATGTGTCTTCAATGCTTGAGTCTTCCAGGATTACAAACGTTGTTTTGCTGTTGTCCATAAGCTGCATTGTCTTCACCATTCTTTAGCTGCAATCTTCCAGGCTTTCATACTTTGTACTGTAGTGCTCCGCTGCTTCTACCTTCGTTGTTCTTCACTTTCCAAACAGTTACACAGTGGACTTCTTTCTTCACTTTTCTATAACTCTCTTAGGTAGTTGCATTAACTCCCATAGTTCATCTATGGTTTCTTGCAATTCAATCTTCTGCTGTAATCTAATATTTTTTCCAGTCCTCTCCCAACACATTCTACTACACTTTGTCCCAAAAATTGCCTCAAATATTACTCCGGACATTTCTACCACCCAAACTTCCTGAATATATTTGAATATATCTCCCTCTACAACATCCCTCTTCTTTTCCTTGTTTGCAAATTTACTGTCAAAAGGTAAATTTCCTTATAATTCTTTGACTGCAATGATATATTTATTCACTATTTATTGTATACTGGTTAACATAATTAAGTTTTGGAAACTAGTATCTATCTCTGTTTCACCACAATTTGAAATAGTTCCATCTTATTGTGTGCAATCTCTCTCTCTTGCTCAAATTATTTCAACAAGCAACTCAACCATTCACTAATTACTTGATTCCCTTAAAGTACCTCTTCAGTATGCTATATTAAATTTTCAATATAACTCTATTCCTCTTCTTTGACAACATTCCATTGTTGTCCTTCTGCTTCTTGACTAGTCTTAATAGTCAATTCAGTCTTTTCCACTTCTAGGACTGACTTTCCTTTAGCCTGAGACATAACTGCCTCACTTTAATCTTTATGTCTTTATTCTTCCTTGCTACTAAGAAAACCTCTTTGTGACACTGCTTCTTCATCTTTAATCAGAATAAAATTTTGATTCTCTATTTTTATGACAGTCCTAAATGTCCATCCAAAAATATTCCTTTGGCTATTTAAGCAAACCAATTCCTCTTTGTCCTCATAAAGAACAAATTTCATCTCATGAGGAATTACTACCTCATCTCCATTAAAGTTCCTCCTTTCATTAAATAAAATAATTATAAATTCCTTCTACTGCAGAAACTCAACTTGGTCTTCATCAAAAAGACACTCTTCATCATACCATGCTTGACAATTTTCTTCCTCATTATGCTTAGCTAGATAAACTTCAGCTTTACTTGAGACAATTCCAAGAGATGGATTGTCTTCTACACAACCTACAAACACATTCAAATTTTCAACATTAAACTCACAAGACCCAGTGGTATTATTTGATGACTCAATCACAAAATCTTTCTCTTGTTGTTCTAAGTCTCTTTCAGGACTCATAAAGTCTTCACTAGTTTTCTTTTCAACTTTCTCAAGCATAACATACGAATGCTTGATATCATATTTTGACTCTTTCTATTCTTGGCCATCATCGTAAGCCAAGTCCTCCTTGTTTATAGCTTTCACAGTAGGCTGGAAATCATTTCTTTCACATAACTATACATGTGCATGTACATGAGACTCAGATGTCTCATTTTCTTCTTGAACATAATTCAAATTATATGCTCCTCCTCCATCCTTTATGACAACATCAAAAAATTGTCTTTCTTTACCTATTTCACCTACATACATACAATAGTCATTTTTTTCAAAACCATAAGGATCCATAGCCTCTCTTGTTGTCTCAAAAATCAGCTCTTTTTGTTGGTTCTCATCCTTCCAAGGATCCATGAAGCCATCAGTCGGTCTCATACCTTCATCCTTATTACTACTATCACCAATAATATACCCTTGCTCAGGTTCACATAAGTAAACCTTTTCCTAAGTATACATCCTATGTTGCAACTGAGCTCTTCTGAGTTCTTCTTCTAGCTAAATTCTTGTATTAGATCTCAGCCTGCTCTGTAACTGACTCCACTTGAATCTTTTCTTCCAATGAACCCAACCATACCTTTGGTGTTCCACATTCCCTTGTATGAATTCTCTCAACACTTATAGTTGCACTTTTATCTTAGGTAATTCTCTATCAAGTTTATTCTTACTTGATCTTTCATAATCTCTCTTAGAACCTTTACTATGACCATCAGTAGCCATAGTCTTCTTTCCATTATGAACTCCTATTTTTTCATTATGGATTACAAAAAATCCATCTATACAAGCTAACTCCACCAACCTGCATGTAGATCCCCACCAAGCTTTTCCATGCTTAGTCTTTTACTGGCATCTTTGCTAACTCCTTTCCCCTGATCGAGAATCCTCTTTGAATATTTCAGATAACCATCCATGGTCATCTCTTCTTCTTCCCTCTGTGGAATCATCCTGATCCACTTTGTGAATTGCAACAAACCTCTTTTATCTTCTTCATTCTCTTCAATGTTTATAACCACATGCTCAAAGAACTCCTCCATTTCCTTTGATAATTCGGAAATCTCTTCTGGGAAATCCATTTCTTCCTCACATGTTATGATCACTGCATATTCATGCTGCCCTCCATATTTCATGACAATTCCTAATGGTTGTCCTTCATCCTTCATACGTGAAATTTCTTCAATAGGCCTTCTGCTAATATTACTATCATTTTCTTCAAAAAATAATCCATGTTCCAGTTCATCTACAAGAACTTTCTTTTCATACTCTGCTGCTCTGAGTAATGATTCTTCTTCTTGAGAATTCAAGTTATTCTCTCTCTTCATCTACAACCCATGACATTTCAATTTCTTCCTCGTAAATCATCCACACCTCTGGTCTTCTTCACTCCTCTGTAGCAAATCCATCAATAGATCAAGATGGGTTCTCATCTCAGCTATTTCTCTCTCATATTCTTCATCATTCATCTGCTTCCACATGCCATTTTCGTTGGAATCTTCCTTACTCACTTTGTGGTTACCTCCTGAACCTTTGCTATGACTTTCAATAGTCATCTTCTTGAGTTCTTTCACCCTCTATGAGTTGCACTAGCCTCTGCAGTAAAAGTTCCACCTACTACAACTTACCTCACCAAACTTCCTCTGTGCTTGGTCTTTTGGCAAGTACGGGTCCTCAATCTAGAACCTCCTTGAGCATTCCTCTATGCTCCTAGGCTTACCCTCACAACTCATCTGCACTTGAGAACACTACTGTCCTCTTATATTTCAACCTTAGCTAAAATACTAGGTTCTGACCACACTTCTTCCTCCTCGTAGAAAACCATTGCTAGCTTCCTTCATCACTACCCTTAAAGGTTGTAATCTTCTTGCTGAGATGTTTTCACTCCTAATGCTACATGTATTAAAATCTTATGCTCTTCTTCTGAGTGTGAGAATTTACTTTTCAGTTCCATAATCCAAAATAAAACTGAAAGAAAACATCCTTACCTTATTTTTTGTGCTACTACTTCATTCATGATGTTGTAGCTCTTTTGTTTTTTCATAAGCCTTCAGTACATAGTCTTACATCTTAAGGTTCACTTGATTAGAATCAACGAGCAATATTTCTCAACTTTTCTTAGTTCAAAGTCCTGCACACCGCCTCTCAGATCATCTTGCTCGGATACCAATTGATACAACCGTAACGGAAAATTAACATATAATCATGGACTGTGGGTTAGGACCCATGTAACCTCCTTATACACAGCAGAATGACATATATTGGAGTCATTAACATACATACGTGAAACGATCAACAAATTTCTTTACATATAGTGCATATACCCCAAAACACATACATACACGTGGGACCAGAGCTCTCGGGGTCCCACAATACATCAACCAATCACAACAGACTACTACCTTACCGATTCCCAACATACATACATATGTGAATCAACAGCGGAGTCTTATTACATTGGAATACCAACCAATAACCCAAACCAATGCCGAAACCCAATTAAAATTCCAACACGTGGGAGTTCCTTCTGGAGGGACCCACCCAATTCGCACTCCGCCCAACATACAATTTAACTTAACACTAATTCTTACAATCTACGATCTTCTCTCTTGTGCTAGGCTGACACGTGGTCCTCCCCATCTCACATCACATCGCAACTCGTTTAGCATTTCGTGCGAACACTTAAATGTTATCCACTATAATTTGTGAAATGTGAAGTCGCGGTTCAACGTCCGTCGTTGATATGCCGCATGATCTAATGACACGTGCAACTTCCCCTCCATGCCACTTTGCATCGCGAGTTAACAAATTTAACTTGTGAAATCCTTAACTCTTAAACAATCCAATTGCCAATGTGAAACTGTGATGTGCCGAGATGTGTCCATTTCAGATTTTCAATTTAATCGCAACTGTTTATTCACCCTTCTGGGCTCTTCCTCGCCTCTTTTACCCGCTCTAATCTCCATTGTCAATCCTTAAACCTTCGACGTTGCATCTCAATCCTTGTCATCGATTACTCTTTCGAAATTCTTCTAAGTAATTTCGTATTTAGATGATTTCTCCTCTTTCAGCCTCATTGCACCTGCAATCCAATTCCTTGCTCAGCCTCATTGTGCCTGCAATCCGATTATATTTCTTCGTCTCTCACCCCTCAGTCTCTGCCCCAGATTTTCCTGTGTGAAGTTCATAGGAACTTCATCCTTGCACTTAATCTGTCTATGCATGAACAGAAATACAATATGCATATTAAAAAATACACAAATGAAATATTTTATTAGATAGGGAAATAAAACCAACGGTTTGAAACATAGAGCTCAATCACAATCCAAAACACTTGGAATTCGTTTATAAATAAAAATACAGAGAACCAAGCCCTGGGATGGTTGGTTTTTACATTTGTTCCTACTCTCTGTTCAACCCTCTCTCACACCTATTTACCTCTCGTTCTCTCTTTCTCTCTCTGGAAGGGAGAACCCAAAAATGGTGGATTTGGTTTTGTTTTATGCCTTTCCCCAAAATCCCCATATGGTTGAGAAACTATTATTTAGTTTTAGAACAATTTATTCAACTAAATTTCTAACTATTCTTTTAACCTACATATTACAATGGCTATGTTATCCCAAACTAAATTTTAAATAAAATACTTTAAAATAAAGTCTTCAATTTATTAGGACTGCTAGTCCTTTTCCCAAGCCACAACATGTGACCAGCTTGTCACAATGATGACTCTGCCTTAATGCTCCTGCATCAAAAGGACACCAAATATTGGTAAAGAAATTATATTAAATAGAGTTCTATATTGGATACCACAAAGATAAAGTATTGTGTCACATCATGCATGTGGATGTTTGTCACATTCTATTAGGTAAACACTCATAGTATGACAGAAAAAAATGGATGGAAGGAAAAAAACATATACTTTTGAAAATGATGGAAATAAACACACATTATTATCGTTAAAGAATGAAGGTGTAGTAGCATAGATTAGTAGTCAAGTGTTCATGATGAGTGGGAAAGATTTTTTGAAATAGGAAACTGAAGAGAAAGGAAGATATATACATTTCTTGATAAAACAGAGACAATTGTTGAGGTAATTGATTTGCCTTAAGAAAATCATATTTTGTTAAATGAACATGATAATATGGTAAATAATGAATTTTCGAGTGAATTATTGGCAAAAGCAGGGACAGATCATCCAGTCATATCTACTGCAAAAGATAATTTTCAAAAAGAGATTGTGATGGAACAAATAGTGAAATTTTTTCATGTGCGAACAATAGAAAAATGAAGAGAAATAGGTTTCCTTAAGAGACAATAAATGGCTTTTGTGTAATAATCTTGAAATTTATATTGAAAATGATTTTTGATAGTATCTTGCAGAAGAGGAATTTATTGTGCGTTTGAGAGAGAATGAGCATAAGAATGTACAATCTCATGTGTATGAGTGAAAAATGAGATAGTGGAGCATATATGTATGGAAGAAAAGAAGGAAAAGAAAAACAAGGAGACAAATTTCTTTTAAGTTATCCTAGAAATTATGTACATGTTAGTGATTTTGATGGTTGAGTATGGGCTTTAGAAGCCTAATGAATAAATTATTTTATTTAACATTTTTTCTTCATGTACATGTGAAATTAAATAAGAAAGGAACATATTAAAGATAAAATATGAATATATAAATCATGAAAGGAGTTTAGTTATGTAGATGTGATTATTATGTTTTTCCCAATTTCAAGAAGAAATCAATTTTCTAGATAAATAAAGCTTAGTACGATTGAGAAGAAAATTGTAATAGCCCCTGGTTTATTTCAATTAAATAATACCAAGGTCATGGGACACATATTCAAAGTCGAATGTGGATAAAACATAGCGATGGGTATCACTGCTGCTTAATAAATGGCTATGGAAATTGGAAAAGGCATTGGAAAAGGAAAAGATGCATAATTGGACTTTATTTATGAAAATAAAGGAAAATAGGAGAAAAGGAAGCTGAAAGGTCACATAATCCCATGTGAGGAAAATTCAAGGAAAAATGAAGAAAATAAAGGCTTCAATGATAAAAAGGCTTCTGAGGAAAAATTCACATATTTTTGTCATTTTTATCTTAGAACTATCTTCTATTCTCTCATTCTCTCATACTCTTGCACACTTAGAGAAATCTTAGAGAATCCTTGGAGCATGCTTGGATAACTCTAGTTTTTACTTGGATTGGAGAAAGAAGGAGAGAGAAATTCAGAAAGTGAAAGGGAATAGGTGGATCAACCACTATAACAGAATTGCTTTGCAGGTAACAAGTTGCATGTGTGATATCCTTGTTTATTTATGGATGCATGGTATAAGCATGTGGTTTTCTGGTTATGTGTTTTCATTGGCATGAAGGATTTCCTAGATTAAAAGTAGTTTTAGACTTGCCTTTCCATTTCATGGATAGTCGTGGTATTGTGGATTTTTTTCCACTTGATTTTTTATTGGTTGGTGTTCATAATTACTTATGGTTGTGGTAGGGAAAAAATGCTCAAGAATCCATGGAACAACTTAGGTTGAGTTACTAGTCGTGGAGCCTAGGTTATGAAAAACACTCTGGAGCCCTTGGTGGTGTTATCACTCATAATTTTGTGAGTCATTACTTGACATGATCATACAATTCCCTCCTCAAAAGGGTAAGGTCTCCTTAAACCTTTTTCAAAATTGGCATAGGAAATTTCATTTTTTCATATTTAACCTATCCTAAGTTTCAAGACCACCCTCATTTCATCTCAAAACCACCTTCATATAGGTCACATCATGCTCCATCAGTCATCATTTGCTGACATATTTCATTTCCCAATATTAAAACTCCGAAAAGGCCATTTTAGCCAAGAATCCCTACCTTCATAGTGAATTCAGTGTAAAATAGGCAGAAAACACTACGAAACTGTTTATAGTTTCATAGAGAATATGAAGCATTTATTTGTTTTTTGACTTTGAGCAGTCAACTTCAAGGGCAGTTTTTGGGCAAACAGAGAAGTATTTTAAGAAACTTAGAGAGGTTATTTTTTAGAACATATCAAATAAAAATAAAATATTTCACTTTTTTCAAAGGTGCTACAAATTGGGAGATACAAGGATGTCTTTTAGCCCTATTTTCAGAATGCAGAATTTTCCTATTTTATAAATGTTTTTAGAATGCAGATTCTGGACAGCTAGAGATGTTTTTCAAAAAACCAAGAGAGGTTTTTCTTCAATACATACTGAACTACAAAAACCTCCATTTTTGTGATATATATCAATGATAGGGTAAACAAGCTCATCTCTAAACCCTATGTTTTAAGAAAAAATAGAGTCATTTTAGTGATGAATAAACTTGCTAAAAGTGAAAAGGATGTTTTTTGAAGAGGAAACACCTCAAGGCTCTTAAATTGAGTTTTATTATGTTTTAAGAGGATAATGGCTTGTTGAAGACCAATTTCCTACAGCTGGAGGTTAGTTTTTTGAGGCAAAGTAAAAATCTAGAAATTGCACAATTTTCCACAATTTCGTAGCGTTTCCTAGGCTTAAAGCCAGGAAAACGCTATGAAAACACTTGTAGCTGTCTTTTTGCCTTTAAGACCACTTTTTGTTGCTTTCAAGGAGATTAAATTGTATTTATGAGGTGTCCAGTCATGATGGACACCCTAGAATAGCCAAAGAGCAGAAATTTTGAATGCAAAAGCTATTTTTGGACGCTACGAAAGCACGCTACGAAACTTCCCTTTTTTCGTAGCGAGCCGTGTTTTAAGGTTTCTGAGAAAATGAAAAGGTATTTTGGAAATCTGAAATAGGTTTTTCTTTATCACAGGTCCATATACAAAAACCTCTCTCAGTGTCTGCAAATCCATCAGGGTTTAAAAATTATACACTCATCTTTGAAGCCTATTTTTTCAGAATTTTCACTAACCTGATTTATGAAAAAATTGTAAAAATATGACTTGGAGGAGGTCCAGCTCAACATCCGTGTGGCATAATGACACATCAGTACTCTAGTACACTTAGAAAATTATTTGGTTTCAGTTGATAAGGGTTATTAAATTTTTTTGTTGAACTATTAATGAAAGAAGAGTCCTTTTTATATTCAAACTCTGCAAAATAGAAACACCCCTAGGAAGTATCCAAGTGATGGAATCATGTTTGAAATAGGTCTCTAAGGTGGGAATTTGAAGCTAGCAAGGTGGAATATCATTTTTATGAGTCCTCATTCTATGAAGGACTAAGTTTTAGAGTTAGAAAGGGTTGGAATAGGTTACTAGGGGCTACTACTATTGTAAACAGTTTTTGATCAGTAATAGAGAGTGGTTATTGGTTTCATCCTTTACCTGAGATTCATTCGATGTTTTCATGAATAATGTTCTATATATCTTATTAATTTACGTCAATATGTTAATTTTTGATTACTCAAAATTCGTGCTTTTCATTCTCTAACTTCCTTTCAAGCACTAAACTATTGGATAACTTTCTTAATGTCCCGCTTTCAATATTTTAATGTTCATTACTTAGAATTCATGTCTTATGCTTTGACTTCCTTTGAAAATTTATATATTGAGTAAACTTTGTATGTGTTTATTCCACTTTCATTTAAGTATTTACATGCCTCAGCTTCCACAAGGAGAGCCTTTGTCATTGAGATCCCTGTCACTGACTCCATAACCCAATGGTAGCAAGCCTTCATCTTTTCAACCTGCAAACATACAAAACAAAGACACAATTCATAGAGTTAGCCATCTATATTTATCATTAACCAATATCGTAAATTACCTGTGAGAGAGCCCTCTCAGACTGAAGAGGCTAAGCTTAAGTCAAAAGCTGGTTTGAAACAGTTACACTGAGTTGTCTAATCAGTAGCCTATCAAGTACAATTTTGTTGATAACATTTTGGTGCATCTGCTGGGAGTCTGAAGATATCCATCTCCCGAAATTTTGCAGATGAACTCTTGAAGGTAGCAGGAGCTCAGAATCTGTTCAAGGTTGCAACTACCTTGGTGACTCCATTGTTGAAGAATTCAAAATTTTATAAATTCATGGTGATTCCATTGGACTTATGAAGAACTTAGATGTTGCCATTCTTTTTTCAAGGTATGCATGCGTAGATTTTTCAAGAATTTGTGGTTTCCCAAATCCTTTTCCCAAGGATGCATATTTTTTAAGGAACGGTCCAAAATTTAACGGAGAATATTTGAGTTTGACTTTGAAGTATATATCAGATTTATGTGACTTTACTAAGTTTCTTAGAGTCATACATGAAGATATTTTCATCATATTGTTCTATGATTCATTTAAAGGGAAATGCAAACAGTGGATTGAAAGCTTTCCTATCAGATCTATTAAGTCATTTTTTGAGTTTTGGCTTACTTTTATGGAAACATGGATGGAAAGAACAGAGTTAGTGGTAGATTCTCCTTCCTTTCAAGGTTTTAAACAATGGAATGATGATCACACTAAAGAGGATGTGGATAAAAAAATTTCTTTGTCTTTGTCTTCTTATTTAAAGTCATTTGAGTGCAAGTCAGAAGATAAGATTCAATTTTTGGATGAGGTTGCTAAGAACAATTTAAAATACATTGAAGTTTTAGAAGATCAAATTCAATATTATAGTCTTCATGATCAAGATCTGTCTTTTCAAAAGTTTTTAATGCCAGAACACAAAGAGAGGGTGTTGTTACCTTTCTCTTTTGAGATTGAGGAAGAATACCCTGTTTTTGAAAATCAATTTGAAAATAAGTTTGATAGCACACAACTGAAATCTTGCGTTGTTGAGCAAAGCATATATGAGTTTTCCAAAGTTGCAGAATGTCTTGAGAATCATCAAACATATTATGTCTTCTATGATCCTATAGCTGACTACATGGAAGAGTTCTACAGTCCAAATTCTAGTTATATTTTCATTCTGAAGATCAGATACATCTTATGTTGCCTTGGTCATTTTAGTATCTTGTTTACTTTTGGTTAACGTGAAGTCAAGAGGTTCAAGTGTAAGATCAGATCAATGACTGGCTTCGTTGGAAGTTTCATGTTTCTTGAATCAACCATGAATATTGCAGTTGTTAGGGTAGGTAGGAGCGTGTGTGAATAAGCTCAAGTAGATTAAGCATCTTTTCAGTATGTATAGATTTGGTTTTTCAGCAGTAATCATCAAACTTGAGCTCGAGGAGAAGGAAATCAGAGCTTGGCGATGTTTTCATAAATTTCAGAGTTTTTGTTTCCAAGAAGATGGATGGCACTGGAACTACAGGTTCTTTGGTGTACCACAGGGCCACACCATCCCAAGTGGAGCCATTGTTATCACTCATAATTTTGTGATTCATTACTTGACATGGTCATACAGTTCACTCCTCAAAAGGGTAAGGTCTCCTTAAACCTTTTTCAAAATTGGCATAGGGAATTTAATTTTTTCATTTTTAACCTATCCTAAGTTTCAAGACCACCCTCATTTCATCTCAAAACCACCTCGATATAGGTCACATCATGTTCCATCAATCATTATTTGCTGACATATTTCATTTCCCAAGCTTAAAACTCTGAAAAGGTCATTTTTGCCAAGAATCCCTACTTTTGCAGTGAATTCAGTGTAAAATAGGCAGAAAACGCTACGAAATTGTTTATAGTTTCGTAGCGAATATGAATCATTTCTTTGTTTTCTGACTTTGAGTAGTCAACTTCAAGGGAAGTTTCTAGGCAAACAGAGAAGTATTTCAAGAAACTGAGAGAGTTTGTTTTCAAGAAAATATAAAGTAACAATAACCTATTTCACTTTTCTAAAAGGTGCTACAAGTTGGGAGATATAGGGATGTCTTTTAGCCCTATTTTCAGAATGTATAATTTTCATGTTTTATATATGTTTTTAATATGCAGATTCTGGATAGCTGGAGATGTGTTTCAAAAAAAAAAAGAGAGGGTTTTCTTCAAGACATACTGAACTAAAAAAATTTCTTCATTTTTGCAATATATTTCAAGGATAGGGAGAAAATAAATCATCTCTGAACCCTATATTTTCGAAAAAAAACAGAGTCATTTTAGTGATGAATGAACTTGCTAAAGGTGCAAAGGATGTTTTTTGAAGGGGAAACACCTCAAGGCTCTTAAATTGAGTTTGATTATGTTTTAAGAGGTTAATGGAATTTTGAAGATCAATTTTCTACAGCTGGAGGTTAATTTTTGTGGCAAAGTCAAAATTTGGAAATTGCACAGTTTTCCACAGTTTCGTAGCATTTCCTAGGCTTAAAGCTAGGAAAACGCTACAAAAACACATATAGCTGTATTTTTTCCTTTCAGACCACTTTTTTGGCTTTCAAGGAGAGGAAATGGTATTCATGAGATCTCAGGTAATGATGGACACCCTGGAACAGCCAAAGTGCAGAAATTTTGAGTGCAAAATCTATTTTTGGACGCTACAAAAGCACGCTATGAAACTGCCATGTTTTCATAGTGAGTTTTTTTTTAAGGTTTCTGAGCTAATGAAAACATATTTTGTAAATTTGAAAGATATTTTTCTTCAGAACAGGTCCATATACCAAAACCTCTCTCAGTTTCTGCAAATCCATCAGGTTTTGGAAATTATACACGCATCTTTGAAGCCTATTTTTTCAGAATTGTCACTAACCTGATTTATGAAAAAAATTGCAAAACTTCGACTTGGAAGAGGTTCAACTCAGCATCCATGTGGCATAATGACACATAAGCACTCTATTACACTCAAAAAATTAGTTGGTTGTAGTTGATAAGGGTTATTAAATCGATTTGTTGAACTATTAATGAAATAAGAGTCCTTTTTGTATTCGAACTTTGCAAAACAGAAATATCCCTAGGAAGTTTCCAAGTGATGGAATCATGTTTGAAATAGGTCTCTGAGGTGGGAATTCAAAGCTAGCATGGTGGCATATCATTTTTATGAGTCCTCATTCTATAAAGGACTGATTTTTAGAGTTAGAAAGGGTTAGAATAGGTTACTAGGGGCTTCTACTATTGTAAACAGGTTATGATCGGTAATAGAGAGTGGTTATTGGTTTCATCCTTTACCTGAGATTCATTCGATGTTTTCATGAACAATTTTCTATATATATTATTACTTTATGTCAATATTTTAATGTTTGATTACTTATAATTCATGCTTTGCATGCTCTGAATTCCTTTCAAGCACTAAACTATTGGATATCTGTCTTAATGTCCTACTTTTAGTATTTTAATGTTCATTACTCGGAATTCATATCTTATGCTCTGACTTCCTTTGAAAATTTATATATTGAGTAAACTATGTATGTGTGTATTCCACTTTCATTTAAGTATCTACATGCCTCAGCTTCCACAAGGAGAGCCTTTGTCATTGAGATCCATGTCACTGAATCCATAGCCCGATGGTAGCAAGCCTTCATCTTTTCAACCTGCAAACATACAAAACCAAGACACAATTCATAGATTTAGCCATCTAGATTTATCATTAACCAATATCATAAATTACCTGCGAGTGAGCCCTCTCAGACTGAAGAGGCTAAGCTTCAATCAAAAGATGGTTTGAAACAGTTACACTGAGTTGTCTGACCAATAGCCAATCAAGTACAATTTTGGTGATAACATGTGGGTTGAGTTACTAGTCCCCGTAGTCAGGTTGGACACATGCAATAGAGCCCTAGAAGGTCATGGGTTTAGTTACTAGTGCCTGGAGCCCTGAAAAACTTGGGTAAATACCAATCTGGTTGATGTTAGTGATGTCTAACTATGAGGTGGAATCAATGGTTAAGGTTTGAGGTGGTTTAGCCTCTACAATCCCTAGTTGGGTTTGCTTAGTTTATTCTATGATATCCCATATTCATGCTTGGAATATGGCACGGGAGTGATTGGATAGAACATATATTTTTTTCAACCTAATCTATGGTCAGATGGTAAGTGAAAGTCTTTGACTTGGTCGGTATATTCATATGTTAATAGGAGTTATTCTTGTATTGTGATTCATGTATATTTGTTGGCTATATTTTGGTGATATTATGGATGGATTTCCATGGTCTATATGTTGGTTATTTTATGTTTATATGTTTTTAATATGATGTATGTATTCTATGGCTCTTGTCATGAAATTTTTAGCCATTGATATATTGATGAATGTATGGACTAATAAGTGTTGTTTCAGCTACATGAAGAGGGCATCGGTCCTTCTTGGTGATTCTCAAATGAATCACAGACTTTTATGATCATATACACATTCATGAAATTTAGCTTACATGTTTTCCATGTGTTTAAAAAAATTTATGTCATGTTCTAGGCAATCTAGGTCAAGTTATTCCTTCAAGTTTGTATGTTTACCCTTGTTTTCATGTCATTAGTGATTCTGAGAAGTTTCAGGAAGTTCTAGGAAGTGGTCTGGAGGATGACTTGGAATTGAGGCTCCGACCTTGGGACCACACCCTATGAACTGTAAAATTTTGGTTACAACACACCTAGGCAGGTTTGTGTATGTGGTTGGAAGCCTATAACCACATGGAGGACTTGTCATGCATGTGGTTGGGGTTTAAAGTGTGTGCAAAGGATCCCCATCTTAGGGTTTGGTCACCTAGAGTGGTTCTTTGGCCCTTGAGTGTCTTGTAGCCTTGAGGGATGAGGTGAGATGTTAATTTGTGGTCAGTTTGTTGGCCCCAGATCCTTAATTGGAGTTAGGAGGTCGATTCATGTCATAGTTACTCTTACTTTTATGTTACACTAGTAGGCCGGTGAAATTGGTTAAATATGGGATGGGTCATTATAGATTGGTATCAAAGCTCACAGGTTCAAGCACTTGGATTGGATGGATGGAATGTGTTTGTAATGCATGGCATTCATTCATTTGTGTTCGTTATGCATGAATTATGATGCTAATTGTTGTAGTTGTGTTTTCATGTAGAGGTTGATGATGTTGATGTTGAGATGATTGATATGTTGATTTCATTATATATATATATATATGTTGTGATAATATAGATTGATTTTGAATATGATATTGTTACAGTACAAATGACCTCCTCATCAGCTCAAAGGAGAAGGACACATGGAAGGAAGAAATTGAACTAGACAGAGACCTATTTTGCCAAGTTAACTCACCCTAGATACATCTAGGTTGAGTTATAATGCATCCCTGCCCATTTAAGGGAGCGTTAGTGCCTAGGTTAACACATTGTCTTGCCTAAGGGGCAACTTTACCCGTGTTTCATGAAGAAAAAGGGACAAATTGTGTAGTAACTCAGTGACATTTCCAGCTTTTTATTAAGGAGTCAGTCCAAAAATTTGAAAACTTGCGGTGTAGGCCTCTGATTGGACATTACTAAATCAAACTGAGCATCCAAAGAGGGAAAAATATAGGGAAAGTATGGAAACATCATGGATTTTTCCCTATTCGAACTAATGGAGAATAATGGCAAGGTTGATCCTCCCAAATCTTACAAATTGGAGGCTAGGGCTCATTGTCAAAGGTCGAGCGGTTGATTGTGTGAAGAGAAAACTTTTTTTGTTGAGTGTGAGGTTTCATTTTTGGCTAGGTTCATTGAGAAATCTTGGCCTAAGCATTGTCACACTTGGATATTGAGGAGAGAGAGATAGGAGTCAGAGGAATGAGGGAAGCTTGAACAAACTGATGGTTGTAATCTTCCTTCTTGGAATAATAGAACTACCTCTCTTTTTTCCACTTGGTTTCTTATTGATGCATCTATTTTTTATTTGTTTAAGATACATGTTATAAGCGGCTTAGCTCTGCATGGTTTATTTTTTGATTATATACTTGTTTGATTGTTTGTAGTGATAATACTGTGAATTTTATGCTAGTTCGTTGTTTGTTTGTAGGATTCAAACTTGGATCCGGTTAGGAGGACTTCCGCCATGCTGCTTTGCGCTCTCCAATAGATATTCCTTATACATCCAGGTAATCCTTCAATACTTCACTTTTTCAATCAAGAATTAGTATGAACATGAATACAGTTTCTTTGTGAATGTTGCAGCTAATATGACTATTTGCCTTGGGTCCCAGGAAGGCCCAAGAGGGATCTTACTCCAACTATCACATGTGAATTTTACCCCTAAGAAGAATTTTTGACTCTAGTGGGGACTAATCCTTAGTTCATGGTTGTTTATTTCCGAGCCTTTGGTTCTTTCCCTCTATCACTTGCCGTTATGCTCACATCCCTTTCTAATCATTTCATATGCTTTGTGACCATTTCATCAGCTCACATTGTTCAGAACATGCCTTTCCTGACCATTATCTGCAATTTATCCTCAGTAATGCACCCCTTGTGTGTGTTCCATAACATCATAATGCAACTCCTACTTGATAAAAGTGTGTTAGTCCTGCTATTAACGCACTGTACTCCTTGCTAAGCAGCATTACTCAACCTAAAACTTTTTATTTCACCCCTGCTGTGATTTCCATGGCTGCTGAGTTGTTGGCCGTCAGTTTGGATTCTATGTTTTGGATCTCTCTGCTTGGTTGCCTGCTAGCATAGTAGTTTTTCTTCTTTGAAACGTTATCTTAGTTTCATTTACTTTTTGAAAAGAAAATGTTTTTCTTTTAGTTTTCCTGAGATAGCTGATTTAATTCTGTAATTTTTGGGTTAAATAGTTGTTAGTGATGATATGTATCTAAATCTTTTTGGGCTAAACTGCACTATTAGATGTTTTCTGCTACATGGATGTGTGATAAAAATCTCCTTATATAAATAACTCTTTCATCGAACTGAATCTAAAAGGGATTTTCTACATGGTTTTAGTCAGAGTCGCATAAAATTTCATACGTCCAATCCCCCTCCAGAGGCTTATAAGAAAGTAAACTAAAATTAAGCGCTAATAAAATCAATCAATAACTCTTTTCTGAGCTTACACCAACATTAGTTAAGGTTAGGATCTTGGGATAGGCAGAGTGAGAAAACTGCCCAAGATCGCAAAACTTGAGACTAATGTAATTAAAGAGTGAAAATCCTGCTGCACTCATACTATTGGGATTGCTCCACTTATATCGAAGTTAAGCGCAATACAACACTGGGGTCTGTCAGAAGGTAGCCCGCCTTCGATTTCATAACAGTGGGCATTCTATGTATTTGGGTTCCCCTCGGAGATGTCGAAACTAGATTGGGGATCTAGGTGTTTTGCCCATACAACATACTATCTATGACCATGACCCCCTTGATAGTGTCTATTATTTGAGGTATCCATAGTTTCCATACTTCTAAGGATGTACAAAAGGTGAATGGTGTGGGCTACCCTGGTACCTGACATAGACGAACCTACTCTGTCTTCGGTTTTTGGGAGGGTACTCATCTTCACGAGATTTCTTGGCCCCATTATCTGAGGTTTCGGCGAAGCTCAAGAGTAACCGTAATTGTACATATGACCAACTCTCTCTATATTTTATTGTGATACTAGGTTTCATCTCCATCAAACAGCAGTACTCAGATAAGGTATTACCCCTCTGGTTGCTTGATTGATTGAATTTAGAGTTCTTTTTTTAGGTGTTTGGTTCTACTATCATTGAGACTTAATAATACATTACATTAAAATTTTGATAAAATTAACTAGTCATCGTGGCATCCTTCGACCCTTATCATTTTTTTCTAGGTGATAGCAAGGTCTCCCTCCATTGACACTAGGGGAGGTGTCGAGTCTCGGTGACCCAGTGCCTTCTTCGAAAGAGCAGTCTCCAATGTTGAACCTTGATTTTCACATTTCTCCTTACATTACGGAGTTACCCAAGGATCCTTTCATTGAAGGAGTTGTACCTCCTTATAATCCTCGTCTCACTGACCCGTTGGGGTGACTATTGTTTCAAGTAGCACCAGTACCAGCCATATCTTCGGCTTCACCCACATCCACTACATAACAAGCAACCTATGGGTCATTGCCGCTGGTGGCCAACTCGGTTCCACCACCATCTTCCCTGCTAGTTTTCTATTCTTCATATCTGAGATGAAACCCTAGTAGCCATACTATGCCTAGTCCTAGAAACTTGGTCACAACAATTGTGAGTGGAATTCTAAATTCTTAGGTATATTTTCCTATTTTTTCTGCTCCTGGGCCTCCAGCTTTCGCTTCCACTAGTGGGGCTACCTCAATTCCCTTTAACAACCCTTTTGGTTGGAATCCATCGTTGTGATCAAATCCCTCGACTGTTATGCTAGGGGGCAGTGTTACCAACACTTACATGCCATGGTGCACTTCTATACCCCTACATTCTATGGGACAAACAAATCCATCAATTTTTAATGCCATTCCTCTTAGTGGCCAACCTTATGGTGTAGGGTCTATGCCAATGGTCAATTATGCAACTAGTACTATGCCAAAAGCAAACTCTATCGTGTCTATCTGGGCGACCCTTCCCCAAAACCAATTATGGAAAGGGGGAAACTATTACCTTAGGGGCAACCAACCATTTGTCCCCCAGTACAATATCCCCTATGGAAAATAACCTTACATCCCTACACCTCCACTAGCTGAAAATTATTATCAGTAAATTGTTACTTACCTCGTTGGAAACACTTTGATGGGAGGACCCTACGGTCCAAATGGTCAGCCAACACCTCCTTGGTTAGACTCCGAGGAAACAATGCAATTTCTATTCTTGATAGCTTTAAACATCCCTGATCTATATAAATTGACCAACGATCCCATCAATCATAACCCACTTTGGCCTCCTATGCCGCATAAGATTCCATCAGATATCCCTAAGTTCGAAGGGAAACAAGGGGAGGATCCAGCTACACATATCACCACCTTTAATTTATGGTATGTTTCTAATTCCATGTTGGATGATAGTATCCAGCTCAGGCTCTTTCCCTGCACTCTCACAGGAAACACTACCAAATGGAACATCGAGTTACCACGAGCTGCAGTCAATACTTTTGGTGCCTTAGCAATGGAATTTCTTAAGAACTTTCAACTACCTATCTGATATGAAACCAAAACATAACTATTAACCTCACTGTGCCAAGACAGTTCCACCCACATCTCTGATCACATTCATGAATGGAGACGTAGGTGGAGGTTATTCAAAGAGCCAATCCCGGATCATCTATTATCAAACTAGTTTTGCAAGTCACTCTTGCCACCCCTTGATAAGGACATTTTCCTGTCTGGTGCGACCATAGAGGACCAATCCATCCGTTTTGCACAAAATCTAGATCTCATCTATTCGTAATCTGGCACATTGTATGCGTTACTCCCCCATGCCCCTGGTAACCCGAATCCTCCCGCTACTTAGCTACCTCGAGCGCATGCTGATGGCCTCGTTGGCAAAAATTCAAGTTTAGCTGTAAAACAAATAAGTAGGCATGCTTCCCAGCCATTTTCGGTTACCACCGCCCCTACCAAATCGGTTGATCTTCCCACCACTGAGGTACACTCTGTGCAGTCTACACAAAAACCTAGCGGTAAGAACAAGAAAAATAAGAAAAATATCATTCATTCTGAAGAGCAGTCCAACACTCAGAATAATCCAAATTAGAGAAACGCTACTAAAAATGACAAAGGAAAGGATAACACTGTCAGATTCCCTTGAAAAATTTGTGCGGAGGACCACTTGACATATAAATGTCCTCCGTTGTAGGAATACACATATTTATCATGCAAAAGGACTCTGGAAACACCTGCTCTCCTTCACAATCCTTTCCTAATCCACAGCAGCAACAACACATGGTTGCAAACCCGCCACAACCTCTGCGAAGGGGCACTGGTGGTGCTCATCCTTCTGGTGAAGGATCATTTTCCATTTATGGTATGGGTACTTTTGAACTCCAAATCTGAGCCAAAATCTATGGAAATCTAGTCATTGATGCTCATGAACCTGGTTCAAGTTGGAATCCACTGCCGCCTAACGATATTCATATTGAAAAGCCTGCTTCTGACTCTGTCATTCGTTCCCCCAAAGGGACTCTTTGATGCATGACTCATAACACCTATGCACGTGCTGCCTAGAACTAGAATATTGTAGAAGACTTAGCGCAAGCACCGTCAGCTATGTTTTCACTCGAAGTGTTGGAAACCTGCCCAACGCAAAGGAAAGCTTTGCTTTTGGCCATTGGTGGAATTGACCCCTAGGATTCTATGCTAGCCATCTTCTACATGGAAAAATGTAAACCTCACCTTTCACACTAGCTTGCTTTCCAGGTTCAAGTTGTGTCGAAAGGGAGGCCAATCCATCGCACTGTCATAGACGAAGGGGCTTCGACTTGCATAATGTCAACTATGTGCTAGCTTGCTTTGGGTTCTCCTACTTTGTCTCCACCATCGAATTCCCTCAAAGAATTCGATGGACACAACTTCCTCCCAAAAGGCTACTTTCTAACTACCCCATTACACTTAGTGGGAAAATGATAACTCTGTGCATCGAAGTCGTAGATCATCATCTCGACTATAATCTTCTTTTGGGTCATAGTTGGTCTTATGCGATGACTGCCATTGCCTCTTTTGTTTTCTGACTCATCCTTTTTCCATTGGAAAGGAAGATAGTTACAATGGACCAGCTATCCTTTTTCACCCCTGATTATTCCAAATTACCTAGCAGCACTGTGCCCATAGTAGGAGGAGTTCCTAACTCTTATGTCAGTGTCGGTACCAGCCTTATGAATGAATCTTCCCTTATGGGTTTCTTTCCTCTCCCACCACTTGAGGTTCCACGCATGGTTTAAATGATATCCACCATCTTGAATGGATCTATAGACCACTCGATCCTACCAGTGCCTTCAGAAGTTGATTGCTACGAAGTTCAGATGCCACTATCATCCATTGAGTTGGCTTATCAAGCCATGTAATCAACATCTGAACCCTCCAATTCTTTGGTTTCAAAAAATGGTACCACCATCTCGCCCAACATAGTTCCTTATAAGGATCTCCTCGATGAAGTCCTACCTACGGATGAAACTATCTGAGAGATCATGTCTTTAGAAGAACAACCTTAGGGAGAGTTTCACCATCACGCTTCGATGTCTGATTCAAATGCAATCACTATACAAATCTCGCCTTTTGACCCACCTGATATAATTCCATTGACGTATACGACTTTTCAAACTATATATGCGGAAGGAAACATGGGAAATATTTCTAAGACAATGCTCATAGATATCTCAGTCAAAATAGGTATCGTGGAAAATATATAGATTGGAGCAGATTGCACTCTCGACGAAATTTCCTGCTTCACATCCCTTTTTAAGGAGTTCCACGATGTTTTTTCTTGGCCTTATGAAGAAATGCTCGACATATATCCTGATATAGTCGAGCATAAAAACAAGATTTACGACAATGCCAAGCCTATCTAGCAAAGGCTCTTACATATCCACTTTCACAAAACAATTGTTATCAAGACAGAAGTCGAAAAAATCTTACATGTTGGTTTCATCTATCCCATTTCATTGACAGAATGGGTATCCAATCTGGTTCCCGTAGATAAGAAACAAGGCACCATCCAAGTCTATGTTGACAATCGTGATTTGAACGTCGCTTTTCCAAAGGACAATTATCCTACTCCATTTAGAGATCAGATTATTGACGATTGCACCAAATGCAAAGCTTTATCCTTTATGGATGGTTTTTTAGGATATAACTAGATCGCGATTAAAAATGATGACCAACATAAAACTACCTTCATTTTCCTTGGGGAATATTTTCGTATCGAAAGCTCCCATTCCATCTGAAGAATGTTAGAGCCACTTTTCAAAGGGACATGGACTATTCATTTCACGATATCAGACACATTGTACAAGATTACTTGGATGATCTTCCTGCTCATTCCAAGAAACGAGCTCATCACCTTGCGCATCTTAGAGAAATATTTGTTCGGTGTAGGTTCTAAAATATCCGTTTGAATCTGCATAAATGAATATTTCTTGTCGAGTCTAGAAGTCTTCTTTGGTTCATTGTCTCCAAGCACGGGATTAGGGTTGATACTGATAAAGTAAGGGAAATTATTGAATTACTTGCACCACAATCCATCCTACAACTCCAACATTTGCAAGGGAAGGAAAACTTTTTACGTTTCTTAATCATAAACTATGCCGAGATGACGAAAGGCTTTATGCGCTTACTCAAGAAAGGGGTACTGTATCTATGGGATGATCAAGCTGAACTATCATTTGACGCCTTGAAACGAGCACACGTTTTTGCCCACTTCTTAGTGCCCCCAACTATTCACGTGAATTTATTCTCTACCTGGCAATGTCACCATCCTCCCTAGGAATGGTTTTGGTTCAAGTTCACAATGACGATAGTGAGCATGTGATTTATTATCTGTCAAATGGTCTCATTGGACCTGAATTAAGATATTCACATGTGGAGAAACTATCTCTCGCAGTGGTCATTTCTATCACCTGCCTCCGACACTATATATTGTTGCGGCAGACTATTGTCATTGTTTTGGAGAATCCCATCCGACACATCTTGTCTCACCAAATAATTAGAGGAAAATATTCCAAATGGATTGTAATCTTCCAACAATTTGACTTGGTTTTCGTTACTGCCAAAGCTAAGAAATCTCTAGTCTTCGCTGAATCATTGTCGGATATTCCTAGAGTTGACCCAGAGGAAGTAGCTCATGATCCATTTCCTCATTCGCTTGTCTATCTGGTCGACTCTACTGATCATTGGTACGGAGACATTCTTTTCTACCTCCAAACTCAATAGTTCCACCCAAATCTCACGTCAAATGATCGTCGTCGCATTCATCACCAAGAGAAACACTACCTCGTATTGAACGATACTCTATATTGTGGTGGTGTCAATACAGTTCTTCGACGTTGTCTCACCCTTACTAAGATATAACACATTTTAAATGACTGTTGCACCGGGGCATGTCGTGGTCATCATTCAGGCATAGCCACTACCTAGAAAATCTTGTGTGCATGATACTAATAGCCCACTTTATTTAAAGATTGTGTCACTGCGGTCCAGAAGTGCCATCCATGTCAATTTTTTATGAAGAAAATGCATGCTCACCCTGCCCCTCTACATCTGGTAATATTCGTCGGTCCTTTTGCTAAATGGGGAGTAGATTTCATAACATGTAATCCCACTTCCACTGATGGACACAACTACATCGTAGTTGTGGTTGAATATTTTACAAAATGTCCTGAAGCCATTCCCACTTTTCGGGTGTAATATTCCCTTTTTTGGAGTCACTTACGACAGGGTTAGGTTGGACTTCCAGAGTTAGGAGAAGACAGGTCACAGGTACATATTAGTGCTATCAGCGGGCTCAGGGGCTTTTTGGAGGATTTTTGAGGAGTTTCCATGGTTTTCGGTGGCATTCGCTTGATATATTCCATCATCCGAGTAGTTTGGCTTTCGTTCTGGTGCATTCCGACAACTTTCGGAAATTTGAGTTATTTGTGGGCTTAACTAAGCTGATTACACTCAAGGTGGCATTCCAGGAGGAATACATGATGGAACACCTTAGTGTAATAGCTCATTGGAACCAGGAAGAGGATACCTACATGACGGGACAGTTGGGCATGAGTTTCAGTGACCAGAGGAGACATGGTAGCCGATTTACTCTTTTCTGCATTAAAAAGGAATATTTTAATAAGAGGGCAAAGTTCAACATGAATAAAATAATTATAAAATAATGCTCTAGAAGGCTCCAAGAGATCTATAAAAGAAAGGGAGGAGGCCATTGAGGGATATAATTTTGGATCATATCATTTTCTTGTATTAGAGGTTCGAGACGTGGTTCTCTACTTCAGCCATAGCCCCAGGACGGAAACCCTCGGGTGATTTGTGAGTGTTGGACAGAAACCCAACTCTCTTTGAGGAAAATTCATTCAGAAGTTTCACAGAGCTTCAGAGATATTGGAGTGAGGATCATTCAGATCTTCAACAGGTGCTTCAATGGGTTCAGTGACATTTGTTGCTTAAGGGAGAGTGCAACAGTTCATTTTTGGAGGCCAGCACAGTTCAACAGTTCATCTTGGTGGCCAATTTTCCATCTCAACTATTTTTGGTCAGATTTATATGTAACCCCAGTTATTACCTATAATAAAATGCTGAGATTCTTCCTATTCTATGTGTTAATGGATTGCAGTGTTTTATGCATCTTTATTTTACATGGCAATCTTCTATTGAGTAAATAGTGATTTTACGACGTTCATTTATTTTTTCTGCATTTTTAGTTAAAATATCCCTTTCGAGATATTACAACACTTTTTGCAATGTAAAATTGGTCTTAACTCAAAATGTGGCATTTGAATAACACTGACATTGCTCGTGGTCAAACAAATGAGAAATAATTGCAGTTGTATGGCTGAATACGTTGAAGGGTTCACCATTGCGGGCAACCAAATTTCAAATTATAAGGACCAAATTTATTCTTAAAAAAATCTAGCCCAGAATTCCACATATTCTTGGGTGTAAATACCCACTACTACCAGGTCGAGATTCCCTTTATGACTAAGCAACTTTTTGAGCATATCGATTGCAATGAAGGTTATTGGTATGAGATTAATATTTTGTCGATTTTCTTGATAGTGGTAGACGCAATCGCTCCGCGTGATAATGTTGTCGGTGTTCCATTACCCTCACAACATCAAAAATCCAATGTGCTCCACCCAAATCTCATCCTAAATCTCGGCGGTGAAATCCCCTTGAGACATGGTCAAGGCGAGATGAAATTCAAGGCAGTAGTATGTAATATCCCAAAATGGAAACTGTCAACAAGGCACGATTGGAAAATGCATTTTCCAGGAATGGCTACTATAGGAATTAAACCTAGGACCTAGATCCCTTATATCTGAGTATCTAAGTCCAAAATCCAAGAGGAGGCTCCAAATAAATCCCTCTAGGTGGGTTAAACAGGTCTCCCACACCTAGTTACCTTGTGAAAAAGCCCGATGAAGGGACTGCAGCAAATGTAAGCACATGTAATGGAATAACAACATTATTTTTATAAGCCTCGGCACATGAAGATGTAAATAGCCAACAAAGGATGTTATAGAAGTAAAAAGAGTACAATTCTTTGAGGAAACACTCACTCAAGCTAGTTAATTAAGCCTCAACAACACATGTACAAGAATATGGAGAATACTGCTATGTATATATCAACCCTGGCCTATGATTGCGCAGTTTATAAGAGGTACTACTGTAGAGATGATATCAATACAATGATGTGACACCATATGGCTCAAATAAATGGGGGAGCAAGCTCTAAACCCCTGAAAACAATGATACAACAATCCTCGGGAGGATTGGTTGAAATATACAAAAAGTGGCAAAATGTCGGAGTTGTTGGGCAGTAGCTGCAACTCAGAAAATGGAACTAGATGGAGAAGACTGAAGATGTTGCAACTGATGACAAGTCCTCCTCCAATGGGTCTTCCAAGTGAAAGGCTGATCCTAACACTGAAGATCTCGCCCTCGAATTAGCACTGCAATCCCTCACTGCAAGTGCTCAATGAAAATAACGCAGTCTAAGAGGGTAACTGTGCTGTAGATGGAATAGTATTCTTTGTCCAAGTGCTAAGATCTGAAATATGCTCATAATCCTTCCTTACTAATCTCCCAAAGGAAAGAAGGCCCCCTTCTCTGAAAAAAAGCCAAGGAAAGGTGTTGTGGGATCTCCAATGCAACACCCTGCAATCACAACGTTATACTTGAGCAGAAATAATGTTGTAGCTAGAGGAATGGCTTTGGCCTTGAGCCTGGATGTGGAGAAATGAAGTGCAATCCCTCAATAGGCCTCTCAAGAAGGAGAGGAAATCATAAACAGGAATCCCTCATGCTAAGCAGCACTGCAACTCAGCTAAATAGCTGGAGACTGCAAATATGTCTAAGCAGACAAGAAATCAATAATCATATGCATGAGTAATAATGGATGCCTTGCCCTCCTTTTAAACAAATGAGAGCTCCCTCTCCATGGGTCCCACTCTCTAGGGTTTCCTCCATCAAGGAAACTTCCCTCCTCTTTCACTGCGTTGTCTCACAAGATGCTCTCCACCTCATACTTCTGCGATGTTTGACTTGGTCAAACTTGACCTAACCTTCTTGCAAATGTATCCTTTCACACACGAGGGTGTGAAATCTAGTTCCATGATGATCCTGTTCCATACTAAGAGGGATTTCATCCATGTTTTTATTGTGTTTGGGCCTCCTCACCCAATTATTCAACTTATAAGTGAAATTAACAAAATTTAATATTCCAATTTATTGAAGGAAAAATTTGGAATATTACAGTCTTCCCCTCTCAAATGTTGCTTGTCCTCAAGCAACTGCAAGGATAGAACTGAGAATTTTCTTTCAAGGCATGGAGACTGAAATTTTTTTGGAAAACATCTTCCCCAATTGGATCCTCCATCCCCAAGTAATCATCCAAACAAAATGAGTCACCTCCCAACATGGTAACTCCTAAAAATATCCTTCCACCTCAAGCTCCGGAAATGAAAGTGGGCTGAAAATATGAATATGGTAAGCATCATAGCCTACCCCATGCTATCCTTCTCTCCACTCATGATGAGTGTAGAGTATGCATTGATCCTGGGCTGCAAAAGTATTGCCCTCAAGTGGAAAAATGAAGAACAATCCCCCAAGGATTCCTCCTCCAACATTGAAGAACAAGCTGGCCAAAACAATCTATCCATGATGAATAGGACATGGTCATCATAGAGTATCTCAATCAGAATTTTTTTGCAAGTTTTACATGATTATGCATGATACAAACAATAGCTCAAGAGGACACAGCACAGTCTCATCCACTGCATCTTCAAAAAATAGTATGGCAAGTAACCTATAAGAATCATCACATCTACTAATGAATAGTAAATGGCTGAATGGGTCAACAATACATGACCAAATACTTGCCCATGGCTATAAAATGGATGGCTATCAAAATCATGGCCTACCCCAAAAGAAAACAAATAGGTAGATGTGGTGGCCATATCTCCTCCCATGCTCCCATTAGAACATGTAGTGCAGAAAATGTGGGAATTATCTCCCATCAAGTACACATCCAACTCACGTGCCTATTTCCTAATCATGCTTCCAATAGAAATCAGATCCATATCAACAAACGAAATCATGATCAACAAGAAAATGAGGAAAATGCTGAAGGTTTCAAGTGGTGCCAGAAGGTACCAACAACTTTCCCAATAATGACAACGCAGTTTCCCAAACTGTTGCTTCAGAAAATTACAAGGCAAAAATGTTTCTTGATACATAGTGAATCATGTATGTCATCATATGGCAAATAGTTGGATATAAAAAATAAACATACATGTAATGAGAAAAAATTTTCCCAAGGCCACATAAAATATGGCTGCCTCCATCATATAGTTTGGCCCAACTTTGATCATGGAGCAATGTGAAAATCTTTCCCTCTTGTGGAGCAATGCACTGCATGGTAATGGTAAGAGTATGCAAATCAATAATTGTAAAAACAAATTTCTTACCATATGCCGGAAGTAAGATGGTATATGGATCTATGAGTGAGTCCTCCATAATGTTCTAGCATGCTATGTAGAGGAATGAGCCATGTGCTGCAAGAAGGTCATCCTTCTCATGCTTGGAAGTCCAAGTCAAGAAGAATATGTCGTAGTGATAGATGTCTCCATCTACTTCTCTATCATCCTCACCTCCTCCTTGTTCACCAAGTGCATCCAATGTGAAGTGATCCTCGGGACACTCCATCCATAAGTCCCTGCTCCAAAGTGACAGCGCTATGAGCTCATGCAAATAAGCTCCTGCTAATACAAAGCTTTGTTCTGTGACATGCTCTTTGTAAAAGACTCCTCTAGTAATGCTGTTGCAAATGTGGAATACCTCCCAAGATGGAAGTGCTCCCAAATCATCCAAGGCCAAGGAGTAGCCCCTTTGCACTTTGAGAGTGCTCTCTTCTACTCCAGCAACATCACACAACATTTGAGAGCAAATTTTCCCTTGCTCTCTCAAGTACAACACAAGCAACCCCAGTGCTTGCTGCCTCCTTATGCTCCCATCATACAACTCATGTGATGAAGACATAATGAATGATATGAATGTCACATCAAAACCATGCATCCATACTCCATATTTCCCAATGATGCAAGCATCCTGCGACCTCTCCTTAATCCCCATCCCCTTAGGAAGAGGATATGCCAAGTGATCAAAAACTCCTTCAAAAGTAGCCAGCGCAGCCAAGCCTCCTGTTGCCCGGTGTCATATATTTGCAAGTAGCCTCCCAGCTCCTTGCTCATCAACCACATCCACTCACTCACTTGTGGACGAATTTTTCTTCTCTTCCCCTTGGTAGTCCTCTCATGAGAGCTACCATCATCCCAAATCAGATTTATGCCTTTGCACTTCATGGGATTTCAAAATTCCATCTTCTCAAGGATCAATTTGATCCCATAAGGGACCCAAATAGGTGGTAGGCAAAAACTTCCCACCGTGATGTGTATGGCTCAAGAAATTTCCAACACAACCATGAGAGATGTTATCCATCTGAGGATGTCCTCCATCATATATTTGCTCCTTCTTGAATCCATGAAGATCCAAGTGTGAGAAGGAAAGAAAAACTTTGCACTCCGTGATGTGTTGAAGTGCACCTCTAATGAAATCTCTCCTTGAGATCTCCCTCTCAACAATAGTCCTCCAAAACCAATGAGGTCTTGGATTTGTTGAAAGTAGAAGTTTCTCTTTGAGCTAAGAGGAGCTCATTGAGAAAGGGTCATCTAGAAAGGAGAAGGGGTTTCTCCCTTCAAGATGTCTACTATCTTCCATTTTTCCCTTCAAGTCTTCAAACCCCAACCTCAAATGTGATATGCAATCCAACAATGGTTTATGAGGATGATGGTTTATTTCCTCCTTGAATGTCTCTATGCTGTACAGCGCAGTGCAATCTTGCTGCTCTAGGTTAGCAGTGTGATTTGACCCTTGGTCATGCAAAAGAAAATTTCCACAACTATCAAAAGAATTTTCTGCAACAATAGATAGTGGAAATTCCTCCATACCTTGATGAGATTTTGGAATCTCTTGTAGCGCTACAAGAGTTCCTTCCTCCAATGTGTTGGCTGCCCCGACTGCTACTGCAAGTGGCTACTCCTCCATGAGTGTGACAGCGTTAGGGAAAAATTCCTCAAGTTGTGGTGAGGGCTTCTCCTCTTTTGTTCTTCCATTGTCAAACTCCTTGATCAGCTTTTGAGAAAAATTAGCAAGAGTAGGCACTCGTGCATGGCTCAAATGGTTGAACCACCAAATGTGGGCTTCACCTTCTAGGTGCAGCGCTGAGATCTTAATAGCTTCTCTCTCCACTACAGGATGTAGCAAGAAAAATGCTTCTAACTTCCTCACCCAAGCTCTTGTTTTAGATGACCCATCAAAGGTAGACAACAAAAATTTATTGCCTTTGATTTCTCTTCTGTTGCAGGGTCTCTTCTCTTCCTTCATCCAGATGAATTATGGAAAAGATAGAATCTCCTTGAAGGCTCTAGATTTAGATTTCTACTCAACAAGGTACTTACTTAGAATCAAATGATCCAAGTATCTTTCATGATTGTCTCTTTCTTCTTCATGAAAATAGGAAGTGCATGGTCCTTCCTCTTCTCCTTCTTCCATCTTCTTGACCTCCTTGGAGAGGTCCTTCCTGGATTTGAAAGCTGATGAAAGAAAGATCATCTTCTTAATCATCTTGATCTTCTTGGGCTGAGACTCATAGGCTGAGCCAAGAAATTTTCTCTGATACCACTGTAATATCCCAAAATGGGAACTGTCCGCAAGGCATGACTGGAAAACGCATTTTCCAGGAATGCTTGCTACAAGAATTGAACCCAGGACCTATATCCCTTATATCTGAGTATCTAAGTCCAAAATCCAAGAGGAGGCTCCAACTAAATCCCTCTAGGTGGGTTAAACAAGTCTCCTACACTTAGTTACCTTGTGAAAATGCCCGATGAAGGGACTGCAGCAAATGTAAGCACATGTAATGGAATAAAAATGCTATTTTTATAAGACTGGGCACATGAATATGTAAATAGCCAACAAAGGATGTTATAGTAGTAAAAATAGTACAATTATTTGAGGAAACACTCACTCAAGCTAGGCAATGAAGCCTTAACAACACATGTACAAGAATCTGGAGAATACTACTATGTATATATAAACCCTGGCCTATGACTACGCAGTTTATAAGAGACACTGTTGCAGAAATTATAACAATACAAGGATGTGAAAATATATGGCTCAAATTAATGGAGGAGAAAGCTCTGAACCCCTGAAAAATAATAATACAACAATCCTTAGAAGGATTGGCTAAAATATACAAAATGGCAAAAATGTCGGAGTTGCTTGGCAGCAGCTGCAACTCAAAACTGGAATTGGATGGAGATGGTAGAAGATGATGATCATATGAAGTAGAACTCATCCAATGGATCTTCCAAGTGAAAGGCTGATCCTATCACTGAAGATCTCACCCCCCAATCAACATTGCAATCCCTCACTGCAAGTGCACTCTGAAAATAACGCAGTCTAAGAGGGCAACTGCACTGTAGGTGGAATAGAAAGTGTTGGAAAAGTGCCAAGATCTGAAATGAGCTCTAAATCTATTGGTCCTCTAATTTGCACCTTTTTTTGACCATTTTTCCCTTTCCAAACCATAATCATTTACCTGTTTTACCTATATTATGCGCCCTCATCCTGCACTAGTGCAAGAATGATGACACATTTTGCATTAACTTCATATTTTACATATTTTAACTTAACTTAGCATTTATTAACTATTTATTATGTGATTTTCTACTTAGAATTACTTTTGTAACTCATCGTTACCTCCTATGTTATTTTAGTGCAGAACAGATCTCGCACCAGGGTCAGCACCGCGAATCTTGGCAGCAAATCCGGATCTCTTTGATTTCTGCCTAATTTTGAACCACCATATTTGAAGGCAGCCGAGTCCCAGTGATAACGAATAGTTGGAGATAGCCATGGCCCGTTTTGTTAGAACGTTTAATTTTGAAGGCCGAAAGCTTATTCTGCAATCGGTTATGTAATTTGTTGTAACGATTTCAATTTGTTATCTATATAAGGAGAAATGTAAATAGGACAAGATGTTCAATGTTTGGATAGAATTGAATAGATCGGAGAATAGAACCATTGAGGCGGTAACAAGCCTGTCTTTTGTTATCGCCCAAATATGGGCTAGATATGTAATCATGCATGTATTTTCTTTGAGGATTTAATAACAAGAGCTTCGCCTTATGCTTCATGGATTTTATTTCTTCATGCTTAAACAGTTGATGAATTGATTCTTTACTAAGTAGCGTTTCCATTTGAAAGGGAAACGCACTGGTTGGCTAGGGCCTAGCCAACCCAGCGCATTCCCCCTCCTTTCTGTTCTTGCAATTTATGTCTGCTAAGTGTGATTTAATTTACAGCATTTGAATTTCTATTTGAGTGAAAGCAGATCTGCAGTGTGAAGTAGTTAAATTTCCTTTTCTGCATCTGAATTTAAATTTTCTTTCTCCGCCTAGTTCGAACAAGAGAAATTACCTGTGCCAGTGCACGTTGGTGTGCTATTCACTTTATGCATGTGTGGTTTGTTTCTCTTCCTAGTTCGAGCAAGAGAAACTACATGCACCAGTGCACGTTGGTGTGCTATTCACTTTCTGCACGTTTGGTTTATTTTCTCCGCCTGGTGCAAGCAAGAGAACCGTTTCTGCACCAGTGCTGGATAGTGTGATGTAGTAAGTCTCTTTATTTTAATTCTAACAGCTTTCTTGCTTTCAGTTACATTTTAATTAAAAATATTGTTTCCTTATTCTCTACAGATATTCATCTTTCTGATAAGCAATTTGGTTTCATAACACTTGCAGTAATTAATCATTGATTTCAAGGACTAAAATTTAAAGTGTAAGAAGCTCAAATCAGGTACAAGAACCAGTTTCTTGGTACCAGATCTGAGTGCTATGGACTTGAGAAATTTTAGGGCCCTTGCACGAAGAAAATCATTTTTTAGTACAGACATTACTTTACACCTTCTGCATAGATCGTTGTTCCTGCACTAGTGCAAGATCGGTTCTTGTGGGAAGGATATATTTACATGAGCAAGTTTGAAAGGGCCCATCTGTTGAAGACTGCTAAGGTTTCTTTGCTAAAGAAAACACATTCGCAGTAGATGACCAATATCCCGCTAGAGTAATTGCCTTCTTTTTATTTCCGAATCTCTCTTGCAAGTACATTTCTTTTTGTTCTGGCCTTAGATTGTTTTGATGGTTTGAGTTGCCTTTTTCTCTAAAGTTTGATTCTGCAATTTTTCCTTTAAAAAGTAGGAGTTGATATTAGAAATATTCATACCATCTTTGGAATTGCCTGTGCTTCGTCTCTAAGTTTACGAATCCCCCGAGTTGACAATTTAAGTGTTGAGGACTTTACTTAAGTGTAATTCTGGCACCCAACATTTTGGCGTCGTTGCCAGGGAGGTGATTTGATTTGGTAAGAATTTTCTGATGATGAAATAGGGGTAAGTCTGCCTTTATGTTTTTGTATTTTTATGCAAGTGTGGTGAGCCTTATTTCAACCAATAACTTTGAAAATCAATTATCTTCATATCCTTAACGTTATATCATTTTTGGGGTGTTGTAAGAACCCCCATTACTAATATGTCAGATGGAATTAAAGATGATAACAAGTATGAAGGTTCTCTCTCAAGCCCTAGCAGCTGCTAGGATCTTGATCTCTACCTCTCAAGAAGAAAACTTCTTAACAATAGTCAAGGACTTGTCTGTTTCCCCACCATCACAAGAGGATTTAGAAGTCTCTTTTGAGGAGACAAATGAATCATGCACTGTAATCAACGAAGGATATCCATTGGAACCTGAGAACGAAAATTTCTTGACATGTCTATCAGCAGATCCAGAATGTGATCAAGAGACTAATCTCCCTAAGGAGAAAAATCAACATGACATGGAAGAAGAGGGCGAGCAGCATGGGCCAAATCAAGAAATGGACCAAGGCTACCATGATTACATATAACATTGGTTCCAAACAACTACTCAAGCAAGGCAACATTATCCTCTTCTAAAACTCTTGTTGTCATATCAGTTACATTCGTTGGTTTTTCATGCTCATGCACACTTTCAAGTTTGTATAATAAATTTGAGCATGAATATATATTTTCACCTGATCCGCACATGGCTTCATTGGAAGTACTCCTATACATAAAAATAAGTCTTCCGCCTCTTAGGTAAAGTAGGGTAGGTGAATAAAGTTGTTAAGATGATATTTGGGCTTTTGATTTTTAAAGTGTAGTCATTAAAACTACTTTTGATCCGCATTGGTTGTTAACACACACATATGTGATACATCTTGTTGAGTATGATTCACTCTAATACCTCATGATTTTTCAAAGTAACCATGACTAATCACTCTAAGAAGTTGTCATCTGATATATATAATTTCAGTTTCCCTTAGAGGGTAATATTGGAAACCCCCTACGGAGGACCACTCTTGTTAAGATCATAATAAGCTACTCATGAGAACAATAGCATTTTTTAATTCAAGAAGTCTTTTAGTCATTATCTGGGATATCTTTAATAAGTCTTTAGGGCAGAGGAACTAGTCAGTAATGATTAGTCATTAAAAACTTTTCACGCCATCCCGTATTCTTAAGGAGTAGATCTGTCTCCCCACTTATTAAGTAACCTTTTAGATCATAATCAGAGTATACAAAATATTTAGGGGAGGATAGGAGGTCTTGTGATGAGCCGACCTACCATGATCATGAGACCTAGCATGCATGACATTAATGCTTTTGGTGACCAAGCCAGAGTAATGGTTGTCAACCGAAAAGTTGGAAGACAGGAGGTCTCATCACAAGCCGACGTGTTCATCCATGTTACTTCTTGTGAGTGGCACTGCCATTAGTTGGTTACCAAGCCAAAACAGTGGCCTTCATCTAAAATTAAAACAAGATAACTCTGAATCCATGCCTAGTAAGTGGGACACAAACATTTCGATGGGTCAAAAGACACCCCTGCCAAGGTTATGGACACCTGCAGGCAGCAGGGCTATGTCTGTGGTATTAAAGTTAATTTCATACTATGATTTTCTTGGCTATATTTCTCTTCCCCTAAACTTATCTTTTTTTCTTGGACAATGGTTTTAAAGACGATTTTAACATGATGCTTTGAGTTATATCTTTAAAAAAATCAAGAATCTTTAAGGATGTGGTACCCTTAGTAAAGGTTATTCTTTGTGATATATTAAGAGGAAATTTAGTTTGAATCTGGATGACAACGGAATTTAGAGTGTTCAATAAAGAGGTTGCTAATTAGTATCATAACTCATTTTCACTTTCATGATATTTAGAGTGATGAATTACTCAATGATGATTGCTCACAAGATGTTGGTTGGCAACAATGTGTATTGATGGTGGTTGCCTCTAAATATGCACTGCATAATCTAGGTACAAGATTGCTATAGTAGGTGCATGAACTTGAGGTAGTTATTTTGATATTGCACCTTTTCAACAAATTTGATTTTCATTATAAGACTTTGGGCAAAAACAAAACAAGGAATTCATTTGGGACAAGGTAACAGGTATGTACCATACTCTTTTGTCTATAATTCTCGCTGCAGTTATTTTTCTTGCACCAGTGCAGGCATACCTTCCAGAAAATTTCCTGCCTTTCTTCATATCCCATTTCGTAATTTTCCCTCAACTTTCTTCTCAGAATCCTAGTATAATTAACCTTCCCATATTCTTCTAAATTCACCCTATCGCTTCAAAGAAATCCCACTTTAACCCTGAATTTTTATTTTTATTTTCCTATCCCACTTCTATTTTCCCTCTTTTGGTACTTTCCTGGAATCCCTATGACAGAATTCCTTCCCATTCTAAGATTTTCCTTTCCCACTCCTTTGTTCCCTCATGAGTTTATTGCAGGATCTTTCATACAAAGAGCAGAAGGATATGCTCTGAAACATCAAGTTAGGGCGAAGCAAAATTCAGAATAAGTTGAGGAAATCATGTGAAATCCAGCCTATATTTTAATTTTCTGTCTTAATATTATGCTTGCACTAGTGCAAGCATGTTATCCTATATGATGAGATGATCAGAAAAGTACTAGCAGAATGATATGATTTAAGCGGTGCAAATATTAGTACAAGCATGCACCTCATCAGCAGCATAGCACAAGTTATCATATGACATAAGGAAGTGATCATGATGGAAATTTATATGATGTTTTTCATATGATTGACAATTATTTACGCTATTATATTACCTAGGAGGAAATTAGTTAAAAGTACAAAGTTTTTTAAGTAGAAATCATGAACTTTTTAATGAGTGCTAAGTTCTTTTTTTGTAATTATGAAGAAATTTAAGAATTGTGTTAATCGTTGTTTGCATATAATCTACCCCGCTCTGCAATAATTTGAAATGTCCTTCACTCATAACTCCCCCCGCTCCTACTTTTATCCTAAACGTCCCTTCATCGTGATTATTACTGCACTTAACTGTTAAACCGTTGTCGCGCATACCAATTAAGCTTGATCGGAAATGATGAGTATTTATGGCAAATGAATTAGAGGTATGGTTAGATCTTTATGTATGAAAGCCGATTCCATGGTATTGCATGCAAACCTTGGAACATATTGTTCATAGTCGATAGTAGCAATGCCACCCATCCAAAATGAGCCCCTGTCTCTTAGCAATATTGAGAAAACTGTTGAATTTCACAACAGTCTTCCACTGTTGCGAGAGTCGGGATTTCTACGGTTCCTCCAGAAGTTCGATGGGTATGACAGGGAGGTCGCCCTACAATTTGCAAGAAGCTTTAAGAATGACCAAGTGAGAATTGGGCCGCTCGAATTCAAAGTCATGAAGAAATTTGTAGCAGAAGCAACGGTCTTGGAGAAGACGGGAGTGGAGTGGTTCAAGGATAAGAAGATGGAGGTGAATTGGAAATGCGGAGTCCCGCGCAAAGACCTGTTGGGTCAATGGTAGGATCTCTTGTTTGTTTTGCAGAAATTTGTGACCTGCGAAGGGAGGTACACTTGTACCCTGGTGTATCATTTTAGACTACTGCAACATTTTGAAGGAGGCCGACACATTCGTTGGAGGATGAAATTCCCTTAATTTTTGCTCAAAAGCATGGATAAAATGGCTAGAAGCGTATAGGATGGAAGGGAGGACCAGGCTGATACATGATTATACCATCACAGCCTGATAAAAATCCTGGTCTTAAAACAGCTGGAGATCAAAGGTATGACATGGGAAGATTTTTTGAAACAGCTGCACGGGAAGCCAGCCGAGGGAAAGAAGATGAAGACTCCAGTACAATTAAGGGTCTAAATAGAAGCAAAAAGGGAATTTCTTCTCGCACTAGTGTGAAAAGAAAGCGGTCAGAAAAATCGACAGAAGAGAAGACCCTGTCTTCCATTAAGGAAAAAGTTGGCGCACCCGCTGAAGAAACCCCTTCTACACAGGCACAGGCCTCTGAACACGACATTCTGTCGGTCCTTGTAGACACGGCGAATATTACACAAGTTGGGGATGGTACTCTGCTGGCACATTTTAACAAAATACCCCATAATAAGAGTAAAATCGCTGATGTAGGTAAGAAACCACAACCCCCACAGGGTATGGAATCCCATTCTGCACCAGTACAAGGAGAACCCACAAAAGAAGACAAACCAGGTGAAGAGGAACCGGAAGAAGAAGAAGAGGCAGAAGAACCCACAGAAGAAGAGGAACCAAATGAAGAGGAACCGGAAGAAGAAGAAGAGGTAGAAGAACCCACAGAAGAAGAGGAATCGGATGAAGAGGAACCAGATGAAGATGAATCGAAGCAGAAGGAAGGAGACCTGGAAAAAAAGGAACCACAGGTAGAAGATTTCCTTGACGCGACCATGGAAGATATAGAAGTCTTGGAGCCAGTGAAAGCCCCTGCTGAGACAGAGGGAGGAAAATAATTGGTGACTCCTGCTGCTCGCATAGCAGAATTAGAACTCCAAGTGAAAAAATTGGAGCAGCTTATGACCAAAGCACAAGAGGAGAAAGAACAAAGCAAAGAAAAATTGATGGCAGAGCTCAAACAAAAGAAAAGTGAGGTTAAATTATGGAAATATCAGGTGGATGTTGTTTCAAGCAGTTGAGAAAGGTAGCAAAGAATTTAAGGCACATCAAGAGGAAGAAGGCTGAAACTGTGCAGCCTGAGGACAATATGCCAGAACAGAACTGAGTTGGAGTATTCGAAATTTTGGTTTTTTACAAAGGTAAAAAGTTGTGTGAGGACACACAACAGTTTAGGGATGCGAGGATGTTGGTCCTCTAATTTGCACCTTTTTTTTACCATTTTTCCCTTTCCAAATTGTAATAATTTACGTTGTTTTACCTATCTTATGCGCCCTCATCCTACACTAGTGCAAGAACGATGACACATTTTACATTAACTTCATATTTTACATATTTTAACTTAACTTAGCATTTATTAACTATTTATTATGTGATTTTCTACTTAGAATTAATTTTTTAACTCATCGTTACCTCCTATGTTATTTAATAGTTAAATGATTACCTTGACCGTTGATTTTTAGTGCAGAACAGATCTCGCACCAGGGCCAGCACCGCAAATCTTGGCAGAAAATCCAGATCTCTTTGATTGCTGCCTAATTTTGTACCACCATATCTAAAGGCAGTTGATTCCCAGTGATAATAGCAATTCAATTTGGAGTAGCGGAGATCAGACTTAGGAGGAACGAATAGCTGGAGATAGCCATGGCCCGTTTTGTTAGAACGTTTAATTTTGAAGGCTGAAAGCTTATTCTGCAATCGGTTATGTAATTTGTTGTAACGATTTTTGCAATTGGCTATGTAATGGTTAAACGATCCTTTTGGCCTACAGCCAAAAGGATCTATATAAGGAGAAATGTAAATAGGACAAGATGTTCAATGTTTGGATAGAATTAAATAGATCGGAGAATAGAACCAGTGAGGCGGTAACAAGCCTATCTTTTGTTATCGCCCAAATCTGGGCTGGATATGTAATCATGCATGTATTTTCTTTGAGGATTTAATAAGAAGAGCTCCGCCTTATGCTTCATGGATTTTATTTCTTCATGCTTAAACAGTTGATGAATTGATTCAACACTGAGTAGTGTTTCCATTTGAAAGGGAAACGCACTGGTTGGTTAGGGCCCAGCCAACCCAGCGCGTTCTCCCTCCTTTCTGTTCTTGCAATTTATGTCTGCTAAGTGTGATTTAATTTACAGGATTTGAATTTCTGTTTGAGTGAACGAAGATCTGCAATGTGAAGTAGTTAAATTTCCTTTTCTGCATCTGAATTTAAATTTGCTTTCTCCGCCTAATTCGAACAGGAGAAATTACATGTGCCAGTGCACATTGGTGTGCTATTCACTTTCTGCACGTGTGGTTTGTTTTCTCTGCCTGGTTCGAGCAGGAGAAATTATCTGCACCAGTGCACGTTGGTGTGTTATTCACTTTCTGCACGTTTGGTTTATTTTCTCCGCCTGGTGCAAGCAGGAGAACTATTTCTGCACCAGTGCTGGATAGTGTGATGCAGCAAGTCTCTTTAGTTTACTTCTAACAGCTTTCTTGCTTTCAGTTACATTTTAATTAAAAATATTTTTTCCTTATTCTCTACAGATATTCATCTTTCTGATAAGCAATTTGGTTTCATAACACTTGCAGTAATTAATCATTGATTTCAAGGACTAAAATTTAAAGTGTAAGAAGCTCAGATCAGGTACAAGAACCAGTTTCTTGGTACCAAATCTGAGTGTTGTGGACATGAGAAAGTTCAGGGCCCTTGCACGAAGAAAATAATTTTTTAGTACAGACATTACTTTACACCTTCTGCATAGATCGTTGTTCCTGCACTAGTGCAAGAAGACTGCACTAGTGCAAGATCAGTTCTTGTGGGAATGATATCTTTACATGAGCAGGTTTGAAAGGGCCCATCTATTGAAGACTGCTAAGGTGTCTTTGCTAAAGAAAACACATTCTCAGTAGATGATCAATATCCCGCTAAAGTAATTTCTTTCTTTTAATTTACGAATCTCTCTTGCAATTACATTTCTTTTTGTTCTAGCCTTAGATTGTTTTGATGGTTTGAGTTTCCTTTTTCTCTAAAGTTTGATTCTGCAATTTTTCCTTTAAAAAGTAGGATTTGATATTATAAATATTCATACCATCTCTGGCATTACTTGTGCTTCGTCTCTAAGTTTACGAATCCCCCTAGTTGACAATCTAAGTGTTGAGGAATTTACTTGAGTGTAATTCCTACACCCAACAGAATCCTTCCTTACTGATTTCCCAAAGGAAAGAAGGCTCCCTCCTTTGAAAAACAAGTTAAGGAATGGTGTTGTGGGATCTCCACTGCAACACCCTGCAATCACAATGTTATACTTCAGCAGAAATAATGTTGTAGCTGGGGAAATGGCTTTGGCCTTGAGCCTGGATGTGGAGAAATGAAGTGCAATCCCTCAAGAGGCCTCTCAAAAAGGAGAGGAAATCCTAAACAGGAATCCCTCGTGATAAGCAGCACTGCAACTGAGCTAAACAGCTGGAGACTACAAATATGTCTAAGTAGACAAGAAATCAATAATCATATGCATGAGAAACAATGGCTACCTTGCCCTCCTTTTAAACAATGAGAGCTCCCTTTCCATGGGTCCCACTCTTTATGGTTTCCTCCATCAAGGAAACTTCCCTCCTCTTTCTCTATGTTGTCCCACAAGATGCTCTCCACCTCATACTTTTGCGTTGTTTGACTTGGTCAAACTTGACCTAGCCTTATTTCAAATGTCTCCTTTCACACATGAGGGCGTGAAATCTAGTTCCATGATGATCCCATTTCATACTAAGAAGGATTTCATCCATGTTTTTATTGTGTTTGGGACTCCTCACCCAATTATTCAACTTATAATTGAAATTAACAAAATTTAATATTCCAATTTATTGAAGGAAAAATTTGGAATATTATGTTGTCAATGTGAGGGAAAATCTGCCAGATTGGGAACGACTTTGGTCGGATTTGGTGCAAGAAGAATTCAGGCCAAATACCAGGGATGGATCTTCATCTAAGGAAGATGATGAAGAAAATTGTGCCTTGGCTGGTAAGGTGAAGAAGGGGAAGGGAAAGAAATCCTATTCCAAATCTGAGACCGGAAAAGAAGGCAAGGAGTGCCACATGTCCAGAGTGAAGTGTTTTCACTATAACGAGCATGGACATTATGCCACTAATTGTACACAAAAGAAGAACAAGAAGGCTTCAGGATTTGCAGCTGGTGAGGCTTTGGCCTCACAATTTGAGTTGGATTTCTCACTGATTGCATGCATGGTGTCAAGTGCGATGGGATCAGGGTGGTACTTGGATAGTGTTGCATCTTTCCACATGACAGGAGACAAAGAAATTTTCAGTAGCTTGGAGGAGAAGGACCTCCAGATGCATATCAAAATGGGTGACGACGAAAGGTTTAGCGCTACCGAGATTGGTATAGTTACTTTCCAGAGACAGTCAGGTAAAACATTTTTATTAAAGTATGTAATGCATGTACCAGGCTTGAAGAAAAATTTAGTTTCAGTAGCAATGTTGGAGGATAGAGGCTATGATGTTGTTTTCAGTGAAGGAAAAGTTTTCCTTCAACACAAAGCAGCAGGACAAGCCAGGAATCATGTGAAAAATGTATATAGACTTGATGTAGATGGTTACACAGAATTTATGGGTAAAGCAGACAAAGTGGTGAGCGGGGATGAGGGTGAGTTATGGCACAAGAGATTGGGCCATCTGCACCACAGAGCTTTGAAGGTCATGCAGCAGATTTATACTGAGCTTCCAAAGGGTACTCTTGCACAGATATACACATGCAAGGGATGTACCATGGGGAAGTGTGAAAAATCCATTTGATTATACCTTGAGAGGGAGCTTGATTTGAATGAAGATGAGGAACTCTTGGTTCCAAAGAATGAACCTCAAGATGTGGATCAGCCACATGCGGAGGATCATGCAGTGGCAGAAACCACTCAAGCAGAGAAATTTCAAGCCAGACGAGCAGAGGGAATGCATGCAATTATACCTCTAGGTGTGAGGTGGGGTGATGTGCAAAATTAATCCCAAGAAGAAATTTGTGCAGGGTCCTAGATATGTTGCACCTCATGGATTGAACCTTGCTATGAGGAGACCATAGTACAACAGTATCAGGATCAATTATATTGATGCATTCATATGTCAGGAAGACAGAAATAAAAGTGACAAGTGTCGGATACTAGAGCGCAGATCAGAGTTGGCAGCAGTGCAGAGTGCATGGATGTAGATGTAAACAATGCAGAGAGTCCAGTAGAAACGTGCAGTAGGTACTAGCTATCAGAAGACTCTGATGACAGATGCATTATATTGATTCAGTTGTTTGGAGGCTATTCATTTTCGGAATTGTTGCATGCAAAAGCAGCATGTGCGAGAAACACTAGAGAATTTTTGCATGCAAGAGTTGCATGTGCGAGAAACACTAGACAATGTGTTGCATGCAAGATTTTCATGTCGCATGAAAGGGTTGCATGTCGCATGCAAGAGGTGCATGTCGCATGCAAGTACATTCATTTCTTGTTGAGAGGAAGTGTTGAAGTTTGCAGCAAGAAACAGTGAAATTGGAATCCGAAAGCTACATGACAGCACCTACACCAGTGTGGGACCATAGGTCATGTAGTTATGGGTCCTAGTGTTACATTAGTGTGAAATTCAATTTATTTAATAAATTGGATATGTGTCAAAATTAATTATCCCTTAATTAAATTGGACAATAAATTGTAATCTTATCTCATAATCACATGTAACAGTTAACTGAGTGTGATAAACTCAGTTAGCTCATGAATTTCGAGTTGAGGGTGGTTGGTGAGGAATGTAGAGTGATTCTATGTGTTTTAGAGTTCAATTTGTAGTTAAGTGCATGAGTAATCAATTAACTCAGTTAGGTGAGTTAAAGTCAGTCGAACTAGTTATAATTATTTGTTGCACAAGTGAGAGATCAAGTGAATTAAATCATATTTAATTCACAATGGTTTATCTTCCATGCAACTGATGATTTACTATTAATAGCTACATGTATGTAAGTTCCAGTGGAGACCCAGTTGAGACAAAGGTTAAAGGGAAGTTAATTGTCAGTTGTGATATTAGCAGACTGCCCAGATGCAATTAAAACACCACAGGATGCCCAAGATACTCAGCGCAGTTGAGAAAGGCTGAAATTACTAAAGAATAGGGATTGCATTCCTCATGAATTGTGTGAGCAAGGAAAGCTGAAGACAGACTGAGAATTGGCTAAGTTTTATCCCGATTTTGTCTAGATCATTGTGAGACAATAGGAAAAGTGTTGGAGACTCTTGTGAGAAGAGTGCACTGTAATTGTTTCATGATTCCTTGTGTAATATACATTATGTGATAAATGGGTTTTGAGCAGTAAGCTTTCCCCCAGAAATTATCTGTATTGTGGTTTGATTTGATTCTTTCTTTGCTTCATGTGATAGGCGATTGTGTTTAATTTCCGCAATTGATTTGTAGAAGTGATTCAGTATCTAGCTTTAGTACATTGTTAGATCAGATTGAATCCATGACATACATATTTTTTGTATAATTTCTACACTTGAGCACCAAATGTCTCTTTGAATCTTTAAAACCCAGCTTTGTGCGCAGGGTATGGAAAAAATTTGTTGTTTCGTGCACATCTTGATCCCTTTGTTGCCACAGTTTGGTCCATTGGATGTACTTGTCGTCATAGCTCCCCATGGGGTAATATTTTTCCTTAACGTCATCTCGGAATGAATTCCAAGTGGGTGTAGCTAAGAATAGAGAGGGTTCCCTCTCGTCATTTTTCTCACAGTAGGTTTCCCACCAGTCTTTGACATGGGGGGTGGCTTTGAGGAGTGCAAAAATAATCTTTTCTCGGTCGAAGAAATCATGGACCGAGAAATACCCTTCTAGAAAATTCAACCATCTATCTACAGTGTTTGCATCTATCTAGCCTTCAAATACAGGAATGTAAAAATTTACCTGTACCTTGAAGGGAGTGGCGCCTCCAGAGTGGTTGTTGGATGCAGATGCGTAGTAGGTGGGCAGTCATTGAAGGGTCTGAGAAAATTTATCTATCATCGTGTTCCTTTTTTTCTCTAGGGCCTCCTCAAGCAATATTTTGATAGGATATCCTACTCCCTCGTATTTCTTTTCTTCCGCCTTGGGAGGTCGTCGAGGATTGCTAGGCTGATCTTGCAAGGGTTCAACCAGATTGAGCCCTAACTCCTTATAGCCTGACCTCGTTGGGGACATGCAAAGAAAAACAGAGAAAGAGAAGACCACTCTGATATCACTGATTCGAATTTATGCAGGAATAAAATAGTACACAGAAATAAACATAAACATAGAGATGCAGTGGAAATAATATTACATTTCAATAATATCAAAGAATTGAAATTTGTTTACGGATAGAATGGAAATAAACTAGCTAGGGCGCTAGTAGCTTATCTCTGAGAAGAGATGTGGTGGCTATAGGCCTATTAATTGTGTTACAATGAGGCTCGAGGCCCTGTTTATTATTGAGAAACAATGGAAAACCCTAAACATCTAAAAACCTAACCCTAGGAGATGAAGCGCCAAAACTATGGGCCCCATTTGGGTAGATTGGTACATCAATCTTCCCGAGGATGTAACTTTGGCATACGATATCCATTTGACGCACTCAATACCTCGTTAGAAATATATATCCGAGGACTAAAAATTTTGAGTGAGAAAAATCATACTGTAGACCCATTTTTCTTCCATCTTTCCGAAAAAACGTCGTTTAGGGCCTCAAAACAACTCTAGAAGTTCAGGACCCAAAAAACTACTAAAAATAGTAAGTTGTCTTGTAGCTGAAAATCTGAAAGAACCAATGGTGGGGGTTCAAATGGAATAGGTGGGTGGCCACCAATATCCACTTGGATCATTAGGGTCTCAAAATGGCTCCGAAAGTTCATGACCCGAAAAACTGCTAAAAATAGTAAGTTGTGCTGAAATTGAAAAACTGAAAGAATTAATGGTGCAGGTCCAAATGGAATAGGTGGGTGGCCACCAATATCCACCTGGATCATTCCTTCCTCCTTAGGAAGCAATGGTCCCCATTTCGTTAATTTCTTCCATGAGAGGCAAATTCTGTTGAGCATGGTATTCGATTTGTCCAAGATGTCGTGGACCTGCTGGTAGATGTGTTGGATGCGTTCAATAAATTTGGTTGCCTCAGGAAATTCACATGTGGATTACTTCTGTGTAGTCGCGTGAGGTATGGAAACAACAGGAAGCAGTGCGCTGGGGATCAAATCAATGGAGTGCTTGTCCTGACAGTGTAGAGGAACCTCTGTGGGTGACGAGAAAATGTCCTCGTATTCTTCCACGACTTTGTCCATCTGCTACATCCGTGCAAGGGAGCTTTTTTTCGAGGTTGTGGCCACAATATTCTTCTTTCCCTGTGAGCGAGTTGTAAGGAAATTAAATTTCCTAGTTTTCGAAACAATCTTACTGCGTTGTTTTGCAATATTCAAGGAGATGGTCAGAGGTGGTACTACCTCTGGTAACCTGTGAAATTTATTTCCCAAAGTAATAACAATAGAATGAGGCCTAGACTCATACACAACATGTCACCTCCTCAAGTATGGTTGGCCCAATAATACATCAGCTACATAAAGGGGAGAAACATCACACAATACCTCATCTATGAATGGCTTGATGTTGTATAGAAGGCAGCACTGCTAGCGGACGCAGAGATCTCTCCCTGGGTGAAGCCACCCAATGGCATATGGATGCGAGTGTGCTATGGTTGGTAGGTCAAGCCATTTCATGACCTCTACTGAAATGAGGTTCTTTTGGCTTCTGCTATCGACAAGAAATTGTAGTGGAGAACCCTTTGCCCACATCTATGAATGGAAGAGGCACTCCCCCTCCTTTGGATCCTCGAGATCCTCCCTTTGGAGCTTGGTGGTGGAAAAAATGGCACTGGGGTCTGCATCAATGTTTGCTTCCCTTTTTCATCTCCCTTGTCTGGTTCTGGCCCAGGATCAGAACACGCATCTGGTTCAGGTGCCTTCAGTTCGCCCACCAGCGATTGTTTGGCCCAACACTCGTTTGTGTTGTGAGTGGGGCTATTATAAAATTCACACAACTTCCCCGTGTCCTTCTTTGGATTTGTGGTGGTGTTCTAAGTTGCCCCGCTTTGGCTCTGCCCCTTTTTCTGTGGTTCGGGGGCGCCTTTCCCTAGATTTGGATTCGCAGATCCAAAGTCTCGCTTCTTCTGCTTAAGTTTCTGCTCGATCTTGGCAGCATAGCGATATGTTGTGCCAAGCGAGGTAATGTCGAGGAAATCCATTTCCTCCTGAATATGTCTGTGCAGACAGCTACAATAATTGAGCACCAAATGTCTCTCTGAATATTTGATACCCAACTTTGTGTGCAGTTTAAGGAACAAATTCGTCATTTTGTGCACATCTAGATCCCTTTGCTACCGTAGCATGGTCCATTGGATGTACTTGTCCTCATAGCTCCCCACGGGGTAATATTGTTCCTTGATGTCGTCTCAGAATGAATTCTAAGTGGGTTCAGCCGAGAACATAAAGGGTTCCCTCTCGTCCTTTTGCTCACATTAGGTTTCCCACCAGTCTTTAACATGGGGGGGCGGATTTGAGGAGTGCAGAAATAATATTTTCTCGGTCAGAGAAATCATGGACCAAGAAATACCCTTCTAGAAAATTCAACCATATATCTACGGTGTCTGCATCTATTTGGCCTTCAAATAAAGGAATGTCAAATTTTACCTATACCTTGAAGGAGTGGCGTCTCCAGAGTGGTTGTTGGATGTAGATGTGTCATAGGTGGGCAGTCGTTGAAGGATCTGAGCAAAGTTATCCATCATCATATTCCTTTGTTTCTCGAGGGCCTCCTCGAGAAATATTTTGCTAGTATCTCCTGCTCCCTCGTCTTTCTTTTCTTCCGCCATGGGAGTTCGTCGGAGATTGTGAGGTTGATCTTGCAAGGGTTCAACCAGATTGAGCCCTAACTCCTTATAGCCTGACCTCGTTGGGGACATGCAAAGAAAAACAGAGAAAGAGAATACCGCTCTGAAACCACTAATCCAGATTTATGTAGGAACGTAATAATACATAGAAGTAAACATAAACACAGAGATGCAGTGGAAATAATATTTCATTTCATTAATATCAAAGAACTAAAATTTGTTTATAGACGGAATGGAAATAAATTATTTAAGGTGTTTGTTACTTATCTTTGAGAATAGATGTGGTGGCTACAGGCCTCTAAATTGTGTTACAATGAGGCTCGAGGGCCTATTTATTATTGAGAAACAATGGAAAACCTGAAACATCCAAAAACCTAACCCTAGAATATGAAGCGCCAAAACTATGGGCCCCGTTTGGGTAAATTGGTACATCAATCTTCCCGGGGATATAACTTTGGTATACAATATCTGTTTGACGTGCTCAATACCTTGTTATAAATATCTATCCAAGGAATACAAATTTTAACTTAGCAACATGGGTCCCTCTCGGTTTTCCCAAAAAATATCGTTTAGGGCCTCAAAACGGCTCTGGAAGTTCAAGACCGGAAAAACTACTAAAAATAGTAAGTTGTGTTGAAGTTGATAAATTGAAGGAACCGATGGTGGGGGTTCAAATGGAATAGGTGGTGGCCACCAATATCCACCTGGATCATTAGGGCCTCAAAACAGCTCCGAAAGTTCATGACCCGAAAAATTGCTAAAAATAGTAAGTTGTGTTGAAACTGAAAAAATGAAATAATTTATGGTGCGGGTCCAAATGGAATAGGTGGGTGGCCACCAATATCCACCCGGATAAATATACCAGGGGGGGCTCCTGGAATATGTTGTGAAAACTACTCAGAAGCTTTGGAAAAATGTTACACCATGTCACAAAATAAGTCTTTGTATTAAAAACGACTTTAATCCTTAATAAAAATAATAGTCCTTGGTCAAAATAAGCATATGAAAATAATGATTTACTAATGCCTTCCTCTCTTCATGAGGATTTATTTATACATCAAATATCAATCAAAAATGATAGAACCTAATTTGAGCAAGAATGGGGTTCATTTCAACTTAGCTAGGAAAATAGAATATCTTAAATGGATAGTAGGGATCTGATGTGATGTTGTATAATCTTCCTTAATATTCTTTGACTTAAAATCCTGATCCTCAAGATCTTATATTCGAATTCCAACTATTGGAGACAAATCTGTTGATTTTTCTAACTGATTCCAGGAATTGTTTAGTAGACACCCTATGTCGACTAGTCATTGACTTTAGGGTTATGACCAGCTACAAGGAAGCTAGATAGGTATTTATCGATTAGATGAAGTGTTAAAATCATATTGGCTGACATGGAACCCCATAGAGCTTGGAAGAATTACAGGAATTATGTTTTTGCTTATTTCCTGTAATTACAGGAATTCTTCTACATTGTTTTTTTGCAAATTAGTACATGAATAAATGTTTCTAATAAATATTTATAGATTAGAATGATAATGTTTTTCTTATGAAATATGATTACCTTTATTTTAACCTTTTCTCCGCACAAAATTGATAAAAGGGGAGAATTTTGGTTCAACGCTAAGGATAGAAAAGGTTGGAATAAGGTGGTTAAAAGTACCAAAATTTGTACCCAGCACCAACTAATCTCCTGTTAACCGAGGAGGAAATCCAAGGTAATTTTATGCAAAGAGAAACCCAATGAATGAATTTAGCATCAAAGATAAAAAAATTAGTCACCTTAAAAAGGAATTCATGACTCACGTTGTCAAAGGAATTTTACATGTCAAGTTTGAAAATCATGCCTTCGTTTCCGTAATTTTGACTAGAATTGATAGCCTCTTGAACAAGAATGATGTTATAAAATATTTTCCTTTGACGTAAAACCTCCTTGGTTTTCTGATACTTTTTTTGGAATAAGGGGCTTAAGTATTTTGGCCAAAATCTTAGAAAATTCTTTATATGAAACATTACAATGTGAAATGGGCTTGAATCTTAAAAAATAAGCAAGGCTTAATACTTTTGGAATCAATGCTAAAAATAAAAATGTAATTCCACTCCCCATGAAATTATTCCTAAAATTTCAACCCACCACTTTACAAAAACAAATTTTATTACCTACAAAAATTGATAGTAAGAATAGTTTTAAAAATTGGTCGGTCAGAACTGGAAACCAATCAAACCGGTCGGTTCATTGACCAAACCAACCAAACCGATCAATAGCCCTCATTTTCCCTTTTTTTAGACAAACCATGCATAAATCGGACGGTTTATGACTAAACCGACCAGTTTTCCCATAAATCGGTCGGTTATGTCATAAACCGGTCGGTTCATTTCCAAGTCGGTTGCGAACCCACCAAAGGCATTATTGGAGGCTTGTGAGGTGGTTTAGAGGGAAACTAAGGGTTTTTCCCTCCAAAAATAGCTCCTCCAAGCCAATAAAAGGAGTTATCCCCTCTCATTTGCTTCACAGGTCTCATTTAGAGTTTTTGTGAGTTTCATTGTGAGCTTGGAGAGTGTTGAGTTTTTGCTGGAGTAGTGGATCAACAAAGAGTTTGAGCTAATTAGTAGACACCATGCCTCCAAAATCCTAGAATACTGCATGGGCTCATTGTGATATGATTGATGGAAAAATGATATGCAAATATTTCCAAAAATCTATTGAAGGAGGAGGTATTAACAGGTTCAAGCAATACTTGGTTGGGATAGGAGGCAATGAAAAGAAATTTCGAGCACCAAATGAAGTAATAGGGCATAATAGGGTAGAATACCTTCAGAATTTTGATACTCATGTCACTGAACCAGCAATAATTTTGTGACTCAAACAATTGCAAATTTTGGGAATCGAAACTCAAGCAACTAAGTTTGATCATGATGAGAAGTTTCACTTTCAAGTGATAATGTTGTTCATTAAAATCATATTTGTATACTTGTAGTAGGCCAATGGCCCCATGGCTTTTAGGATTTGTTTTTGGACTCTAGAGGCCATTTAGAGCCTCATTGATTATATATTTTGTTGTTGATATGTATTGCACTTGGTTCCATTTTGATATATTCACCTTTACATGGTATATATATGAGAAAATTTTGCATATTTTGTGTCTATTGGTTTGGAATCATGGTTTTAGATATTAAAAAAAAACAAAAAACAAAAAAAAATTCACTAAAAACCAGTTCATTGAGATCTAACCAGTCCCGGTTTGACCGGTTCCAGTTTGAAACATGATTTATTAGGTGGATCTGTCTCGTCACCAGTTTTGGTTCTTAAAACTACGGATAGAAGTGAAAAAAAAAATCCATACTATCTTGAAGCTTTGTCCAGGTTGAAGGAGAATGTTTCCTAACAGATTTCCTCTTTAATGGGCTCTTTTATCAAAGCAAGGTTATCCTCTTAACATATAGATTCTTACCCAGATTTGACAATAATGGAAGGTAAGGGGCCCAAAATCAATATTTGTAGTGCTTTCAAAACAATTGGTTTGTGATCCAGACTATTCCAAGCCATGATTCGAGAATAGACCAATATATTTAGAGGAAAGAATGAATACGCTATTAAGAATCTATCTAAATGAGTAGCAATATAACCAGGTCCTAATAATTTGTGCCCCAAGTAAATTTCTTGGACGAAGGGTTTATGTCTAACAAATTTAATTTCTGGATGAGATCTTACAAACTTTCTTGAGACTGGTCTCTAACCCAATATTTTCCTTTCTTTTCCCATTAATTCAGTTGTATTAAAATGTCCAAAGATGAAATTGGATCCAAAAATGGAATCCCAAGAGTCAAAAAAGAATCCCAACATTCTTAGTCTTCTTGAAAATGTCCCATTTAGATATTAACAAAATAACATACATGATTTAGGGGATATGAAAAATTTAGTAGCCAACCAGTGGGTGGATGACTAATGATCAAGAAACTTTAGCAATAATTGATCCCATATGGTGGAAAAACCACCTAAGGCTCCTCTTGAACTAATATAAAGAATCTCAATGACATTCCAAATATTATGTTGTTTTTGAAGGATCTCTTCATCCCCCATTTTTGTCTCCTGCAGCAGGAGAACAAAGGGTCATTCTTTCTTAATTAATGACTTCACCTCCTCCATTCTTTTTTCTGACCTTATTCCCCTGGAATTCCAGGAAAGAACCTTCATTACTTACTACTTGCATGAGTTCCCCCTTGCTAAGGGGAAAAGTGTCTTCCTTTTATAGTGCTTCTATATAATTTGAGTTTTTGATCTGGAATTGATTGAGTTCCCATTTCCTTATCTTTTTTCATTTTCTCTAATATCACCTCTTTGTCATTACTTTTTCTTGCCTTTCATTTGATCCTCTCTAGTTCCTTTTCCTTCTTAGCATGTTATTTCTCATCTGTCGAACTTGAAAAAGATGACCCCATCCTAGTGCTTATATGGGAGAGGGATTCTTCCTCCTCCTAGAAGACTCCATGATTTGTTGTGATTTTATTGGATATTCTCCTAACAATGACATATTTTCATCAATTCTTTCGAGATCTAAATTTGATATTGATTTTTGATATTTCTCTTGTGAGGATGGTTTATTTTGTGGAATTTCCCCTTCTTCATTCACAATATTTAATGCCTAGTAGTTGTTATATTCTCTTTGTTCCATTTGTTGTTTCCATCTCCATTTCCAATATTGGTTATTTTGGGGGAGGTTGGTTCTTTCCCTTTACTCCCATTTTGATCTGGTTTCCTTGGCTGTTGTGTTGTTTTCTTGTTTTACTAAGCCTCTCCTCATCTTCTTTTTTGTCATTTTTCTCCATCCTGCCCTTGTATTTTCTGCTCCTCCTATTTCTTTTTGCAACATACTTTAAAGTGGACATATTCATGGCATACTTCGCATTTGAATGGAAGTTTTTCATAGTCTACCTCTTGGATATTATTGAACCAACGAAATAGCATATGTTTTACAGCTTGTTACCCAAATTTTCACCCATTTTCCTTTTTAACTCATTCATCCTTTCACCATTTCACTTTTGTTCTATGAATAACCATCCATCAAGAGCTACATAAGATGCAATAAGGTAAAATTCAAATACCTTATCAATTATATATGTTTTTCTTTATAGTTTTGGCTTAATTTGCATAAATTATGGAAACTAACACATTCTATAACCTTGAAAATATTTTGTAGTTGAATCCAAGGTTCAATTAGACCTTGTGGAGGATATAACAACCTAAGCACATGGACAGTTTCCAAATCATGCCTACATGGTTTTCCACCTATTGGACACAAGCAGAAATTCATTGATTGATCAAAATGGCGAAATAAAATCTTTGGTCAACTGTGAGATGGCACATGAACCAAGTCTTTAGATTACTTGGCACTGGACCAGAATATCAAGTGAGCATGAAAAATCTTCAAGGAGTGAAGGATCAAAAGAATGATGATGTGACTAAAGTTAAACATCTCTATGATTCGCTTCCTTGATAGTGAATCATAGAAATTATAATTCATAGATCTAGTTTATAGCATTCAATTTCTTAGGGTCGTTATTGTACAAACAATATATATATGCTTCACTTGAGAACATCATCTAGATATTGTTGTTTCCTATAGTTAAATGTTGGCAATGTTGATTATTTACACATTGTTATGTGTTAATAGAATTTTTTTATTGTTGTGATTGCACCTTAATGGGAATAATTTATAAGTGATCACCGAGTTTCTGAGTAGTCTAGATCTCGTGCTTCGGCAGGAGGGCCCCTAGTTGCATACGCATGTAATTTAATTTCTCTATTTTTCATCTTTTGTTTGTTTCAATGCTCTTTTTTTAATGCCTCGTTTCTTATCATTACGCTTTGTAGAATTTTTTTTCACTTACTTCAATTGCTTTGTAGACATCAAGCACTTGAATAAAATTGAAAAATTTATCAAAAACATTTATCAATCATTGTTGCAATTGGTTCTTTATTTTCACATTTATTGAGTTGAGAGGCTCATTCAACAACCCAGTATGAGGAACATGTGTAACTTCGTTTGTGATCAACGTGGAGTTGACACAAGTCACACTTAAAATAAAAATAAAGTATTCCCTAAATAGAAAATCCATGGCTATATATATATATATATGTATATATACATATATATATATGTATATATACATATATATCTATGTATATATACATATATATCTATGTATATATACATATATATCTATATATAGATACATATATATCTATATATATATACATATATATATATATATATATATATATATATATATATATATATATATATATATATATATATATGTATATATATATGTATATATATATGTATATATATATGTATATGTATATATATATGTATATATATATGTATATATATATATATATATATATGTATATATATATATATATATGTATATATATGTATATATATGTATATATGTATATATATATATATATATATATATATATATATATATATATATATATATATATATATATGTATATATATATGTATATATATATGTATATATATGTATATATATATATATATACATATATATATACATATATATACATATATATATATATATATATATATATATATATATATATGACATAATATAATTTCATGTAAAGTAGAAGTAAAAAAAAAATGTGTGAATAAGATGTTTAAGTTTTATACTTTTCCAAAATATTTCAACATGAGATTTAAATAACTATTTGAAGATCTACATTAAATAATTTATGTCAATATCAAATTCATATATATATATATATATATAGAAAAAAAAAATGTTAAAGAAAATATTTATTGTTGTATATGATAAAATATTTAATGTGGGTTATTAATAAAACATTTTAATATGAATTAGTTATATTTATATTTATGTTAGAGCTCCACACAATAGCCTCCTAGCGAACCCTAGCTGCTCTGACTGCGCGCTACTGCCTATGCGGCTGCGCCTGCTCTGGCAGGGTCTCCTGCTCCTGTCGCTGCTCGGTTGGGGCCTCCTCCTTTTTTCGCTTTCCTCTGTCACGCCTTCTGTCTGCGCCTCTGACCTCTAGTTGCGGCATTGCTGGGATTTTCATGCCTGCTCTCGCGCTGCTCTTGTCCAGCGTTTGAGCCTGTCCTGTGGCCTTTCAGCATGGAGGTCCTGGACTCCCACCAGTCCCCTCCGCCTCCCCCTCCGAACTCTGCTTCAGATGCCTTTAACCTTCTCCTGGCTTCGCTTCCAAAGAAGAGGACCTCAGAAGCTGCGAAATTTGTCAAAAATTTGGATGACATTCCTGAGATTTCGCTTCTTGGCAAGGGTCCTATTCAGGTGGCCCTCTCTTTGGCAGACCGTGCTCTAGTAGGCCAGTTTACTGGATTATGGCCCTCACCCAAATCCACTAAAATCTGGGTTGCTAAAAACTGGGCTCCCCTCATTATGCATAACTTGTCCTCTTATTTCCTGGGAAGAGGGTATTTTATATTTGAATTCGTCGATAAGGAGGATAAAGATCTCATCTTCAGGAATGGCCCTTATTTCATGGGTCCTCAAGGGCTCTATCTCAACAAGTGGACTCTGAATTTTGATCTGGCGGTTGACATTCCAACTGTTGTTCCAGTATGGGCCAGACTCCCGAATTTGTCTATGCATTGTTGGAATTGGGAATCGCTAAAGCATATCGGAAACACCCTGGGAAAATTTATAGACCACGCAAATAACAAAGACTAGTATGACTGTGCCCGTATCTACGTCGAAGTCGATCTGGAAGTGGGTCTTCCGGAGGCCATTAAAATCAAGGTTGGGAACTGGTCTCACATTCAAAAGCTAGACTACGAGCAGCTTCCTTTAAAGTGTCGCAAATGCCACGGCTATGGAAACTTCACTAGAGGGTGTCCGAGCAATGTCGAAGCTCCCAAAGGGAAATATGAGGGCTAGAACCAAATCAAAAGGTCAAGGACGAACAAAAAAAATGTTGGAGCTCAAGCAAGCAAAGGACCTCCATCTGCTGGTCAGCAAACCCAGACTCCTAAAGAGCAAGGTAATAAATTTGAACCTCTTAACTTAAATTCTATAGAGCTGCAGGATGTCGAAGCTCAAAATGATTCCTTAGACAAAGACACTATTCCAGATCCTAAACAGGGTGTCAACACATCAAGCGGATCCAAAGGGAAAAATGCCGAAACGGAGGATATGGTGCAAGTCTCAGAGGAGTCTGAGGAGGAAGGTGAAATAGGGGATTCTCAAGCCTCGACCAGAAGATCAACAAGAGGACGAATACCTGAGCGGGAAAAAAGGGAGCAGGAAAATTACAAAGATAAACTTCAAGGCACCCAGCCAACTCTTGAAAAAATGTTGGAAAAATCGGCAAAGAAGACAAGAAACCAGAGTGGCTCCAAGGGAGCCCAATACTCCCAAAAAAGTAAGTAATGAAAATCGTCTCTTGGAATTGTAGAGGTCTGGGCAGCAAAGCGAAAGAAGAAGCTATAAGGAGTACAACCCGTTTAGAAGCTCCAAATCTTCTCTTAATCCAGGAGACAAAGATGGAGGAAGCGGTTTTCCTCCAAATCAGTCATAGGTTTTGGAATAAAGGTGGGGGGTTGGCTGTCTCATCTAGAGGGGCATCCAGCGGCCTTGGTTCGTTATGGAATGCAAGCAAATTCTTGTTGCTCAAAGCAATCCTAAACACTCACTGGCTGTTCTTGAAACTTCATCTCATTGAGTCCAAGGATGAAATTAGCCTTTTAAATGTCTATGTTCCGACAAATGCAGGAGAGAAGAAGTCTTGTTGGGACTACATCCGAAACCTTGCCGATACTGAGAACCTTGAAAACATCATCATAGCTGGATATCTTAATATTACCCTAACCTTGGCTGAAAAACGTGGTGGCAGCATTGTGAGAGACCCTGCTAGGGAATGGGTGGAGGATCTGATGCAAGAGTGGGATCTTATCGACATCAAGCCAGTAAATGGAAATTTTACTTGGTCCAACAAAAGAATTGGCCCTGGCCACATAGCTGCCAGATTAGACATATTTTTAGTTCATAGCTCCTTCCTACTTCGTGGGTTAGAAGCTAGAATGCGCATCCTCTCTTGCAGCGCCTCTGATCATAGGCCCATTTTTCTTGAGCTTCTGCCGCACAAGGACCTGGGGCCTATCCCGTTCAGATTCAGTCCCCTTTAGATTCAACTCCCAGGTTTTATGGATAAAGTTACGGAAATCTGGGACCTTCTGGTTACTGGCTCACCTTTCTTTGTGTGGGAAGAAAAGCTCAGAAGGCTAAATTCTGAGCTTAAATGTTGGGCTAAAGCTATCCCCAGTCTGGCTTCTGAGCGGAAAGCTGCTCATTCCTCCTTAGAGGATCATCACCTTCGTATGGAGATCGTTGATATCACTCCTGATGATCTTAATAGGGAAGTGGTCCTTCAGCAAAAGTTTCATAGAGCATGCATGGCGGAAGAAGAATTTTGGAGGCAAAAATCTCGCAGCCTTTGGCTCAAGGCTGGGGATAGAAATACCTCTTTTTTTCACAAGCAGGCTAACGCAAGGAAAAAATTCAACTCAATCTCTGAAATCAAAGAAGGAAACGTTGTTCACAAGGAGTTCGAGTGTATAAAAAAGGTTGCCTTCAATCACTTTAAGAACCTGTACGGTGAGGACGAAATTGAAACTCTTTCTGATTACCTCTTAGAAGGGATTCCTAAAGAGGTTACGTCCAGCATGAACAAAATGTTGGAAGGGAAAGTCACTCCGGAAGAAATTAAGTCTGCTCTGTTTGAGATGAACCCTGACAAATCCCCCGGACCTGATGGGTTTACAGCCAGATTTCTTCAGGTCTGCTGGCAAATTGTTGAAAAAGATTTATGCAAAATGGTGAGGAAATCTCAAACTTGCCAAAAAATTGGGGGTAGCACTAATTCTGCTTTCCTTGCCCTCATTCTGAAGGATAAGGGAGCTAATGTTTTTAACAGATTCAGGCCAATCTCGTTATGCAACATTGGTTACAAAATTATAACTAAGGTTATTGCAAACAGATTGAAAGGTATTCTCCCTAATATCATTCCAGAAAACCAAGGAGGCTTTGTGCAGGGAAGGCAGATTGTAGACAACTTCATTCTTGTTCAGGAGGTGATTCACTCTAGCATTCATCGCAAAGAGAAAGGTATGGTTATAAAGCTAGATCTTGCAAATGCTTTTGACTGTGTTAATCACTACTTCCTCGTTAGTTTGTTACGGAAGTTTGGCTTCGGGGAGGATTTTATTAACTGGATTAGGGCTTTCATTTCTGAGCCTTGGATTTCTCCCTTAGTGAACGGGAGCGCTGCTGGCTTCTTCAAAGCTTCGCGTGGGATACACCAGGGATGCCCCCTTTCCCCTATTCTATTTGGCCTTCAAGCTTCTGTTTTAAGTTTCTATTTAAATAAGGAAATGGCTGAGTTGGAAATTCCGGGTATTTGCATTGCTAGAGGTGTTAGAAATATCAACCATGCTTTGTTCGCTGATGACACTCTCTTGTTGGGCGCAGCTTCCTTGCACTCTGCCTCCAAATTCAAAGAGGTCCTTAACAAGTTTTGTGTTGCTTCTGGCAGCATGCTCAATAAAGGAAAATGTCATATTTATAGCTGGAATATTTCCTCAGCTCTGCTCTCAGCTATTTCTAGGTGCTTTGGTTTTGCAGGCTCGAATTCCTGGTCGTCTTTCAAATACTTGGGACTCCCAGTTTTTTTCAAATCTGCCTTTTGCAGAGACTGGGATCCTCTCATTGACAAATTCAAATCTCGAATTCAGGCCTGGGGCCTCTCGTGGCTGAATTTGGCTGGCAAAACAGTCTTGATCAAATCTGTGCTAAGTAGTTTTCCCATATTCCAATTTTCTGTTCTGTTAGCGCCCACTGGTGTTCTTAAGAAGTTGGATGATCTCATTCGGCGCTTCTTCTGGAAAGGGGGTAAAAATAATGATCATCGCATCCCCTTGGTGAGCTGGGAGAAGATCTCTCATCCTGTGATGGAAGGTGGTCTGAATATGAAAACTCTCCGAGCACAGAATGCTGCTATGGGTGCCAAAATCATCTGGCGAATGGTCGACATCAATCCAGGTTGGGCGCAGAAGGCTCTCTGGCGTAAATACTTTTCGGGCCCTAGAAAGTGAAGTCTGGAAAATCCCAGGTCTATTCCCTGTTCGCATCTGGCCAAACTCTGCATATCATTTGCCCCGCTTATCCAACAACACGCGTTTTGGGTGCCTGGGAGTGGTAAATTAATCGATCTTTGGCACGATCGGATTATTTTGAACCCCCCGCTCGCTGAGGAGTCTTCTCTGCAGCCCCTTCGCTTATGGATGACTAATTCAGGATTAAAAACGTTGTGGGATCTCTCGAATTGGTCGGAGAATAGGTGGATCGATTGGACTAATATTCAGGTGCCTTCTAACTTGAAATCACAGTGGGACCTTCTGCTTTCCCTCCTCCACGGTCGAGCGCCAATTAGCCGCAAGCAAGCTGACAAGAGGGGCTGGGGTCCTTCTGGCTCCTACACTGTCGCCGTGGGTTACAATAAACAGATGGAAATTCCCTATGCTCCCCCGAATCCTGCTATTTGGAAAGGACTGTGGAAATTAAAAACCATCCCCAAAGTTGACTATTTCTATTGGCTCATATGCCATAACAAAAATCTCACTGATGACAGGCTTAAAAAAAGAGGTTTTCATGGTCCTTCTAGGTGTCGGATGTGATGGGAGGATGAAGAAAGCATCAACCATATAATGTTGAGCTGCAAGTTCGCCGTTGAGGTGTGGCACGAGCTTCTACCCCCTTGGGGTGACAGTCCTCTTTTACCCAACTCTGTCCCTGAGATTTTTTCCTCTTGGTCTTTCATTTTTCCTGGAGGTTCCCCTAAGAACAGCAGACCTGACGACATCTAGCTTTCGCTCCCCAAATTTGTCTGTTGGCAAATTTGGCTTGAACGAAACAGCAGAACTTTCAGGGATAAGGAGCAGTCAGCAAAAATTGTTATTGCTAAAGTGAAGGCTCAGCTTAAAGAAAGCTTAGATAACTGCCTTGATGACTCTAATCTTAGCCAGAGAGACAAGGATTGGAGCAGCTCGCTGGGCTTCAACACTTTGGCTACTCCAAAACATAATAAGACTATGGAAACCTGGCAGATTAGACTTAATGAGAACGATTTTTCTACTTGGCTTCAAAACCATTCCTCTCCCCTCTTGTTCTTCGATGGTGCTGCTAAAGGTAACCCCGGGAAAGCCGAGGCGGGTGGTGTGATAAAAAATTATGAAGGCATGAAGATTCACAGGTTCGCCTGGGGTTTGGATCATTCTTCCAGCATTCAAGCTGAGGCTCTTGCTCTTCTTCAAGGTCTCATGCAAGCTAAAATCCTGGGCATCAAAGATCTTGTTGTGGTTGGGGACTCGCAATCTATCATCCAATGCCTAGTTAAGGATGTTGTTCCGAAGGACATCAAATTTGCTAGATTGATGGAGAGAATTACTGCTATCTCCAAAACTCTCCAAAAGGTCACTTTTTTTCATGTTCTCAGAGGCAACAACAACGAAGCTGATTTTGAAGCTAACAAAGCAGCCCTACTCCCTGCTGGCTCTTTGTTAAATAATGGTCACAAGGAATGGGCTCCCATTCCTTAGTTTTCTGCTAGCTTTCTTGTATTGTTCGTTTCTCCATGTTTTACTGCATCCTTTTACAGCAGTTTGTTTGCATCCACAAAAATGGGGAAATTGTGGATCTTATTGCAAGGAATTTCTGTAAGAACCTAGGGAATAGCCTCAGCTATCTTCTATATTCTGTGGCATTAGAGAAAGACAATGAAGCAGGGCTTCACTTTGTAATCTATTTGAAGGCTTCTTTGCCCAAGATCTAATTCAAATCATAACCGTTCTTGTTAAAAAAAAAAAAAAAAAAAAAAAACATTTTAATATGAATTAATGTTGATATATATTTAAAAATATATTAATAACAAAAAAATAATTTTAATGTGCATTGATAAAATGCAATGATGAGTAGATTATGTGTATATCATATAAAGCTATTGAAAAAATATATATATGGTTAAAATGTTTGAAGTGGTCTCAATATTTTATAGTTTGGTACTTCTTTAGGTATATGTTTTTTTGTCGAAATCCAACAAAGATTTTTTGGACTTACAAATTTAAATTATGTACTCTATATAGCATTCAAAATATAATTTCAATAATGAAAAATTACACAGTATTTTTCACTCTAAAAGAAGTTTGCACCTGAAGAAATTTGATCCCTCTCAGCTCATGTTCGATTCATGCTTAAGATGGATTTATACCGGTTTCATAGTCTTGTTTTCATATTCATTTTTATTCTCAGATTTATAGATATGCTAGGAATTTTTGCATAGTATTATAAGCATGAATGAACTCTAAAATATGTACCCATATACTAGTCTTCCATAATCGATTACTTTTATAGTCAATTACTTTCATGCTTTGTTTTGATATGTATTGGCAATTAAAGTTTGTCTTTACTTTCCTGTAATAGAATAAAAACTACCTTTACTTTCCTTGGAATATAATTTAAAAGTTTCATAGAATAGAATTTGATTGGTTTTCATAGCATAGGAGTGCTTTTATTTTCCAGAAGTTAAAAGTTGATTGCTTTTGTAGAATAAAATGTCTTTATTTACTTTAGATAGTATTTTAAAGCTTTTATAGAATATAGTGTCTTTACTTTTCATAGAATATGATTTGAGAGTTTTCATAGCTAGAATCGAAATTCATTGATTTCCTACACTAGAAATTTATTGCATTGAAGTAGTTAATTTCTAAATGTGTGTGTCTTGCTTAGAATTCATCTCATAAGTGGGATTTCATTACACTTCTTACAATAAGTTTTGCATCTTTTAATCATATTGTTTTTCAATAGAATAAAACCTCATTTAAACATTAAAATTGAAAAGTTAATCACCTAGCACATATAGTGTAATGTACTTCATAAGTGTACGAACTTGAATTGACATTTTAATGGAAGTAATTTAATTCACAATCAAATTACCCAACATATATGGAACCAACTATCTATATTGAGATTTATGGTTGTTGGGAATCCCTCATCCAAATCCACTTTCACACATATCCTAGCACAAGAGAGACTCACAAGAGAAAAGCCCCTCTTATGGCTGGCACAATTGATATACTTGCTAAAAGTGTTGTCAATGCTTCTAAAAGTAGCATCATTCCAACAATGCAATAGAAAAAAAAGGAATCCAATGCACAAATCCCTTCCATGCATTGGTCACTGAACCACTCAAAAAGTCCATGCATAAAGAACCCTCAAAAATATATGAACAACTTTTTTGTATTTTAAAACATATAATTAAAAATAAACATATTTTTAAATTCAAAACATATATAATCCTATAATAAAATTTATATCTAAATTTAGTTAATAAACATATAAAAATTCAATATTTATAATAATTTTTTCTCTAAATTACATATTATCTATTTATAAAAACAATAAAAATAAAAAAAAATAAAACTTATAATATTTCAATATTTTAAAAGAACTTTTCCTTTTTATTTTTACATTATGTCTATCCATTTTTAATTAAAAACAAAATCTAAATTATATATTTATAAAAACAATAGATTAAAAAATAATCATATAAAATTCAATATTTACACTAAACTTTTTCCCCCTAAATTTTATATCTCTCTATCCGAAAATTGTCCAAAATCATTTAGGCACATCGAGAAAGGCAAAAAGTGATAATAAACCAACCACACAATAACCATGGATTCATCGATGTTTATTGTGTGGTTTTATTTTTTTAATTATTCTTTAAAAAATAAAAACAAACAACATACAATAAACATGGATGAATCCAAATGGTGGCATGAGTGGGCCGTGTAATCAACACCAACGGGGTTGCGTTTCAACATCGGATTTGCCAGCTCATATAACGTCGGTGGATATGCATTCCAAAAATCTCACTAAGTGCTGGGTGGGGATTGAATAAGGGCCAAGCTCACTGTTTAACAACAACAACAACTTGCCGCAACGTCCTCCGCCGCCGCGAAGACCAACACCAACCCCACCACCTCCCACCTACACCAACCCCACCGCCACGCCACGGAGGGAGGGCGGAACTACCACAAAACAAGCCTCCCCACATGCAAAACCGGAACTACCGCCACCCAAACCTCCACCCCATCCGTCAGTAAGAAAATTAGCGGAGTTTATGCATACCCCCTTACTTTCAATGCTAAACCCGCCATCACAACGGACATACGCAGAACGCCAAAAATCACCTGAAACCCACCCATCATCGTCGTCGGAATACTTTATGACCTACCACCTTCACCTCTCACAATCATATACATTAAGTCACTTACTTCATCATACATATTACATTACTAAAATTGAAATAAAATCGTAAAAATTAAATAAAGTATAACTTTATTTTAATTTCGATGGAGGTGGCATGCGGTGACATAAATGGGATTGGGGTTCACGATGCCCCCTGCTACCATTCCCTCAAGGCACATTCAAAGGGCCTCACCTCCAAGGCAAGAGATCGAGGCCCCTTGGCAATCATACAATATATATGTTGCTACCATTCCCTCGAGGCACATTCAAGGGGCCTCACCTCCCAAGGCAAGAGGTCGAGGCCACCTAGAAATCATACAATATACGTGTCTGCAATGCCTATTAACTCTCTAACGTGTTTCCTATCTCCGACTGGTAGCTCGACCCTAGTGCTCTCCTCCATCGCTTCCTTTTGTTCCAATCTTCACCCACCATGTGCTTAAACTCTCCCCTAGTTGACTAGGTGGGGTGTCTCTCGTCCTTATTGTTGAGTTTCCCCCATATTTTGCCATATTTTTCAGAGGGGGAGGGTTTAGTCCCGCATTCAATGTCGGTGCAACTTAATTGGAAAATTATTATGGCATCTCTCTTCCATTGCCGCCTCATGCAATGCCTCCAATCAAATAACCCTTCATGCATTCAACCCAAAAATCATGGTAATGTGACTTCGACCTTCCCATCAGAACAAAGCACCATCTAAAACCTATCACGGAGCCTTATTCATACCCAGTTCACGGAGATTCAAACACTCAAGGCACAATATCGACCTTGGCTAACATCGATTTCTTCTATTATATATAGAACATCATTTAAGCCAAATTGCAGAGTATATTTTCCACATTGCCCATACAATTGTTTATTGAATTACAAACCCATTCACACAAATTAAGTCAATTAATACTCATGTAAAACTGAACAGATTCTTTCATTAATACAATGAAACCACTTACAAACTCCTTCTTGTCTTTTTGGCCTAATCTTCAATTCGATGGCCCCTCTATCTCCTACTCTGTCTCTCCAGATCTACTCGTCTGTCCTCTGCTTAATGCCCCAGAGGCTTATTTATACAATTTAAAATAAACTGATTCAGCTCCTTTAACGCTTAAAAAACTCTTCAAATTCTAGACTTCCCAAATCTAGACTAATTCCCTAAATTTACTGAACTGACTCTTCACATTCCTAGCAAATCAACTTCCCCTCATGTTCTCTAATGATTCGAGAACATTTACAATTCCTCACTATACATAATTAAAATCACTCTAATTATTTAAGGATGTAGAAATTTGCTGAATAATAAATAATTATCCACCGAGACTATCCTGGTCACATACTATTTGAGCTTCATACACAACACATAATCTCTTCCACTCAATCAACTCAGATCATCAAACATGCGGAAATAAAATCAAGCGATAACACATCAAATCATCATACACATTAACACAGTATGTATGGGAAAGCTTATAGCTGAAAACCCCGCAGCTATTGTGTATATTATAATGGAGAAATCATGTAACAAACTCAGTACAATACTCCTCACAAGTACTCAGTACTTTCTCATGAAGTTACTCACAATCTAGCTCAGTTTTGAACAGGTTACTGGTTCAAAACTCACCGCCAATTGCCTTGCCTCTATTGCGTGTTTCAATGCTATGGGATAGCCTCTTTATATAGATAAACCACCAGCCTGAACTGCGCAATCCTCATGGGCTTACTCCACCTATCTGTGTGTTGCAAATAGCAACAGTATAGTCACAACTGATAGCTAGCTCCACCCTTTCATCTATCTCTTTCACTGGTCTTCACTGAACTGATCATATACTGTAGTGAACTGATGTGTTCTTGAGTTGAATAATGAGTTACTAATTAATGAATTAAATAATATTTAATTCACTCCACTCATAACTAATTGATTAGCTAGTTAAACTAATCTCAATCGGTTCAACTAAAATAAACAAAACACAACTCCACTATCTGTCTCATTAACTCCTCCAAACTTTTGCCACTGAAGTCCAACTGAAGTCAACCATGCATGATGCCATCAAACCCTTGGGAACCACGTGATTCCTCTTTCAGATGCATGAGCCACTTCTGTAGCTCGAACTGAAGTGCTCCAAGAGAGTAAACTGTTGTTTATAGTCTAAATATTATTAAGGGTAAATAATATTTGACTTCCCTGTTTTAAGGAGAGGCGGTCTAAAAATAGACTTCGACCTCTTTGACCTCAAAAATAGAGTCTCATATATTTTTACCAACATGACCAATGCTCCAAGAATCTCAAACTGGAATCCCCGAACCATGCTCCATATGTCTAAAAATAGACATAGTCTAAAAATAGATTTTGCGCCAGAATTTGCCTGCGGGCCCACTTAGTGAAGGCGACTTCATTTCACTAAACTCCATCATCTTGCTGCATTTTCAACACTCCCTCTCAGCAAGATATGGATTATCTGCAACCCCTATCCTGCCTCTGTGGAATTCGAACTTGCTCCTGGTGAGCGCCTTCGTCAGGATGTCGGCATCCTGATCCTCCGTGGGAACATATGAAAGCATCATGATTCTCCGCTGAACACAATCTCTGATATGATGGTACCTGATGTCGATGTGTTTGGATCTATCATGAAATACTAGATTAGCCGAGAGTTTAATGCAACTCTGGTTATCACAATAAATCACAGTAGGCTCCAAATGCGACCCGAACAATCCGACGAGGATCTTCCTCATCCAAATAGCCTCGCATGCAGCCAAGCTAGCTGCCATGTACTCGGCCTCTGCTGAACTGAGTGCCACGGATCTCTGCTTCCTGCTGTACCAGGAAACTGCTGTCGACCCAATGCTGAAAACTCCTCGAGAAGTGCTCTTCCAGTCCGTTGGACTCCCTGCCCAATCTGCATCAGTGAAGCCAGAAAGCTTCGCTCCATCCTCCTGTCTGTACCATAGACCATATCCCGATGTGCCTCTAATATAGCATAATACATGCTTGCCTGCCTTCCAAAAGAGCTTGGTAGGCTTAACCATAGCTTGCGAAAGCTGGTTAACTGCATAGCATATATCGGGTCGTGTATTGACCAGATACATAAGCGACCCCACCAACTGTCGATAGACAGTGGCATCCACTACCTCCGCTGAAGTAGCATCCTCCTTTCTCCAACCACCAGGAAGAGGAGTGTCAACAGGCTTGCAGCCTTGCATGTTGAACCTCTCCAGAATCTCCCGAGCATACTTGCCCTGAGAAACAAACAGTCCTCCGCTGCGCTGCCAAATCTCCAATCCCGGGAAATAATGAAGGATGCCCAAGTCCTTCATCTCAAACTCTCGTGCAAGATCCTCCTTGCATGAAAGTATCAACTGCTCATCGCCAGTCAAAATCAGATCATCTACATACAGTACGATGATCAACGGCTTCCCCTCCACCACAATCTGGTACAGGTTAGGATCCGCCTCACTCTTGGAGAATCCAAGCCCGGTGAAGTAGCTGTCTATGCGAGTGTACCAAGCACGAGGTGCTTGCTTCAGCCCGTACAGTGCTCTCTTGAGTCGGCACACATGCGACTCACTTCTGAAGATCTCAAAACCTTCAGGCTGCTCTATGTACACCTCCTCCTCAATAACTCCATTGAGGAACGCAGTCTTCACATCCATCTGATGAATGTGCCACCCCATCTGCGCTGAGAGAGCAAGGATCGTTCGTATGGAAGAGTACCTTGCGACAGGTGAAAAGGTCTCCTCATAGTCAATCCCCTCGATCTGTGAAAAGCCACGGGCGACAAATCTCGCCTTGTACTTCTCCACACTCCCGTCAGCTGCCTGCTTCACTTTGTAGATCCATCGCGAACCCACCACTGATTTCCCCACCGGTCTTGGGACAATCTCCCATGCACTGTTCCTAACGATCGAATCATATTCTTTGATCATGGCATCAACCCATGCGGGTTCCTCCACAGCTTCCTCAAAAGAGGATGGCTCCGTCACAACACATTGACTCACAAGAGCCATGTATCCAGTGTACCGATCCGGTGACTGTCTCTGTCTGCGCTGTGCTGTAGGTGGTCCTACAACATTCTCTGCATCCCGAGCCAGTCGCTCAGCTTCTGTAGTGCGCATGCGCCCTCTGATGGTTGGCGCTGCCTGGGTGGTTTCTTCCACCTCCTGAACCTCCTCCTGTGGCTGATACACATCCGGAAGCTCCTCCTTAGGAACTAACAGCTCCTCATCTGCATGCAAGTGTAGCTCCCTCTCAAGCGAACACTGCATGGCTTTCTCCTCCTGAAATTTTATATCCCGTCGCACAACAGTCTTGCGACTGTCTGGCACATACACCCGATAGTTATGAGGTGTATCAGTGTACCCCACAAATATTCCAACCTCGGCAGTTGGATCCAGCTTCCTTCTCGCATCCTTCGTCACATGCATGTAGACAGGAGAACCAAAAATCCGCAAATGGGAAATATCAGGCCTCTTGCCAGAATAAGCCTCCTTCGGTGTACTCATGCCAAGAACCTTGTGAGGACAACGATTCTGCACATACACTGCTGTATTGCATGCCTCAGCCCACAAGTGAAGGGGTAGGCCCTGATCATGCAACATCGCCCGTGCAGCACCCACGATCGTTCTGTTCTTCCGCTCAGCCACCCCGTTCTGCTGTGGGTTATGGGGTGCGATGAGCTCTCTCAGAATCCCTTCTGCGCTGCAGAACTCCTTGAATTCAGCCGAGATGAATTCACCACCGTTATCACTCCTTAGAGCAATCACCTTCTTCCCCGACTCCTTCTCGACCAGTGCTTTAAACTCACAGAACTTCGCGAATGTATCGCTCTTCTTCTGCATGAAGAAGATCCAGCACTTTCGAGAGAAATCATCAGCAAAGATCACATAATACCTGTGCTTTGCTGTCGAAGCAACTGAGAAAGGACCACACACGTCTGTGTGAACTCTCTCAAGGATCGTCGTGGTGCAACTATCCTTCTCGTGAAAGATGGCTTTCACATACTTCCCCAAAGTACACCCCTTGCACTGATCTGACTGCGCAAGGGTGCCCTTAGGAATCCCAGTAGAAATCTGCTGCAGAATCTTCAAAGCTCCATGGTGAAGGTGGCCCAATCTCCTGTGCCACAGTTCGCCCTCATCATCCCGGCTCACCACTTCTCCCGCCTTGCATGCCATAGCTACGCAGCCATCTACCTACAACTGATAAAGGTTCTTGGTTCGAACCCCTATCTTCCGGGTCTCTCCAGTAGTCTTACTGCGCAGGAAAGCTTTCCCTTCGTTGAAGACCACATCATACCCCTTATCTTCCAACATCACCACAAGAATCGAGTTTCTTCTTCAATCCAGGTACATGCATGACGTCCTTGATACAAGAGGTTTACGGACTCCCTCTACGAAAGGATATGGTGCGTGCGATCTGTATATCTGCCATCATCGCCGCCTCGGTGTACTGCCCAAATCTTTGTCTCGGATCTAAGAACACCTCCCAGATCTCTAGTCATAAGAAATGATGCAGTCCAAAGCCTTTAATCCCATCACACTTGAAACCAAGCATGCGATCAGTGAAAAGTCAAGCTCGAACTGTGAAGCCAAAGATTCTCCATCTGCAGATCTTCCCGCTTGCTTGTTTTTCTTCTTCTTTGGACAATTGGTAGCATAATGTCCGTGATCATGGCAGTGAAAACACTTCACTTTCGCCATATCCTACTTCTTACCCTTTGCACCGGAATGAGAAGTTTTCTTACCCTTCCTCTTCTTTGCTTTGGCAACCAAAGCGCAATTTTCTTCATCAGCTCCCTTTGATGAAGATCCATCCCGATTAGTCCTCCTTATCTCCTCCTGCATGAGATCCGCCCAAAGGCGCTCCCATCCCGGCAGCTTCTCCCGACCATTGACACTATCTTGATATGAGTGCCAAGCCTTTGAAAGACCAAGGAGAGCCAGGTCGACCATGTCCTCTTCATCGACAGTAACCCCCACACTTCCCAGCTCATCTCTGCATTGAGTGAACTTCGTGAGGTATTTGGCGATACTGTCGCCCTTCTCCATCTTGATGTTCCTGAGCTTATCTTTGAGCGCCAGCTTCCTTTGGTCACTCTTACTCTTGAATAGATCCGTCAAAGCTTTCCACATTAAATATGGAGTAGCCTTACCATGCAGGCTGGATACAATATGATCCTTGACGCCCTCCAACAGGATCCTTCAACACTTCGCCATCTTCTTTTGCCATGCATCGACTTCAGCAGGATCAGTGGGCTTTTAGACATCTGTATCTACGAACTCCTTTAGACCATTATCTTCTAATACTGCTTCCATGCGATCCTTCCATGCAACATAATTCGAACTGCCTTCAAGAGCATATTCGAGTTGCAAACCGTTGAAAGACATTTTCAACTCCAGCACCAAGAAAACAAAACTGCTGCAAAATTCGAATTCCACCTCAAAGCTCAACCTCTCTAGATCTGTGAGAACAAATTATTTCTAACCTGAAGATGTTTGCAAAAGGCGTTACGGACAACTTTCCACTTTAGAAGAAAGATAGATCAGGAGGCCTCACACACATAGATCTGGACTAATGCACAGAACACTAAGTTTATAATCCTTTGTGCCTGTGATGATCAATCTGAACTTCAATAGCTCTAATACCATGTAGAAATTTGCTGAATAATGATTAATTATCCACCGAGACTATCCTGGTCACATACTATTTGAATTTCATACACAACACATAATCTCTTCCACTCAACTCAACTCAGATCATCACACATGCGGAAATAAAATCAAGCGATAACACATCAAATCATCATACACATTAACACAGTATGTATGGGGAAAGCTTATAGCTGAAAACCCCGCAGCTATTGTGTATATTATAATGGAGAAATCAAGTAACAAACTCGGTACAATACTCCTCACAAGTACTCAGTACTTTCTCATACAGTTACTCACAATCTAGCTCAGTTTTGAACAGGTTACTGGTTCAAAACTCACCGCCAATTGCCTTGCCTCTATTGCATGTTTCAATGCTATGGGATGGCCTCTTTATATAGATAAACCACCAGCCTGAACTGTGCAATCCTCATGGGCTTACTCCACCTATCTGTGTGTTCCAAATAGCAACAGTATAGTCACAACTGATAGCTAGCTCCACCCTTTCATCTACCTCTTTCACTGGTCTTCATTGAACTGATCATGCACTGTAGTGAACTGATGTGTTCTTGAGTTGAATAATGAGTTACTAATTAATGAATTAAATAATATTTAATTCAATCCACTCATAAATAATTGATTAGCTAGTTAAACTAATCTCAATCAGTTCAACTAAAATAAAGAGAACACAACTCCACTATCTGTCTCATTAACTCCTCCAAACTTCTGCCACTGAAGTCCAACTGATGTCAACCATGCATGATGTCATCAAACCCTTGGGAACCATGTGATTCCTCTGTCAGATGCATGAGCCACTTCTGTAGCTCGAACTGAAGTGCTCCAAGAGAGTAAACTGTTGTTTATAGTCTAAATATTATTAAGGGTAAATAATATTTGACTTCCCTGTTTTAAGGAGAGGCAGTCTAAAAATAGACTTCGACCTCTTTGACCTCAAAATAGAGTCTCATCTATTTTTACCAACATGACACATACTTCAAGAATCTCAAACTGGAATCCCCGAACCATGCTCCATATGTCTAAAAATAGACATAGTCTAAAAATAGATTTTGCGCCAGAATTCGCCTGCGGGCCCACTTAGTGAAGGCAACTTCATTTCACTAAGCTCCATCATCTTGCTGCATTCTCAACAAAGAATTACATGAGAAATAAAAAAAATCAGACCCCCCTATGTCTACTAAAATACAAAGTATTTTGATTGTGCCTAATGCCCCTGCATCATGTTCAAAAATGTAATTAGTTTCAAAGCTTGAGAAGGTTTGTTAGCCAGTTCTTCTTTTGTCTTCTGAATTTCTATTTGTGCTGCCTTGAGTAAATCCTTCTATTCATAAATTATTTGGATTGAAGGCCACTGTAGATGTATGCCTTGAATTATGTTGTTCCATAGATAATTCTTGATATATGATACCTGTTCACCTAGATTAACCTGTTGCTGTAGAATCTTCACCTGCTCTTGAAGTCTTTGGCTCTCTGCTCACGTCCCTTGGATGTAATCAATGCATATCTATTTGATGTTTCAAGATTTCGGATGGTGCCTTTCAAGTTGATTATTTCTTTATTCTTTAGGGACATGTCTTCCATAGCCTTTAATATGTCAGTTGTTTCACCTATTTGATTTACTTGTGATGTAGATGATGAAGTGGCAGAAATATCTTTAGATTTAATTGACACTGCAGTTGCCAATACTCCTTTTGGTGCTAAATGTTCTGCCAATGTAGAAGGAACAATAGTACTGACAGTTGGAATGACTGTAGGAATGGAGACTTCCTGTGCTTTTTTCAATGTTTCATTTTTCTTCATTAGAATTTCTGTTTGATTCTCCATTTCTTTGATCTGAGTTGTCATCTTTAAAACTAGCTGCATTAGTTCATCTTTCTCTGTTTTCTCCTAAAGAATTTCTTTAGCCTGTGGGTGTTCACTCTGTGGAAGTTTAAGTTGCTTTCTCAAGGCAGAAATATATTCATTCTTTTGCCTTATGAGAGTTTTAGCAACTTCAATATTGGAGGGATCCACTCCAATTTCTATCACCAAGTCTTCTAAGGACTTGATCCTAAAATCCTTAGCATGTGGAGATGCTTTATCTAATTTCATTTGTGTTTGTAAATTAGATACTGTTTTTTGAAGCATGGTAGCATTCATGGTTTTGTTGACTACCTTTGAATACAACATTTCTGAAGCACTTCTATGAAACTCTATCTGGTCAAGTTCATGTATGGCATCTACATTTACTTCAAACTCTATTTTCCTGTAATTTGTAGTTGACCTTGGGTCTGTAACTATTGGCTGGAGAAAAGACATAATCATTTTATTTGTTGAATAATCAAAAGCTGTCACAAGCCTGTCTTTGTCTCCTGGTTTTTCTTTAAGGAGTTTTGAATAGACCTCATTCTTAATTTCCTCATTCTTTTCTCTGATCTGCTTGAACTTTTTCTGGATGTCAGAATCAGTTTCTTCTGCTGCTTTAGAAGAGGAAGGAGCTTCTGTATTTATCTGTGTTTCAACCATTTCTTTGCCTTTTCCCTGTGATAGTACCTTCTCATTCTGAATTTCTCTAAGTGTTTCATTGACAATTATTGTGGCCTCATCATCTGTTTGTTGATCATTGTTGTTTGTTTGATCTTCATTGTCATCTATCTTTATGGCTTTTTCTTCTTCTACAGCAATAATTCTGGCCTTTTTGCTGCAAATTGTCTTAAATTTATTTTCTATAATTGTTTCTGCTAAATAGCCTTCTTCTTTTCGAGGTCTTTTATTAGACACTTCTGTTTGTTGGCCAACTGTAACCACCTGTGTGCTATCCATCTGTTTTTCCTACAAGTTATCTGTCTACATTTGCTGAATATCATCAATCAATGTGTTTGCAACCCATTCAATCTGATTAACATATTTTTCAATTTGTGGCTTTGAATCATGGAGGAATGGGGTTAACTTACACTTGAACCTAAGATTACTTATAGCACCTTGAGGATCATAATTCTAGTAAAAGCTTTCTTGGAATTTAAATTGTGATAAATTGCTGACTATGTCTCTCAAAGCATCTCTGCTATTGACTATGAAGGGGCCAATTTGACTTTTTAGCTTGAACTGTGCTTTCTTTTTGGAGGCTATGAAATTCACTGCATCTGCATTCAATATCTGTCTTAAGTACTCCAAAGCAAAAATCCTGGTAGTTAGAAACTTGGGTAATTTGTATGGAGCCAGGAGTGCACCATATACTCTGATTTATGTGTGATTTTCGTACAAATACCAGTCTCCTACCTTACAGTTTTCAGACAACTGTAAAATTATTTTGATGTCTTCATTAATCCTTGGTTTCTCTTCTTTGTTCAACAAACTCATGGCAGGTTTAATAAACAAATCATTGAAGTCCTTGTAACTGTATTCACTGTTATTTTTCCTGAGTAGAGAGGTCCATAATATCACTGAAAGAGGTTTACCTTCCACATCCATCTTTTGTAATGCAATTGGGAAATTGTCTACCTGAAAAAATAGGAAGAGATGTAACAGATAGGATGAATATCTGAATACTCCTTCATCAGGTAATTTAATCAACTGATAATGCATATTATCAGCAATGAATTTGGCAAAGTTGAAAACTAGTTTTGGATGTTGTCCTGGAGACAAGGTAGAGAGGAAACCTAAAATGGAGGCATCTGTAAACTCATCATTAGCATAGCATAGAATGAATGAAAGCATGGAAATGATTTGTCTGGAGCCCTCAGGGAAATCAAAAGTATCATAAGGTGGATTTACCTTAGGAAGGTTAACATGATTAGGCATGAAGTTTTGAAGGATCATAAACTTCCTAGGGAAATCTAGGTCTAAATACATCTGAGTTAAATCTTCAATGGACAATGATATTTCCCGTGGATCGTGGCTCAGTTGGAGCATATCATTGATGGCTTCAACAGTTATGTAAAACATGACCTCATTATCTTTTTTCACCATGCATTTCTAGTCAGGGATATAGTGTAATTGACACAACCTAATGAAATATTGAGCTTGATGGGTGATGGGAACCATGTATTTAGGCAAGTTGGAGTCCCATACAGGTATATCATTTTCCACTTTCTTCTCAAATTTCTCATGACACCAGCTATGTACTTCAAGTAGGTCGAACTCTAAGGTAGCATCAACAATTCTATAGTTTAAATCAATCAATGGACTGTTATCTTCAGAGGTGACAGGTGGCTGCAAAGGTCTAACTACTTCAGTGGAATCTGCAGTTAGGGCAGGAGTAGGTTTATCAATTTTTGAAGGTTTAGGGTTTGGAAGCTTGCTGGATGCAGGCTTCTGAGGTTTGGGACCTCCAGTCCTAGGGGTGACCTATTTTTTTGTCATTTTGAATAGAACTGAGCAAGATTAGACTTTTTTCTTAGTTTCTTTTGAGGAATAGAAGGAAAATTGAGCTTCTTTAGGAAGAATTCATAATCTGGGCAGGGGTTTTAATGGCCTTTTCTGTAATTCAAATGGACTTTAACTGCAAAAATAGCTTTTGGATGGTCAAAAACTCTTTACAACTGAATTAGGCAGAAGTGGCAATTTCTGAGAAAATTTTGACAGGGTTCCCCCTGTTTCTTCAGGGTTTGAATATTTTCAGATGAGTAATTCTGGTTTATCTATTCAAAGTGTTTTAATTTTTTTCTTCGAAATTAAGATTTTGCAGGTCGGATTACTAAAAAATACCTTGAATGGGTATGGTTGCGGTCGAAGAGGGTTTCCAGGTTTATACCAGTCTTCAAACTGGTCGCATTTTCTTCGTAGAAGGTGTTGAAAATATTCGACGGTGAATTTCAGAGGGAAAATGGTTTTAGAACGACAAACTGGTTCGAAAACAGCTCTGCAATGGAATCTGTGAGTTATTTCTTAGAGGGCGAAGGCGCAAAGGTATGCAAATGATAAAAAATAAGGTTAAAATCTTAAGTTTTATCGATATGAGAAGTATTAATTACTGGTTAAGTTGAAATGGCGGGAGTGGTTTTTGCATTGAAGGCGAAACCATTAATGGTTATTGCATTGCTCCTAGGTGGTAAATGGTTTTTCACTTTTGGAATGCGATCCAGTAGAAATAAGACATGTAGCAGGTGGTGGTTTCACGAAACAGCTTTTATCGCATTATTTTTTTCAAACTTTGCCTGATCACTTTTGTCATGCGATATTGAATATGCGCCGTCGGATTTAATCGCCCAATGCAAACGGTCAAGATTTTTCGGAAAGTTGCAGGGAAATAGTAAGGTGGGGTCGGGCTTTTACGATGAGTCGTTGATCTTGAAAGATAAAGATCTACGGTGTGAGACAAATGTGATATCGGGGAAAGGTAGGGCATGAAGCAAGGGAAAGTGGGACCCAGGTTCAATATTATCCATTGATTTTGATAGGGATGATTGGACGGTTGAGGTTGAACCCGACACTGCGAAAATGGAATGGATAATGGGTTTCAAATATATAAAATGAGTTTATATATAGAATGGGGTGGGTTTAATAAAGGTATAACCAAGGTTTGATACTTATATGAAACATGAGGTTTCACGTATTATGAAGGGGAAAAAGGCTTAAGGCAAAAATAAGCTTAGGCTTTTTAACCTTGGGTTAAGGGTAATCGGGGAAGGGTACAAAGATGTAAGTATTTTTTGTGCGTTATTTTAAATACACAGAGTGTAAATAAAATGCGCCTTTTTGTATTACTTAACTTTATTATATAGTTTTTAGACTGCGGAGGGGTCTAAAAACCATAGGGGAAAGGGGTATATTTTTATAGGTATTTTTATGTCAAAGGGGTAATTTTGGGATGTTATTTCAACATGTGATTAATATCTTTGACACAAAAGCATATAATAAGGGGGTTTTTGGGACATTAAATAAAAAGTAGTTATATTAATAGGACTAGGATATTTGATTGGGAGCTAATAAAATAGGTTAAGTGTTAATATGAAAAGGGACAATGAATACTCAAAATTTCATAAATAGAACTAAGGAAAGTGAAAATTAGAATAAAGCTTCTTCATTTTCATAATTCATTCACTTTAACTTAGGATATCATGTTTTTTGAGGGTTTTATACTTTGCAAAATGGGGGAAGTTAATTAAATGGATCTTTATGTAACATTTAAGCAAGAAAAGAGTTCTTACTTATAAAGTAAAATGGTTATGAGTGCATGGAGGGGTAAATGATGAAAATTTCTAGGATTAATATAGAAACTAAACATTTTCAACTAGTCAGTCATTGAGCCTTGGGTCCGGTCCCAACAAAAGTCAAGGAAATGCCTTGAGCCTCTTTGACTGATAGTTTAGAATATCAAATTGCTAGGGGAAGGGGAAATTAGTTATTTGTATCCTGGTGAAATATATTTACAATGATGTTTCCCACCTTATTCTACCTACCCAGTCATATCTTCTAACATTTTTTCCTTCTATTTTAATCAGGTGCATTTGAACTAGCAACCTTACAACCTTTTATTCTTTTTGGAAAGCAGTAAACTATCTAATTCTACACTTATTGCATCCAAGAATCTAGATTAAACTGTTGGATTCTTTTATTCTCTACCTAACTACTGAATTGTCATGATTAAACTGTATGACAATTCTTTATTCTCTATCTACAACATTTGAAATTGAAAGATGATGAGTCAATATTAAATTGTTCAACTCATCACAGATTATGGCATTTATTAACACTCTGCCATAATCAACTGTAAAAAGTAAAAGTAGTGGCACTTAGACATGCACACTTTCATGTTTTATTCATCTTTTTCTTTTGGGGTATATTATTTTTTCAAAGTCCTTTGATTTTTCTTTTAGGACTTTTTACCCTCTTTTTTATTTTTGATTTTTTTATTTTTTTTACAAAATATGGGAAAATAACTTGCAGAAAGAAAAGTTTTTACATATTTACAAGACTACCATCAGTCAATTCAAAATTATGAATCCTATATTTATAGGTTACTAACAACCCGAAAGACCCCCTGCTATACCACCTCACCCAGTCGAAAGGTGCGTACTTTGCGATGAACTCGATCATTTCGTCATTGACTGCCTAGCCTTGGAAATGTTCCAAAGATGGTACCCAGTTCATGTAGTATATCGTGCAAACATGGATATTCCATATTCATGCCAAATATGCAGGGATAATCACCCTGTACATCATTTCCACTACATACTGAGATTTCGCATAGTCTTAAAATGTATGCGATCGACCATCATCCGCCTCTCCCAGGAAGATGGTGGGGACTGGGATTCCATGAACAGTTCAACGACCCAAGAGGATGTGACTAATACGTCCACCCCGTCGGGGCTATCTGAAAGATGGCCAATTAGGGAGATTCTTCCCCCACCGCATGCCAGCGACATAACGCATCACATATGACTTGTGTCATCGCACGCCCAAGACAGGATTTCAACAACCCCTCCGTCACAGGAATCCAGCTTTATTCCCGTCGCAAAACACTAGGGCACCTTGCATCCTTGTATTCATTTCCGCGAGTGCCCAAACTTGCATGCAACCATCGAACTCCTGGATGACACCTAACCTCAGGACAATGCCTAGTACAACTAGAGCTAGTTGACAAAAACAGGCGCCAATCGCTACAACACAATGAGGCCCATAAGAAAAGGGTAAAAGAATCATTCGACCGCCACATCACCCCTTGCTCATTTACCGAAGGAGAGCTAGTCCTTCGCTATGATGTCGCAAAAGAAGCCTTAGGGCCAGGAAAGTTCGAAACCCTGTGGAAAGGGCCCTATATCATCAAACATTACCTCCGGCAGGGGGCATATATCTTGATGGAACCGGACGGGACCTACCTCACTAACCCTGTCAACGACATTTACCTCAAGAATTTCTACCCATAAGGTCCCTACAAGCCCATATCCCCTAGAGCTAGAGTACACACAATCCACCACCAAAATATTTTTGACCCAAAAAACCTAAACGTGCTCAAAATATCACCATGGATCACCAACTTGAACCATATTTCGGATTTGCTGATGGAGCATCGCGATGGTCTTAAAACTTAGTTGTAGATGCCTGGGTCATCTATCACCCTGACCGATCACCACTGTGTTCAAACGGCGTATGCATCGGTTCAGCAACCAACAATCAGGCAGAATATGACGTCGTTATTGGACTTATGTGCGAGGCCCTCCACCAGGGCATTCGCCATATGCATGTCTACCTTGATTCCCAGTTAGTAGTCTCACAGTTAAACCAAACCTTTGAAACCAGGGATGCAAACCTATTTAGAAAATATTTGCGTGCTAGAAGATTAAGCAGACAATTTGATTATATTACATTCTCACATGTATCAAGGAATCAAAACCAAACAGCTGATCGTATAGCTAACAATATCCTAGACTGGAATGCATCGTGAGCAAACAACCATTCATAAAAACCAAAAACATGTATATCCATCAGCATAACACAAATGCATAAACCGAAATAGACATCACACCATGTAGAGTCGCAAAAAATATCTCTCATATATATATTAAAAAATATGTGTATCAGAGTACAAAAAATAGTATTGCTAGCCCATTGGCCAGCCCAAAAATACAGAGGTCGTCAAAAATAAGGGAAGCATCCTCATAATGGGCACTTTCCCTATGTACAAATCTACTCTAGGGGGGTGCCCCCTCAAGAGGAGCACCTGGGCCCACCATTGCTCCTAGTGCCACCACCGGAGCTGCTGTCGCCACTCCGTAGTTACCCGTCGTAGAGTCGGCCGGTAGTCCCTCTCACGGGCCATAACTGTCTCTAGCCATATCTCCTCGAAGTCATCCATAAGACCTCGAGCAGGCATTCCATGGGTCAAACAGTCCACTTGACCCCGGAAGTCCTCTAGAGCCTCTACCTGAGCTGTAAGTGCTCCAACGCGCACCTCAGCCACATCTGGACGAGCTCTCTCTGCTGCTATCTCAGCAGCACCTATGCTGCTTCCCTCACCTAAAGGGCCAACACCATCCCAGCATGGTCCACCGGCACCCTCTCCTGGTCCACCAATGGCACCACCTCCCCGACCACCAGGCGGTCGTGGTGGAGGGTTGTGACCCACTAGTCGGGCCACTGGGCGTCCCACCTCGCCAACATCTACACAAGTAACCAAAATAATGCCAGTGTCAATCAAAAACACTCAAGAACACAAAAAACTCGAGTAAATGCAGAAACATAACACACACCTGCGGGGCCCCAAAAATAACCAAAAGGGAGACCAATATTTGATCACCCTGAAATTCCATCCCCGCGTAAGGGTATGGCAAAAAAATCTGCGGATTAGCCTCAAACCAGGCCTCCGTCGTGTCATTCCAATAACGACCCACTCGGCCACCACCACCATGTGGCATCACCGGAGCCCACCTCCTCATATGTGGCTCCCTCGGCCCCCCGACAGGCACAGGCACTACGAGACTCAACAGCATGACCCTCTCATACATGATGCTACACAAAATGCTAGCGTACGCAAATGATTTGGATCCATGCTGGACCCTCTTCAGTTGTGACACTATACTATCAAAGCATAAATGGGCAAAATTGAAGAAATTCTCGTTCCTCAAGTGGCGTAAAACTCCCACCTGTGGGCCCGATGCCTTATGTGGCGCAAACGACCCCGCCAGTCACACAATAATGGCCAGAGCACACCGCTCGGCCACATCTGTCATTGAGGCGATATTGATGCACCCCTCAGTCAGAGGCGCACCACCGCAATGACACCACCGAAACCTGTCCATGTTCACCCACCCTGCAGGAAGCGGATACCTCAGTGCCTCTCCTCCCCGAGCAAGAATGTAGTCACAAAATAAATATCGCCCGCACGAATAATCCACCTTTTTTTTGTCCCCCTCAGGACAAACATTTTACGCCTCCGGTGCGAATGCCGTATAATATAACGTATCAATCGGTCCTATGACCGAAGGCACTCATTCTCAGCAAATTTCAGGAGGCCCCATGCGGCCAACTGACGGCGCGCCCTAGCATCAGCAGCTAGAGCAGTCCGGATCTCTGGCCAATCTCGCTCTCTCCACACTAACCTGACAAGCAACAAACACCCATCAGTACAAAGGAGAAAAATCATCAAGGATAGCAAGAAACCCAAGCTTTTCCAAAAACACTGTCCTTGCGCACTTGTTTTATTTACAGGCATGCCCTTGTGTGCAAACAGGCAAAGACAACGCGCTCTCGCGCGGATGTACTTGAGAAATACGCGCAAGGGGGGCGCATATTTCCCTAGATCGCCCATGTAATATAGGGCAAAAAGCCCCTTTGAGTCCATACAAACCCAACTTGTACAGCCCCCAGTGTCACCAAACTGAAAAAATTGAAGTGCAGGACGTCATGAGAGTTACCTCGGCATAATATTGCTAATCCCTGGTACACAGGCTGACCGCAACGACAAGAAAGTCTCTTCTACCACCTCTGATCTCCCAAACTCAGCAAGTACAAATGAATAGGATTAGGGCCATAATCCCTTATTTATCACCCTTTTTGAGAACTTCAGAGGTCCATAATAGAAGATCATAAGGTCCATTCTGCAAACCGTAAGTTGCACCATCATCAGTATACCATGACGAACGAAAGTGATCCCCACATTCGCTTTCCAAAGAAATATTTTTTTAAGTGCCGATAGGTATGCACCCTCCCATATTCCTTTCCAAAATTCATGTTTTTCAAATAATATTGAATGAAAAGAAGATGCTTTCAGTTGAGGTAGTTGTTTTTGCAGGAAGAACCTGCAAACCATTCACAACAATCACCACCGAAAGTTCCGGAGCAGGTATCATTCTACCCTCAGCATGTTAGAGTCCCAGAAAATTTGCATATCCTAACGTCATTTCTCCATCAGAAATAAAACCTAGGGTCCTCACACCCGACCACGTTTATCATCACCTCACCCTGCATATGATAAACGTCCTCGATGGTCGGTAGAGCCTCCCCTCCATGGCGATCATCATCTCAAGTAGACCATACATCACTCCACAAAGTGAATCCATGGCCATACCATTTTAGTCCGGGAAGCACCTCATGCCCATCCATATATCATGCATAAGGTCAAGTTCACCATTCCAACTCAACCCCCTTCCCGGACGACTGGGTTGTATAAGTAGAATGAAAGCACACCTCTGTGCACCGCGTTTGGCCCACTAGACCCCCATCAACATTAATCCATCTGCGACATCTTCCGCTTCATCAACCCCACACATGAGACCAGCCAATGGGACCCCTACCCCCAGCAAAACACTGTCCTCACACCATCAAGTGAGCAACCCTCTTTCAAGTTTTGGGGTACCCGTCTCTATGTTTTGTACAAACCAAACCGCATTATTTTATTCTTTTTGTACAAAAATCACAAACAATGCCCTTCGCCTCTTCGCCCTCATATTGCACTTTTTCCTCCCATGGCAGCAATCCCCCATCTCCCTTGGTCGAAGTATTTCATACCCTCCATGCACGTACCTTTACGACAATCATAACCGATTCATAATTGCCCTGGAAGTACTACCAACTCCAGGGATTTTTACCTTCAGAAAATACCTGTGACTGCCGCCAAGCTGCTCAAATATACTTCGACCTTGGGTAACTGAATCCCCATCATCCATTTTCAGCTACCGCTCACCAACATGCCTATGTTAAACCCATTATGGTTCGGTTAAGGCTTCCTTTTTGTCAACATCAACACCTCTTTTCCAAAAAGGAAGCGGTACCTTGGATAACCCCTCCCCATATAAAGGGGTATCCTTGAGTGGCACTATGGGAGACATCATTGTCCATAGATGTCATCGATCCTCTTGACATTCGACTACAAAAAAAGCTTTGATGTCACGATGGTATCGTACCTTACAACCATTTCACTTTGATTAAGATCCGTCGAAGACCCGTGCCTTTATAAGCGTCTCTAACAACAATGCTTACACGGGAAGGTCCCAACCAGTACATATGTGTACATTGCGCAGTGATCTACCATACCAAGATTGTGCATATGGGTACCACATTCCACCTATCGTCAAAGAAAAAATGCCCCTGAGGGCGTCAGCAGTTGTCGTCAACAACCACCAAGATCACTACCACAATATTGACACAGACAGCACATGTATCTGTCAATTTTGTTTAACTAGCCATAGCATCATGAGCATGGGACATGCCGCCTCGTTGAAATTTTGAAAATATGTTGTATATTTTGTCTGCTTGCAGGGGGTCCCCTAGGCAGTGGTTATCTCAGAACTGGTGCAAGATGTTGTCCTTCTACACGCAAGCCTCGCTCTCTCTCTCTCTCTCTTTGCGTACGATACAGAAAAGAAACTATAATGTATTTCGGCTATACAGTTCTTCCTAGACCTCACACATTAGGGGGAATCTGTTAACACTGTAAAATCGTACAGCAAAAAGCGACATCAAGTAATGTCGAGCCCAAGGATTTACAGGATAGAGATACATTATGGAATAAAAAATATTAATAATCTCTAAGGTTTGGAGCAATTCAAGATTTAACTAGTCATAAATGCCCGAGTGCGCGCTTTTTTCCTTCGATAAGTGAGCCTTCTGCATGCACTGGAGCCCAATAAGCGCGCATTCCTGGAAATGGAAAAAAGTCCCTTTCCAGGACCACAAGCAGGCAAATGACAATTTCTCCTTATGTGAAATCCGCCTAAGGACAGCACCAGCACCTCCTTAGGCCTTGTGTGAGCACACAAAAGCATCTTTCAGCCCACAATGGAATATTTCCCCTCCCTTGGGTCACTATCCACCATGTACAAAGGGAGGGAAGGTGGTTTAAAAGCTCAACTATATAAACCCTCAAAGAGATGAAAAATTGGTGAGCACAAATTTATGCTGGCCAAAGTTTCCCAAGCAACACCAATTGTTTATGTGAACCAAGGAGTAGGAGCTAAAGAAGAGGACTCAATTGTTGGCCACCCAACAATTTCAGTCTATTGCAGCATAGAGAGAGATTTGAACTACGTCAAAAGGCAGAACTTGAAGGACAAACATCCTTGCGTCGGGTCCTAGAGCCTCTGTCTAGGCCCTTCGGCAAGTGGGTAAGATTTGTATTCATTCCAAGCATTCAATGAGAATAAGGCCATCGAGCCGTTGTTTACCTTGTTATTGTTTGGAACTCTCTATTTAGCTTCTTTTTATGTTTTTAGTTTTACTTTTTCAACAGAGCATACTTAAGTGTATTACTTCATTTTCAGTCTTATACTTCTGAGCTCCCCCCAAATACTACCTGTTACTCATGGTTTAGATAAAAGACCACATTCTCTAAATGCGTGTGATTTCGTACACCCAAGTGTCAAATCCACCACAACAGGGTGTACCAAGTTTCCGTGAAATTCCATATACACATTGGTGATCAAATGAAAGAGAAATGGCCAAGGACTTAACGTACATCCAGGTAGTCTCCCCGAATGTTGTGTTCGATGTATCACTGTTACAAGGCGGCAGACTCGGCTTCCTACGGATAAAGGATTGCAGCCTAGAGGGGTCTCCCTTTATATACTCGACGATATGGGGAGCACAAGTCCGTACTAGCACTTTCTAGAGCCAGATGGAGAACGACAACTACTAGGTTTTAAGACGCTGAAACACGTCTCTAGCTTAGACCACTAAAATATTGCGTTAGGTTCCAATGTTGCCTTAGGTTAATTGAATAAATTTTAACGTTGGTCTTGGATTATGTTTCAATTTCAAGGCCTTAGCGAATTTTGGATCTCAAATTCCCTAAATGCAAACTACATGCAGAAGGACACCATTTTCCATTCAATGAAGGCTATTTACGAGAAGGATAGAAATATTTCAAACGATAGCAAACAATGAGAACATGCAAAGACATCCACTAATGTATCTAATGCAATCTAATGAAAACGAAAAAACTCTTTCCTAGACTATCCGATGCTAATTATGCAAAAGAATTCTTCATTTCCAATGCAAAAAAAAAATGCAATATTTTTGAATTTTTCAATGAAATAGAGCACACGATGTACTAATAACATGAAAAACAGAACCGAAACACTAGCTTGAGAATGCGAATGTAATATTTGAAATCAAATGACTCAAACAACACGAAAAAAACACAAAAACACCCAAACTAATGCTGCAATCTTTTCAAATCAAAGAAAAATTCCCAGAACGACCCATACAAGCAATGTAATCTATGCTTGGAGCAACATGAAGAAGAACCAAAATGAGATACACAATGATCATTCAACCAATTCAAGTACTCAAAAGGATCAAGGAAACTTAGCACAATCAAACAGGGAACAAATTTGACAATAAGCAAGAGACTCGATTTCCAAACAGAAGGCTCAATGAACAAAGGCACTTAGAAACCTTAAGGCCTTGGGCTACACTAATAGGAAATGGAAAAACGACTTAGGAAAATAGGCCTACAACAGTCAAAGACAGTCCCAAAGGCTAAAAAAAAACAACCTAGAATCAAGCACAACTGACCAAAAACTCATAAAAGACGTCAAACCCAAAAACCTACAGGGGTCGACACGACTATTAGGCGGTATTTCGCGCCAAACAGGGGATGGCGTGAATGCTACAATAGCAACCTGCGCCAATCGGTGCGACTGTTCAACTGAAAAGCGGGCCAAGCCAATTAACCATGGGAAAAGGGAAAAACTCAAATGAGTAGAGGTCAATCTTGACATTATGGGGCTAAACATGGGTTTTAAACACAGATAAGCAACCAGAAAAGGTAGGCAAGCAAACCAATGACCGAAAAACGACCCAACAAGGTAAAAGACAAAATCACACTGATCCCTAGTGGAGTCGCCAATTTTTTATGCAGGTAAATCCTCTCTGCGGACAGAGATGATCCCTCTAGCCCTAGAGTGGGTCTAGAAACAAGGAAACATGCTAGAGTGTAGGTTCCTAGTTATTCGAATGACAAGAGGACATGATAAGGTGACCTACCTGTGGTCCAATGCTATCGTCGTGATTGTAGTGGTGATGAAGGCCTCTCGCTCTTGCTTTGGCAAGTCACAATCCTTTCGCTATCGCGCTCGGACACCTGCACATAGATCAGAAAACGATAACAGCATATGACATAATAATTCCATTCAAAAAATACTTGTCAGTCAGAGAAGACTAAGCACATTTCATTTGATAAAGACAAAACACAAGATGGGAACCAAACAATAGTCACGTATATTAATAAAGTAGAAAGAAGAGATACAACCAAGCTCTAACGTCGTGGTCTCCTATAGTGGGGTTCAGCAAAAGTGCATCTCACTACTCGTCAGGGAATTTAGACGGGATGAGGGTATGAGCTAAAGATCTCTCAATGGAGTTCCTCCTTATTCTACCTTCTCAATGATTCAATTATTCAGCTATAGTTCAATTCTCCAAGTTCAGCTAGCTTGTGCAAAGAGAGATGGATTTTTTATATAGAGGGAAAGGAGGAGGTTGGGATCCCTACAAAAGTGGAAGCGAGGCCTATCCTTTAGGAGAGTTCCAAGAGAGGTGGAAACCACTAACTAAAGGAGGGAGCCCGTGGCTATTCAATTCAACCACTCCCAATGACTCATCCTCGAGGTTGTTGGAATGGAACCTCCACCTCTATTTTTAAAAAACATTCCCAAAACAGCTCGGCACGGGTGTCAAAATAGGACAGAGAGCCAGGTGGCGCGGGTCCCAGTGTTAATCTTCCACATCGGTGCGAGGGTAGAACTAGCTACTCGCGCCAAGGCAAAAACAAGGGTTTTTGATGCTCTGCTCTGGGAATTTTCAACATGAGGAATGTTACCTTCATGTAGAGAGATGCAATGATGGTCTTTTCAAGGCATGACACTTTTCGTAAGTCACAGAAACGACCCTCCAATGTGCGGGATGGGGATTGCAAGGACAGTGACAAAATGTTGTGTAACATTAATGCTCTTTATTGTTTAAATTTCACAGGTCGACATAATGATGAATTTTTCTTATGACAATATTTTGACTTAGAAAAACATTGATGATTGTTGTCGAAGTCACTAATGCTGACGTCGAAGTTGACGACGAACTTTTGAACTTGAATTTTCTGCTCTTAGTAAGAATGTTGAATGTGACCATCTTGGTCGCTGTCAAATTTCGACAAGATTCTGCTTGATGACTTGAGTTGATGAATCCTTGTTCATATGACCATCTTGGTCGAAAAAATTTCAACTCAACCTGTTTATTACAAAATTGATAATTAATTACTTCAAAATGACCATCTTGGTCATTTTATAATTTCGATACAAACTTGAGAATCCAAATTAGATCACACCTTCCCACAAAAATAACTTTTGGCTCCCCAAAAGTTTTATTACAATGCTTTGAAGAAAAATAACTCTAGAACCTAGTTACAAACTTATCTATATCTAGAAAAAGTTTTATAGACTCACTTTAGGTATATGGCATAAATTCTGCCCAATTCCATTTGGCATTTGAATGTTCTCCAGCAGGTGAATTGGATGTATCCTGTGTTTCTGGTGTCAATGTTGTTTCTTGTGGCAGGATTGGACAGTTGCCTTTAGCATGCCCCGACAATTTTCAATGTTGACAAATTCTCTCCTTAGAATTTGTACTTATTGAGTTTTCTAAATGATGTTCCTCTTTAGAAGATTGAATCGAGACTTTTCCTGATCACTTCTTCACCTGAAGTGTCTCATCATCTTCTGGCGGTTGGCTTTTAGTAGCTCCGACTTTCTTGCTGTAGGCTCTATGCTTCTAGCAATGTTCTACAAAATGCCAAGAACTACCACAAAATTTTCATGGATATATTCTTTAACAGTGTCTACCACCCAATTATGATAAAAGAAATCACTTCCAGAATCATTATTGTTAGAGGATTGTGTTTTCTTACCCCTTTTGTCCTGGAGCTTCTTTCACATAAGCTCAGGATACAAAGACCAACATTGACTCGAAATGTGGCAGATCTTTTCACAATAGTCGCACTTCATTATACCATAGCCTAGACCTTGATACTTAGGTCTTTCTTGTACCGCTATTGGTAGAATTCTCTGTTGACCATTATTTTTGAGGCCTTCTCCTTCCTGGTACCCCATGGCTTTCATCATTGACAAACATTTTCTTTCAGAAACTGTACTTAGCTTCTGGCTAGAAAGTTCATCGGAGACTGAATCACTTTTCGGTGATATCAGTATCTTGGGAGTTTCCTCAGCATGTGAGGAAAAAGATCCAATGGCCTCTCTTGATGACTTTGGTGATGATGAAAGAGAAGTACTATATTCATCCTCCTGACGAAGAGATAGTGTTGGCTTCTTTCCATTAGAAGTTGTATCTTCTATTAGAGGGTTGTTTCCTCTTTTATTCTTTCTCAAGACTTCAAGTTCAGACTGCAAGATTTTCTTGTCACTCTCCAATGCTTGCACCATCCTTCGTAATGCAGTATTCTCCTGCTGACATTGTTGATTGAACTCCTCGAGTTCTTTCAACCTTAACTGTTGTCTCGAGTTCTTGCCCATTTTTTACCTGAAAAGAGCTAGTATGATATGATACCAAAATATGATCTGTATCCGGAATGACAAGATATTTTCCTAACTCTTGAAAAAATGTGAATGGCAAGAAATAATTACTGAAACAGTTACTTTGATGTGAATCTAACTGTTTAGTATAAAGTGTCTTTAAGTATAAACCTGTTAATGTTAAGGTTTAACAATTACACATCATGCATAACAATAAAACCAAAAGACAACAAAGATTTGTGATGGAGTTCGTTCCTCCTGGACTACGACTCCAGGTCCGCTTCAGAAGTGTGTGTCTGTTGTATTGATAAAACCAAGAGAAATGGGACTACAATGATCTATCAGTTGACAAGTGCCAAGTAGCACTATTGATGTTGCATAATGGAATTCTCCTGATGAGGCTTTATAGATACATAATCTTTTCTTTGATGTGTCTTTAATCGACCAAGAAAATATGATGATGAAGTGCACACTTTATCTGAAGGACTGAAGCATATGGACCTTTAGCACAATGGTAGCTGAACTGAGTTTTTGAATATGGAAGTGGATCTCGTTGTTCTACAATGAACTTCAATTCTGAAACTATGCAGGAAAATGAGCTCTCCTACTCCACAATGTACCTGCAAAAACCAAAAACTCTCTACCAAGTGTTTTAGTGCTACTTTGAAAAGCACTTCTTCTTCTTGTATTTGAGAACCTCTCTCCTTACTCTCATTCCTTACAAAATATTCTCCTCTTTTTATAATATGAGAGCATATAAAAATGGCATTAAAACCTCTATCTATATATTCATATCTCGAAGATTTATTGGTTTTCCATTTTTAACATTGATTTAATGGGTCCTTATCCCTTTCCAAGCAGCTTATTTATCATGGATTCCTTTGAAGTATTCCACATCATAAACTGTTATGATTTCTCTCGGGTTTGTTTGACACCTAGTGTCTTAGACTAAGGTATTAATTTAATACAACGCCAAGTTATATGAAATAAAACCTGAAATAGACTTTGGATTATCGAAATCCACTAGCGGTTTGGCAAGCGGTGCAGATAAACGGATTTTCGGCATGTGATTAGTGCCTTCCCCAGTGGTCACGGCTTACTCCGGCGGTTCCAGCTTAACCCTGATGGTCACGGATACACCTGTTCACATGTCACACACGGCTTTTACAATTGCCAGCCTTTGACTCCTATGGTTCCGGCTTACCCTTATCCGCCGCTGCGTTCACATGGAGAACAATCCTGACGCGGTTATAGCTGGCAGCATAGCAGCTGTCAACAACTTCCGCCGTAGTTATAAACAAAATGCGTTCACATGCAGCTCTGACACAGTTTTAGTGCTGCGGTTAGACTGTTGTATAAACTGCAGGCTTCAAACTTGACATTTAACCTTGTCACATGACTTTACATTCCCGACATGGTTTATAACTACATGATTAGACTAGCGCTGTGGGTTTTGTTTTACATAGTTTGAATTCCTAAGCCCAAAAGTGGGTTTTCAACCTAAGTCCGAAAGATTTTATTTATAGCATAGTTTTTTAACACCATGCACCTTGGGTTTTAACATACCCATTCATCACTTAGACACTTTAGGACTTAAGCATTAGGACTTATGGTTTTTAGAACTAGGACTTTAGAACTAGGTTTAGAATTAGTCCTCTTACCTTATGATTTGTCCTTAGGTTTACAATTTTGACTTTGAACATAACCTTTTACTAAGAACTAGGTTTAGAATTAGTCCTCTTACCTTAGGATTTGTCCTTAGGTTTACAATTTTGACTTTGAACATAACCTTTTAGTCTTTAACATTTGTTTCTAAGACTAACATTTTTTCCTAACACTAACACTGACTTAGACTTATAGTGCTAACTCTTAGACTTAGGATTATTTTTCCTTAAGTCTTTACATGAATTTAACACTTTAAAATCATGAATAATGCTCTTTACTATTTAAATGTCACAGGTCGACATAATGACGACTTTTTCTTATGACGACAGTTTGACTTAGAAAAACATTGATGATTGTTGTTGAAGTCACTGATGCTGATGTCGAAGTTGACGATGAACATTTGAACTTGAATTTCCTGCTCTTAGCAAGAATGTTGAATGTGACCATCTTGGTCACTTTCCAATTTCGACAAGATTTTGCTTGACGACTTCAGTTGATGAATCCTTGTTCATATGACCATCTTGGTCGAAATAATTTCAACTCAACCTGTTTTTTACAAAATTGATAATTAATTACTTCAAAATGACCATCTTGGTCATTTTGTAATTTTGATACAAAATTTAGAATCCAAATTGGATCATTAACTGTGCAGAAGGATTATTTCTCCTGATCTCCCCATTTAAATTTATATTTCATCTTTACCAAGTCCAGAAGTGCTTTGACAATATCAAAAAAAATGGGGATAAACCATATGACAAAATTGACTTTTCCAAGAAATGATTGCATAGCCTTTTTGGAATTGGGAGGTGATAGACTATCAATGGCCTGAGTTCTTCCAGGATCAATCATAATCCCATTTTCAGGAACAATACATCCAAGCAGTTTGCCCTGAGTTACAACAAAAATAGACTTCTTGGGGTTCTAAGAAACACCAAATTTTCTACATATTTCAAATACATTTCTAAGATGTGTTATGTGGTGAAATATCCTTTTGGAGTAAATAATGACATTATCTAAATATATAACTATAACTTCATTTATTAAACCATGAAAGGAAATATCCATTTACCGTTGGAAGGTTTCCTCGACATTGATTAAATAAAATGGAATATTCCTATAGGTGAAGGTTCCACATGGAGTTCTGAAGGTGGTTTTTAACTTGTTAGTAGGAGCTGCCATAACTTGGTTGTAGCCCACAAAAACCATTAACAAGAGACAACATTTCGAAGCCAAAACCCCATTGACGGATATGCTCCATGGGAGGAAATGGCTAATTTTCCTTATCATCAGCTTTGTTTATATTTCTGAATTCAACATAGAGATGAATGCCATCATTATTTTTTATAACTAGAACTAGGTTTGCAACTTCTTGTGTGTGGAAGACAAGGAAAATGATTTTGGCTTCCCAAATCATAGTAAATATTGGCATTGATCTCAACAGGGACTTAGCACTATTCATCCTATCATTTATTTCAACCTAATGATGAAAACTCTCATGGTTTGTGGTCAATATGAAGATATACTAGACATCATGAGTTATCACTAATTTGATGTAAGGATGTTGACTTGATGCAGAGATGTTGATACATGCTGAGGTGGTTGGCCAACTAGGCCTTCATCTTCCTAACTTGACGCAAATGTGTTTAGTAGTATAACCCCATTATGATAATGTTCTTTAGAATGAATAAGAGTTGGAGGAATTTTGACAGGGTTTGGAGATGTTGTAAATGTTTTAGAAGCCTTGGAGACACTTGCAAATGAGTCTTTGAGCATGAAGAGAACCTAACACAAGGTAACACAGGTTTTCAGTGGACAACCAACATTATACCCTAGGGAAGGGTAGGTTCTTGATGCATGACCAACGTTAGTAACTCGCTTCCTAAAGGGATGACTAAAATTACCCCTTATAGACTCAGTTTTCCATATTTTATGTGCATTCTAGTGATTTCTAGTGGCATAAACCAAGGTTTTTGCTCATGGTTTTGTGTCGAAAGTTCGATTGAATTAATCTACTGTTGGAAAAATCGATTTGGTTAGTGTTATGGTGTGAATGCATTAATTCCATGAGTAGTGGAGAGAATGGATTAATTTGTTTAAATAGATGAGAAATGGGATCAAATTGAGGTTACACAATGTGCATAACGGAGAGCATAGGTTTATGTAGAGGAAAGAGTTCAAGCTCATAAAGTAGGTGAATACACAAAGGTAAATGGAAATAGAATGCAAAGATCAGTAAGGTACATGAAGAAGGAAACATTATTCACTAATATTTCAGAGGTAGAGTTTGATCTATTGACATAGACAAAATATTCAGAGGTTGTAGCACAGGTTGATTAGAGGTAGAAAGTTTTGGATCATAGTGTTTTGTTTTCTAGAGCTAATGGTGTATTGCAGGGAGAACCAATGTGCGTAGGGAATATTTATGTGACTGATGTTTTTGTGATTGCAGGGGCATATACATTTTTATATGGTTTTATTATTTGTTATGTCTCGTTGGCATAACTTGTGTTTTGCGGTGAGAGGAATTGAATTAGATGTATTGGAGGAATAATGATGTAGGCTTATGTATGTGCAAAAGATTGATTTGGTGAGATGGTTTTTTGTATGAGATGGCTTGATGTGCAAGGAAAGGTTGATTAAGTGAAGTGATGTGAAAAGGATAATTAAGTGATGTGATTTCCATTGATGATTTCTTTGACGTTTATCCTTCAACCAAAATGAATATATGAAACATAAGAACTTGAGAAAAACGCCTAAAGAACTAGAGAACTAAAGAACAAAGGTTGAAGAACATATTGCTCTTATTGAACAAAATAAGTTGTACAAAATAATTAATATTTTTGGCCTATTTATAATAGTAACACTTTTATTTCTCCTAGGACCAATGTTATAACGTAGGTCACCTAGTGTGTAAATTGTGTTACCGTAGATAGTAACACACCCTATCTTCAACCAACTTGCACTACAACAAGTTTTTCTATATAAGGTTTGTTTTATGTAATAATTATTTCTTAACCCTGATTCTTCAGATGTGCAAATAGTAAAAATAATTTTTTTCCTAATTTGAGAAACTGAAAATGAAGAGTTGAGTTGCAAATAGTCCCGTAATACCAAGAGGCAACTCCTCATTTTGTATTATTTCATAGAATGCAAACAAACATAGATCCTTGTATATAAAATATGCATTGTTGAATGGGAATTTAGTTTTTTGAATTGAACATTTGTATGAAAGAGTTTTTGAACAACCTAGTAAGGAGAAAAGAGAAATAGAAAGAGAATCGGAAGTTGAGCACACTTGGAGAAGAGAAGCAGACATAATAAGTAGTATAAAAGAGGACAAAAACTGATTTCAAAACAAAGACAAAGACTAGGTAACCATAAAATATGATTTGTAATTTGATTGGGGGTTTATAGTCTCCTTTCAATTTTTAGTTTGATAAAGAACATGTTAGATCATACTAAGGTAGGAGCCTCTTGGGAGCTGTAACATGCAAAAAATTTGTGGGAGTTGGAGAATCCTTGGAAGTTGAAGTTTGCAGAAAAAATTGAGGTAGAAACCTCTTGTAGGTTGGAAGCTACAAAAAAATTGATGTAATAAGGGAGCAGGAGATTTCCTTAGACATTACTCCAGCGAATAATTAATGGTTTTCTCCTCTATGGGTTTCCACTTATATCTGGTGTCTTCATGTGTTTCATGTTGAATGTCTCACTTGTCTGAATGCTTTTAAATTTTATTTATATATGCAAATGTCTCTCCGATAAATTCAAAAGAAATAATTAAAATCTAAAAATATACAGATGCCATTAGCTGCAAAAGAAAACACTTGGAAAATGAAACTAATTTGAAATAAATAATTGAAAAGACACAATTATTGATTCACCCTCCTCTTAGTGATTTCCAAGTATTTATCAAACCTTAATAGAGTTTCTAAGTACATGTATCTAGTATAGTGAATTCATGGAGTCTATAAGTAACTATGAGTAAAGGCCATTCAAGGGTTTCAAATTCACCAGTTGCAAGGAAAATGATTGACCATGCCCAAAGTTCAACTCTAGCAGTGAATTTTCACAAGAGTTGATGATGTGACAACCACACTAAAAATATATTACTGCATGAGTATTTTGGAATTTCTAAAAAATTGATTCATGTCTTGCATTATTTCAACATCACACAACTATTACATTGGCTTTAATGAGCATTGATCCCCTTGTGGTCAAAGAGATTGGAGATTTAAATTTGTTTAAGGCCCAAGCCATACTATCTTATATTTATTGTATACCTGAGTTTCCATTTTAGTAGGATATTAACATGCAGGTAAAGACCCACAAGTGGAAATACATATGTAGTACAAATATTGACATGTCTCCAAAATCTCCAAGTTTTCATCCCTAGTGAGGGTTGTTATATAGAGGAATAACCAACAATTTACCTTGACAAAATGTGAGCATTAGGATATTAAACATCACTTAATGTTGTTGACCTTAAGTGGTGGAGTTTTGAGTGAGTTATGATTTACAAACTTGTCACGGGATTTTATGTTCCTTAGCCTTTTTCATTGAGGAGCTTCTACTTTAGTCTATACTTTACCTTGAGAGGAAGAGATTTGGTTCAAATTTACTTGAGAAATTTTAAATTTGAAACTGACACCATTCATTTACTCAAACTTGAGAAAATTTCTAAATTCACGGACTATTAGAGTTATTGAACACTTTGATACTCTCTAGTATGGATGATACATTAAAAATCAGCAAGGCCACTATCTGAGACATTCAAAATTCTTTGCAAAATGTACAAGACAAGATTGAGTTTTTCCAGCTCAAATCTTAGCTACAACAAGATGAGATACAAAAAAAGAGTCATCATTTTGAACTTGTTTTTGTTCATAACATTTTTTTTTTTAAAGTTGACTCCCATCAACAACAAAAAAATGATTAGATCATCCAAGTCACTTTAGGAGTAGATTTACATAAATATGCAAAGGTTTAGATTGCACTTCCTAAGCCCATCATTAGACCTTGGGAAGAACTTATCAACAAGAACATAACTGGTCTAAAATGTGACAAGGATGTTTCCTTTTACATTCCAAAATATTCTAAGCCAATCCATTTTCATAGTATTGGGATTCTTTAGAATGATCCATCTTCACATTTTCCACATTCTACTCTTGTTCCACAACCACTTCATATTCTCATATGCCAGCATTGTGATCGAGTTGGCCATGTGAAAGATCATGGTTTTGTTTTTCAATGTTGTCAGCATTATGGTACACATACTCATCATTCAAACATATGTCCCAAAAACAAGAACAAATATTCCCCTTGGATGGATCACTTATTGGCAATGGTATTCAACAACTAAGAATATATACCAACCATATTTGAGGTCCAGTCACAAATATTGACACATATTTTAGTGGAGATATCTTCACCTTCTCACCTTGTATCTTACAGGGGGAATTGATGTTTAGTTACTATATTTGAAGTCAAATCAAGTGAGCATGAGAGATAACATGAACCAGAGCTAACAATTAGAGCCTCAAGTCAAATTCAACCATAACCAGAATCAGAGTTGTAGTCAGGGGTCCAAACTCATGCTCATAGAACATGACTTGGTTAGTGGCCAGACATAAACCACCATTGGTAGAATACTTCATTTTTTTCTACATCAGTTTGTGGTCATCTTCAAATCATCATCAGGGAGCACTTCCACTTTGTAAAAGACTTCAACTTCTAGCTAAATTTGGATTTTTTCCAGGAATTGCTTCAATCCTAGTTCTAGAATTAGTGTGAAGCCTTAAACCACCATAGGTAGAAACTTCGAGTTCTTTTACCTCATTTTGTTTGTGGTCTTCCTTAGACCACTATTTCAGAAGGCACATCCAACCATTGGGTTCCATGAATTTTTGTATTTCAACTCTTTTCTTGGACTCATATACAACCCTTCAAATTAAGGGTGGGAACATTGGACACCTAATCTGTTAGGGTTGGTGTGGAGGAATTCCAATAGTCATTGAAGTCCAAGTGACCTCTTAGAATATGAAAACCAAGGGTTAGAAAATTGTGTATTAATATGTACATCTTATGAATATAATGCAAACACATGTGTTATTCAAATCTTGTCTATCAATTTTTTCTGTGTTTAACAATGCATAACCTCATCCACCCTAAGTTTTCGTGGTCCACCTGATGGCCATCTTTGTGACTTTCTTCAAAACGGGTGAATGTGTCAAGTGATTAAATGACATGTATAGCTCTAGGGATAGTGGGGCATACATGAAACAAGTGCCCATACAATCTCCAAGGTGATTTCATGTCCAATCTCTCCCACCAAACTCGTCCAACTTTCACAAATATCATCGCAATCTTGCATCACTCACAAAGTACAATTTCTCTCTCAGATGTCTTGCATTCTCTCTCTAAGAAGCAAGATGGTGGTGCACACATCCATAATGCGAATACCTGACAAGCACGCTCCCTTAAATGGGCATAATATGGTTTGGGCCATTTTTTGTTTTGTTTCTAAATTCATATCATAAAACTATATATTTTTATTTAAATATAATAGTTTATATTTTATTATGTTGAAGTATGGATATTTTAAGGAAATTTAAGGATATTTTTAACCATTTGATATTTCAAAAGTGTATTCAATTTTCTATTTAAAATAATTTATTTAAAACTTCTACTTTCACTGTAACTTTGGAACATTATAAATAAATATAATGTTTTTAATTTGGGAGATGTGGTTTAGGTTAGTACTGGCATTTATTTTTTATACATGTCATTGTAGTACATTAAATATTATATAATTTAAAATATATATTGAGATATTTATATATGTTATTGAAATTTAACGATGTATATTTGTCAAAAGATTTTAGCTTGAGTGATTTGGTGAAGAAATTGTTTCCTCAATTGCATGGGTTTAAGTCTTTGAAGACATGTTGTAATTGCTATGCTTGCATTTGTTATTTTTCTAACTTGAAAGATCAAGAAGGTTGGTAGTGTGATAAATATTTTGACAAATGGATCAAATGAGAGTATAAGATGGACGATTTAAGAGAGTTATTTTCATCTTCAACCCTCTTAATGTCACAAATGTGACAATTTTTTTCATCCCATGGTGTTTTGAGGATTAACCAATGCACAATTTCAAGTTATGAAGCACATAATATTTTTTTATAGTTTTATTTACTTAAAAGGTCAAGAAGGTTGGTACTGTCATAATATTTTGAAAATTAGATCAAATGTGAGTATAAGATGGAAATTTAAGATAAATTGATTTTCATCTTCAACCCTCTTAATGTTACAAATGTGACACTCTTTCAACCCATGGTGTTTTGGGGATTGACCAATACATAGTTTCATTATGAAGATCATGAGAATTTGCTCTTATTTTAGCAATGTTTATTTTATTCTTAATATATTTAATGTAGAGAAATATTTTTTTCTTTTCGAGATTGAATCGATCACCTCCTTATAATATCATAGTTTCCTTTTTCCATTTAAATTTTTATTGCTTCCTTATAATATCTTTTTATCAATTTCTCCTTAAATTTTGATGTAATGATAATTTTAATACTATCCTATTCTGCAAAACAATATATTCTCCTTTATCTCTTAATGGTCTACCAAGACTAAGCATCTTTATGTGCAAGTAATAATTTTGGCTAAAGTTAAAAACAATTTTAGAATATCTCTTGGTTTCATTTTATTTAATTTATTTTTATACATAAAATTTCTAATTACGTCTAATGAGAAAAAAATTGATTTTATAGAACAGAAAAGATTATAAATTATAGAATATTTTTTAATATATTTTATCTTATTATATGGAATTTTAAAAATACAATATTTAAAACTCTTTATATACCTTAAATAAATGTATTGAAAACCAATCAAATTTAACTTAAGATGGATGACTATTTATCTTTGCCAAAGTTAAATAGAAGAAGTACCAATAACATGAAAATATTAGGTTGGAAAATATTGATATAGAGTTTGGAAGGTTTTAATCGTCTAACATTATTTTTGGTTTCGAACTAGTGGGAACACAATCACTTGAGTGGGAATAAGCAGATACGTACATAAAGACATCTATCTCGTGCAATCTATAATACAAGTGGAGATCAACTACAAAAGATGAGGCGGACGCGATGGGACGTGTTGAAACTTTATTTTAAATTGTGTTGTTGTTTCGCAATTGGACACGAATATTTTTTTTCATTTTAAGAGTTTAAGCATAATATATTTTGGTGTCATTATAATTTCATAAATCAAATCTAAGTTTAAAGGTATAAATTTTCTATGTTCAAATCTACTTTTAAAGGTATAAATTTTCTATGTTCAAAAGGTTAAAGGTATAATTTTTCTTCCAAATTTTTTTAAGAGATTTTATAATTTTATTCAAAATCTAGTTTTATGTGATAAAGCATCTCTATCATGTATTGAAAAATTTGAAAGGTTTAAAACGTCTCGCATTAGAATTATTCAAAATCTTGATTTATCTCACGTCACGTATTGAAATGTTTGGAAGGTTTGAAATGTTTCACATTGTTTTGATTTTGACAATGTTTTTTATTGAAAAGTTAGGTTTATAGTACCCGTGGAAAATCATTACAAAAATGATGTCAATGGGTCCATGTGAAATTGAGCTCATATCTTTCTTTTACTATAAAGATGTTTATGAATTTAAATAATTTTTAAAACAATTATTATGAGTTTGTGATGATAATGATGATGATGGTTAACGTCCACTAAGACCAATCTTTGGTCTGTCGGACCTAAAGAAAAGAGTTAATTAGTTTGATTTAAGATTTTATTCCTGTGCTCAAAAAGCTTGGAGAGAAGCCTCCTGAGCTCACTATAATTTTGACATCTTAAAAGGCTAGGAAGGTTAGTATTGCAACAAAGATTATGAAATTGAGATCTAATGTGGTTGTACATGGGGCACTCTAAGAGGAAGTGATTTTCATCCTCGATGTTCATATTCTCACAGAGATGGCAAATCCTTTCCATCCATGGTGTTTTAGGAACTGTCCAACGACCTGTTTAACTATGGAGTTCATGAGAGTTCGTTATAATCTTGGCTATATTAATTTTCTTCTTTGAGCTAGTTAAAACAAAGAGATGGTTTTGATCTTCTAGGGTGGAGTTGATGACCTCCTTATAATATCTTAGTTTTCTTTTAGCTGCTAGATCTTTCTCACACCACATTTTTTCTTTGAACTTAGAAGTAACAATTTTTTTAATGTTATTAATGTTTTGCAATGCAACATTCTCGTTGATCTCCCAATGGTTTAACTAGGCCCTGGTGTCTTTATACTAGCCTTGTTTAAGCCTTAGGTGGTTTTGGCTGGAATTTAAAGCTAGCTTAGGAAGTCTATGGTCTCCTATGCTATTGAGCTTGTGCTTGTACAACAGAAGCCTAGTCATAGCTAGGCTCTCGATAGGGGAAAGACCCACTTCTATAAGGAGAATAGGATAGGGTGTATTTCTTTTAATTTTAAGGTTAGAAGTTATAAAACGCTTCTGGATTTGCTCAATATTTCTCCAGGATTCTCTAGAGATGTTGCAACCCCAAACCTCACACCCATATAAGATAATAGGAATGACTAAAGTTTCAAAGAGGAACTTATTTCTATTCCACATTACGAAGTTTGTTGTTTTACAATTATTTTCAAGACCAAAATAAGCTTTCCATCCCCCATTAATCCTTTTCTGAATGTTATAGTTCCAGTTGAGCTTGTGATTAATATCAATTCATAGGTACTTGTAAGAAGACACTTCCTCCAAGTTACTATTGTCGTACATAAAATTAGTGTAAGTGTCCTTCTTGGATTTGATAATCATAAAAAAAAAATTGTCAGTGTTAACAGACATACCCATGGTAGAGCAAGAATCCTTAAGAAGTCTAAGTTGCTTATCAAGATCAGATGGGCACCTTGCGAGAAGAACAATATCGTCAGCATAAAGAAGAAGGATGATGACTATCCCAGCTAAGATCGCACCAGCACATCCTGCTTCCTCTAAAAAACCTTCTATCTTGTCGATGTAAATGCCAAATAGGGTAGGGGATAGGGGGCAACCTTGTTTAACTCCGATATTACACTTATTATATTTCAACCACCCCTCATTTCTCTTTAACTTGGCAATTACATTCTCGTATAACCTTATAGCGGCCGCTCTTAGCTCGAAAGGAACATTTAGCTCTTCTAATATATTCCATAGGTTGTTTCTAGGAACCGTATCGAAAGCCTTTCTAAAGTCCACAAAGCAACAGAATAGATTGGATTTATCATTGCAGCATTCCTCCACAATGATCCTAAGCGTAACGAGGTGGTTCGCTGTTGAGTGCTGCCTTCTAAAACCCGCTTGGCCTTTAGCCCGCTTACCTTCACTTTCCAGCCAAATGCTCAACTTATTTTTCAAAATAATACCATATAACTTGGCTAAGAGAGGGCTGATCATAATTGTCCGATAATTAGAGGAGTTATTTGTATCCCCACTTTTAAAAATAGGGATAATGAGGCTCTCAGGCCAAGGTTTAGGGAACCCTTGCTTGACCGCTTGGTTGAAAAGCTTGTGGATGTGGGGGATGAGGACAGGACCTCCAAGTTTTAAGATTTCCGCTTGGTAACCTTTAATGTCTTTAGCGTTTCATTTTCCAGACATTTAACCCCAAAACCAATGTCTTCTAATGAGAAAAATTCTTCCATTGTGAGCAGGGTTTTAAAGTTATCCCTGGCATTTGGAGATTCATAAAGCTTTTTAAGATAGCAATTCTAGTCGTGTAAAGTACTTTTATTATTATCTTTAGTTTTCCTAGTTAGAATCTACCTCCATAATTTCTTAGGAGCCACCTTAGAGAGGTGTAAAAGATTCTTTTGTCTTTTATGAATATATTGCCTTTTTTTCCTTTTTTTGAGGGCTTTGTAGATTTTTATCTTGTCAATTTTAAGAGATTCATCAACAGCTTCCTTAATTGCTCTTCTCGCACTTTTACAATCTTTGTCATACCATGGGTTGGTTTTTCTATTTATTTTATTTCTTGAGACTTCAATTGAGAACTTGTTAATATAATATGAGAGGGTTGTAGTAAAATTATGATAGAGGTCATCTATGTTGTCTATACTAGATAAAGGAAACAAATTAGTTTTTAATTCATTTAGAAAGAGATCGTTTTTATTTCTATCAAAGATTAAGTTCTTTTTACTATAAGGATTATCTTCTATGGGATCTCTATGCATGACAACATTGAGAGTTATGAGTAAAGGCCTATGATAAGAGTCAGGCTCGTGGTCGTCTAAGATGTCAAAATTTATTATTTCGTTGTGTAAAGGGAGAACAGAAATAACATAGTCTACCACGCTGCTACCAAGCCCATGGATGCAGGTCATCTGGCTAGAATTGGGTCACTTCGTTAGATCGTTGCAAATTATGAGATCCTGAGCACTACAGAGCTTGATTAGCTCCGACCCAAACAAATTATCCCCAAGGTCTTTAGAGCTCCTTTCGTACTGGCTAGCCAGAGTAAGGTCTTCGTCTAACCAAAGAGGATTGGGGTTGGAATGATTGCTTAGAATAATAGCTTGGTTGCTTGAAGTTCGAGCATTAAAGTCACCCATTAAAAGGATATTACCTTCATTCCTTAGGCTAGAAATATCATTCTCTAAAACATTGTAAGGATTATTTTTATCTAGATTATTTTTCTTATAGAAGTTAGAATTAATGGGGGGAAAATAACAAATTTCTATGTAGGTATTTTTATCATTAATGTCAGTAATCTCTATCCAACTATATTGGTTGTAAGGGTTTTTTTTATAAATCCTATCATGGGGGGAGATGTTCTTCTTAATGTAGCAAGCTATGGCCCCAATGCCTCTACGGGAGGATCACTTGTTCCAGCTAGACCATAGTGCAAAGCCATCTATGTTAGGCACCTTAAATTCTTCGTGCTCCCAAGTTTCAACAAGAAATATAATATCAACATCATTTCAGATCCAACTTAGCTTGGGCCTTTGTTCCATGGAAAGCCCCGACAGTTCCAAGAAATAATTCAGACTGCTTTTCTATTTTTTATTATTGCCCATTTTCCTTCCTTCCTAGCTTCTTTTACCTTTTGAACCTCCTTTCTTAACTCTGCTTGATCTTCTGGAATGAGATCTTCATTTATAAATATTCCCGTTCCTTTTAGACTTGAGGTTTTACTAAGTATGTCATACTTATGGTCAGTAGAGCTCACCTTTATTCAGATCAACCTTTCTTTATTCTCAGTTAATTTCTCTAGCCTTGTTGCTTCTGTGAGACACGTGGTTTCAATTTGTAATCTATTATGTAATTCTGTCTGGGCTATGGCTAAAGTATCCTAGTCTACCTCCTCTTTCAAACCAAATATTATAAGGTTCAAGGCCCTTTTGTTACGCTCATGGTCTAATTCGATCAATTTTTTCATTTCATCTTTAATTGGTTTGATATATAGTTTATCTGCCCCACTATTTAGGGTGAGACGATTGTTAACTTTTTCTTCTAGTTCTTTAATCATGTCCTTCATTTTAAGACTCTCTATATTATCATCATCTCCTTGCTGGGATGTTTGGTTCGTATCTTGGTTTTGTTTTTCTATGACCTGCAACCTAGTCTCCATTGCCTCCATTTTATTCTCCAATAGTTCTGTTTTATTTTTTATTTGTTTTTGGATCTTGTCTTCAAGAGATGTGAATTTGCTTTCCATCATGGCTTCTAACTGGGTTTGTAGTTTGACTTCTCTTTCTTCTCTACGTTTCTCTAAAGACTCTATATGCTCATAAAGGCTTTGTAGAGTAACTTTGTTAGGTCTATCTTTGGTAATCTTTAGTAGCTGTGGTGAATTATTCATACTTGAGAATATATGAGCAGATATGTATTGGAAAAAGATAAGGAATGTGTGCACCTGAATATCAACAAACTGAACAGCAGACCTCAAGTGCCCAGGTCCGAAAATTTATCGAGAAAAATTCACCGCAGGTTCGAAAATTTATCGAGAAAAATTCACCGCAGACCCAAGTATTAATCTAGAAAATTCACCGCAGACCCAAGTATTAATCGAGAAAATTCACAGCAGAATTTTCACCGCAAACCCAAGTATTAATCGAGAAAATTCACCGCAGACCCAAGTATTAATCGAGAAAATTCACCGCAGCAGACCCAAGTATTAATGACATTTCAAAAATTCATCGCAGAATTTCACCGCAGACCCAAGTATTAATGACATTCTTATATTTTTAAATAGTTTATTTATTGTAATTATTATTATATATCATTTTTTATTATAATATTATAAAATTTATAGTTAATGAGATTTTACTAATAATTATTATTCATATGAATGAAAATTATATGATTACTTTTTAAAGTTCTAAATTGTGTTAATTTAGATATGATTTCTTGATTATATTCGATCACTCATTAAAATAATAATGTAAAATATATTGAGTCTTGAAATGTTAATATAATATGTTTCTGAAAACCATATCCATACATGTTTAAAAATTTAGTCTAAAACACCACCCATTTAACAAAGTATATAAAATTGCCGCATATCTTTATAAATTGTTCAATATTATTAATTATTGGTGAAAAAAAATGTATTTTTCTAAAAAATGCATACAACTTTTATTGTTATTATGCATATATGTTTTTTATGGGAAAATGACACATTATTATTATTATTATTATTTTTAATTACAAATTTCAATCTTACTAAAGAGAATTAAAAATGTTGACATATTTTGATATTTTCTTTTAAATCTAAATTACTAAATAGATTTTTAATAATAACTTTTTTGCATCACTAAATTTTATTTAACATTTAAAAATTATTAAATATAATTAAAATTTACTATGCCCACTTGTTAATAACCATTAATTAAAATGTACTATGTTACTAGTTGATAACCGTGTATAAAGATTAATAAGAAGTGGACTAAAAACTACATTGAAAAGTTGCTTCTAAAAAGCGTACATTGAATTAGGAAATGTTTGCCCCTTTTAATGCAGTAAAGGAATTCATGTTTAATTGCTACCATAATGGATAAATGTTCTCGCAGAGAAGAGAACCTCTGAACCTCAAACTAATCAAAGGAAGCCGTGATTTGACTCCAAGACTACTGAAGATTGGAGAAATGCACTTTTTCGTGTTGTAGACATTAGTGGTTTCGAGCTGGAGGTGTGCAATATTGGGTGAAAACTCAACCTTCCCCTTTTTTTACAGAGAAAAAAAAGACTACTCTTTTCATAGAAAAAAATATAGTACATATTCCATTTTTACATTTCTGTCTGCAACTGATCATGCTTTCTATCATCAACCAAAATTTATCCTACTCCTATTAAAGATTTTTGTATATCTGTTTAAAAATTGTCACCAACAAACAACTGTTCATAAAAAGACCAGCTAGATGTTTACTCTTAGTTCATCAAACAACAATATCCCCTCACATATATTTCTGTCTTGAATTTCAGAATCCATGATCTGACACCTAAGAGTAATTGATGCTTCCAGCCTTAATCAATTTTCCCTGTAAAAATTTATTGAAAAAGAACTTACCTAAATCGTATCCTCAGCTATCCCTCTGTTGAATAATAGATCAGCCATCCAATTTTATCCTTAGCTATGCCTCTGTTGAATAATAGATCAGCCATTCAATTTTGTTCTGGATAAATATGTTGAAATGGAATGTTCTTAGAGGTGCTTACTAGAGTTCTAATTCTTTTAGTGTAGTTTTTTAATATTGTAGGAAAGAAATTGGTGTAGTCTTTAAACCAATAGATAATTCTTTTTGCATCTCTAAATACCTTAATATTTTCAAGTATGAGCCACTTTGTTCCCATTAAAACTCCCCATAATGCTAAAATCTCTGCCTTATTGTTCGATCCAGTCCTCCCTCCCACCAAAAGTGGTGGTATCCTCCAGTCCTAAGACTATTCATGCCCAAAACCAGTCTCCTTTCACTGGCTCCATTAAAGAACCTGACTGGATATGATTGCCACATATATTTAAATTTGCAAGTCAGGATTCTTATTTTCTTCAAAAACTGATCCCATTTCGTTAAAGAGAGTAATTGCCTTGATGATGTCTTCCCTAACCTTCATTGTTTTCTATTCAAAGATAAAGACATTTCTACTTCTCCAAATAGTCCACAAAATCTAATATGGAACTTCTCTAAATAAATAGCCCACATAATGGAATAGGGAAAATATCCGAACCTTCTATTGTTACAGTACCAAGCCTTAATGCAAGAAATGAGAGAAATGTGCTTCCCCACTGGATTTAGCTTCAGAAGTCCCTACACCCTGTTATAGCATCATTTCTCACCTTCATATGATTCATGATTGCTTTATGGCTTTTTGGGCACCCATTCCTACAGACTTGGACAAATTCACTTAAAAACAGTGTAAAAATCCCCATACGCGACTATGCCCGTACTTTTCCGCGTGTATACGCGAGTCCAGCTGCACTTTTCCACGTATGCCATTAAAATGATTAAAATATATAAAAAATCCCTAATTTCACGCTGGGTTGATGGTTACTCAGGTAGTTCAACCACCCCAGCCCGTGGCCAACTGTTTCCAACTGTTGAAACTACTTGGAGGGACTATAAAAAGCCCTCATGTGTATGTCCTAAGGGAGAGAGAGAATTATTAATATTATACTCTGTTGGTATTCCCTATCCAAGTCTGATTCCTCGTGCCTCCTGCACTTTCCCAGTTCATTGTAGGAAACCCTTGTTTCCTTGAGATGCACATCCCTTTATATGTCATCTCGTATGCACCAGTTTGGAAGGAGTCTTAGCGAGGCAAGGGGCTGGACGGATCCAGACGACGGTCTGCTCGAAGGCCGTGGAAGGATCAGGTGATCTCTCCACTCGTTACTTTTGTACATGCTATTTATAATACAGAAGTACCGTGCTGTTCCCGAAATATACGTGTTAGTGTATGCTTTTCATATGTGAAGAATATTGGTATTTAAGCATTCATTATGATTTGTTTAATGTTATATATGGATTTCACTAACATTTAGAGTAGATATATGTTGTACAACTTGTTCTTCGTGCTGGTTTCTTCTTGTCTTTCAGGTTAATAAGGAAGGACGGTTGCTGGGGGTTTGGACCCTGCTGGATCTACTTCAACCGTAGGACCTATGGGTAACTTTCTCATTCTACTCTATTTAGTTTTTCTGAACGTGCATGGTTGTGTGAGTCCTTCTTAGATAGCATGCCCCTGCTCTTTGGAGGTTGTAACCCAACGAACCTCTAGGGTGATATTCCCCGAAACAGAACTGGCGACTCCGCTGGGGATCACATTCTTGTGATTCTCCTGTTGGGTGGTTTCAGCTGTTTGGTAGGTTGCCGACAGTTTTAACTTTCATTTGCAGTCCAGTTTACTTTTTTACAGTCAGTCTGAAGTCCTGGTTTCTTTTCCAGGCTTGATCCTTTTTGTTTTTCATTATTTACCTTTGCATACGCTCTTTTTTCTGCACACAGTCACGTATACACGCAAGTTTGTCTAAAGGTACCCGCGTATACGCGAGTTTCCTTTAGCACAGTCGCGTATGCACGCTTGTTGCTAAACTAAGAAGTAGCGTATACCTAGGCTGATTTTGAAATTTTGAGTTTCTTGACTTTTTGGTCCTTTCTAGCTGTGAAGACCTGTTCCTACAATGTCTTTGTGCTATCTGGGTTGTGAAGAAAGTGGTTTTTCATCTTTTCTCTCTTTCGTTTGATTGAAAACTAGTCTTTTGGGCAAAGTGTTGTCGTTGGTGCTGGCACTTCTGGTTTGAGTACCAAGATCGCTTTCTGAGCATTCTTGGCTGTTCTTCTTTATCAGAACAGAGAGCTCTTGCTTATTTACTCTTTCCTACCCTTGTGTTGTGCTTGGCATTAAGTTTTTGCCTCTTTTCTTGATTGGTTTTCTTGGAGTTCAGTAGGCTAGGTTTTGTTGAAACTTTTGAAGAGTTTTGCTTGCTTCTTCGAAGTTTTTGTTTGCGACGAGTTTGCACTATTTGTCTAGGCTGAGTGGCTGAGTTTTTTGGCCTTCTTTGCTCTTATTGATCTTGCTACTAGTTAGCCTTATAAGGTTGGGAGCATTGTTGAAGTTTGTGCTTAAAATTCAATCTTGTTTGGTTTGGATTTTTGATAGTTGTGCTTGGTCTTTGCGAGCTCTTTCCTTATAAAACTAAAAAGCTCAAAAAACATTTGTTTGGCTTTTTGTTTTTGCATTCCAAAAACTCAAAAAACATTTTTGTTTTGTTTTTGTTTTTGTTGTTGCATTTTTGTTTTCGTTTCGCTATATCTTTTGAAGCTTTAGTGAAGTTTCTTATCTTTTGGTTTTTGGCTTGATATTTGGGAGAAGTTGTCTTCGATTTCTTCTTCTTGTTTTTGAGCGTTTTGGTGTCTTATATTAAGAGTTCTTGATTTCAAGAACTAGCTTTTTGGGTAACAAAAAAGAGTTAAAACCGACAGAGCTTTTTGGGAATTTCACTCTGCTTTAGGAGATTGTTGCATCTTAGAATTTGCATGCTTGTAGTGATTTGCATTAGGTGCATTTAAATCATTTAGTCAGTTTCATAGTTTTTGTGAGTGTGAGCTTGTTATTTGAAAAGAAAAATACAATTTTTAATCTCGTAGAACCTGTATAGAGATTACTTTTCATTGAAAGACAATAACTGCATGTGCATGTAGTTAAGTTTTTATTAATTTCTTTTGCGTCAAAAGCACCATAAGTTTCATCTCCATATCCTTGTGACTTAATATAACAGCCCAATAAAATAAGCGATTTAATCTAAAATCAACTAGCAAGTTTTCTAAGTGTCATTACACCAACTAGCTAGGTTGTAGGGCCTTGGAATAGGTGAGTGGAGAGTTAACTCTCCAAGGCCACTCAAACAAACATAGAAGTTGATTAATTGAGCGAAATCCAACTCCGTGAGGTGGACTGGGAAAGCTCTCATCTGAGAGTCAAGCGCGAGGGGAAGTGAAGGTTAAGAAGAGGGATACCCCCCCTCCGATTAGCTGAATCTGACCTCAAGACCGTTCCGCCCAGCTTCTGATACGGATTGGTGTCCATAGTTGTTGTTCCTAGGTTCCACACAGGTGACTGCGGGGGGGAATACCCGTGGTACCTGAGGCGGACGTCGCATCACTTTCAGCAGTACTTCTGGGGGGTGCCCTTGCGAAGCTTGGGTGCTTGAGCCGGCAAAGGCTGTCGTTAGGAGGTCGGCGTAACTGTTTCTGATACCTTCGCTAGTTGTTATGGGCCCTAATCATCCCAGACTGCTTTCGGGAGGTCCTATATTTCGCTTTCCTGTATTTTGGTGTCCGGTCCTCATCACCCGGAGCGGAAATACTTGGAGGCTGTTTGCTTGACTGTATCTCAGGGATTTTTATTATAGTGAGTGCTCTTTGCTCCTAGCTTGCCTAGCTTTTCACTTTTTTGAGTCTAATTTAAAAAATCTATAAAAGTGGCTGATCAAGCGCCTCGACGATCGAGGAGAATCCGGGGGTTATCTCCCGAGAGTCCAGAGCCTTCTTCGAGAAGGCGTAGGAGTAATTCAGCAGGTGGTTACCACCCTGTGGCGTCTGACGCAGTGGAGAGAGATCCTCCACAAAGATCTGAAGGTTTCATAGCTGATTCTGGTGTCGGTTCCGAGAGGAGCGTTCCGCTCACCTCGCGAGTGTTGTTTCCTCAGGAAGAAGATTTTCAGATAGAAGATATACCTGAGCCTCCTGCTACAGGTCCATCTCCTCTTCCTCCTGATTATCCGTTTTTTGTTCAGTACATCGGACCGGAGTCTGAGAGACCGCCGGATCTTTCGTATCATTCTTATCTTTCGATGGCCACGACTGGGAACGCGGCTTCTGTCGTGAGTGCTGCAGGCATTCAGACTCCTGCTTCTGTCGAAGCAGGGGGCACTATTGCTTCATCTTCGATTGCTTCTAGTGCTGCTGTGTTTGGCTCTGGGTTCACCCAAGCACATGCTTCTCATTCTGGTCCCTTTTGTTCAGGGATGTCCATTAGTGGAAATCCCTCTTTTTCCTTTTCTGCTGCTTCAGCTGGATCTACGCCCATGTCTAACATGGCTAGTGGATCAGCTTCGTTTCAAGGTTTACCCTTTGGGACTGGACATATTCCTAGTTCCAATCCTTCTCTAGGGTCGTTTCCGTTTACGTCCCAGACCCAGAGTTTCAACCCTTGGTCTGGGGGGCAAAGTTCGACTACTTTTACAGGATGGAACCCCGTATTTACTTCAGCAGGGGTTGGGAATCAGTTTTACGCAGGTCATCAAGGGAATGCTTCTTTCCCTTCTTCGAGTGCTTATCAGACCTTTTCTCCTCTGTCCAATGCTTGGAACCCCTATCAGGGGCTTTCCTCTTCATTTCAAACTTCAGCGGGGGGAACTGGTCTGGGCTTTGGTAACTCGGCGTGGGGAGGAGGTTCTTCTCCTTTTTCTACGGGTCCTTTCTGGCAGCCTGGTGCCTCACCAAATCCAGGCTATTCTTTTCAGAATGTTGGGAATCCATCCCATCAAGGATGGAATCCTCAGGCTCTGCCTCGCTTACCTTTTCTGGCAACGTTAAACTTGCCAGATCTGTCGAAGTTGACTAATGATCCGATTCGTTATAGTCTGGGGTGGCCTCCGGTCCCGACCAAACTTCCTTCAGACATTCCAAAGTTTGAAGGTAAGAATGGAGAGGATCCGGCGGACCACATCACCACTTTCCACTTATGGTGCTCGTCAAACTCCCTGATTGATGATTCGATTAGGTTGAGATTATTTCAACGCACCCTAACTGGGAATGCTGCCAAATGGTATATAGAGCTCACTGGGGGCAGTTTCGCCACATTTGGAGAACTGGATGTTACATTTCTTAACCATTTTCAGTTGCCTGTCAGATATGAGGCTGGGACCGAACTCCTGGCTAATTTTAAGCAGGATGAGGCAACTCACATTTCTGATCACATTCAGGAATGGAGGAGAAGGAAGAGGCTTATTAAAGCTCATATTCCTGGTGAATTCCTTCTCGAGTGGTTTTTGAAATCTCTACAGTCAGATATTTCAAAGGATGTATCCCTATCTGGGGTATTTTCCGAGGAGCAGGCCATTTTTAGGGCCCAGCAACTAGAACTGATCTATTCTCAGTCTGGGGTACTTTATAAGTACTTGCCCAATGCTCCTCGCTCCAAATTAGATTTATCGAAAACTAAACCTGGTCCACGTGGTGACGGACTTGTCGGATCGGTCAGTAGTGGTGCAGCTAGCCTGCTTTCTCAATTGCAGCAGTTGTCTTTACAATCTGCTCCTTCTAGTCAGGCTGTGCCTGCAGAGTCATCACCTTCCCAGTCTTTCTCCATAAATGCTGTCCAATCTTCTGATCCCAAAGGAAATTAACAATCCGATGGGAAGAAGAAGGGATGAAATAACAAGAAGAAGGGCAAGAATGGGAATGGCAATGCAAACAAAACCAACGAGCGTGTTGGTGAGGGTCAAAAGGAGAAAAAGAAAGTGAAGTTTCCATGCAAGCTTTGTGCTGGAGACCATCTCACACACCTTTGCCCTAAAATTCAGGATGCTCAGCGCTTTTTATCCCAGCAGGGTTCTTCTAGTTCCCAGGCTGTGTTAACAAACCCTTTTCCCCAAGGGCAGCAATTAGTTGTTGGCGCGAACCAAAATCCTGGGGCTTCCTTCGGAGGTACTCAGGAAGGGGAAATTCCATCGAACATTTTTATGATGAGTGCTCACGCAGATATCGCTACGAGATCCCGTGATTATGGCGGAGAGGAATCTTCGAAAGCTAAGGAAGTTCCTGATGCTACTGAGCCGCTTCACATTACGAAGCCCACTGTTGAGTCTATACCTCGGATGCCCAAAGCATCTTCTAAGCGGTCAATGATTAATCCGAATGCAAGGGCTGCCCAGAACTACTCGATTGTAGAAGATCTGGCGTAGATTCCTTGTGCTATGTCAGCTTTAGAGGTACTCCAGTCTTGTCCGACTCAGCGCAGTGCTTTGCTCACTGCCATCGGAGCTATTGATCCGAAAAATTCTCTTCTGATTACTTTTGATATGACTAATTTTAAGAAGAGACTTCCTCATCACATGGCATTTCATATTAAATCATCGTATCGGAAGTGCAATATCTTTCGAACGGTTGTTGATGAGGGTGCTTCCACGTGCGTGATGTCTCTCGCATGCTGGAAGACACTTGGATCTCCCAAATCTGTTCCATCTAGCACTGTTCTTACTGCGTTCGATGGTCATTCTCACAGACCCCATGGTATTGTCCCAGCTTTGCCCATCTGTGTTGGGGGAAAAACTGTTGATATTGAGGTTGAGGTAGTGGATGCAGCCTTGGACTACAACCTTCTGTTGGGGAGGAACTGGATTTATGAGATGGATGCCATTGCATCCTCATTATTTCTAATTGTATGTTTCCCCCACGAAGGGAGGATTGTCACAGTGGATCAACTGGACTGTCCTCCTGTAGACCTGAATGCGTCTTCTGACTCATCTGTTCGAAAGTTGGACAATACTAAGGCGCCTGTTGAGAATCTAGGAGTTGGAATGTATTCCTCCTTGATGGGTAATTTTGATCTTCCTCCTCCTACAGTTCATATTAATGTTATTTCATCCTCCAAGGCTCCTCTTCGAAGAGAGTTCTTTCGAACTCATTATTTTTCGGACCCTTGGACCTTACCTTCTCCTACTGCCACATTAGAGGAAGGTCAAGTGGGTGGAATGGCATTTCCGATTTCTGCAGCTGAGATTGCCTATCAGTCTATTGTTGACTCTGCAGAAACCGTCCCAGCTCCTCTTTCGCCGGAAGAGTTGGATGGTGATGTGGCTCCGACTTGGACAATTACTTCTTCTTCTGCCCAAGATTTTCTAGATACCACTCTTCCATCTGAAGAGGCCATCCTGGAAGCAATGACAGGTATAGATAGACCGTGGGATGATTTGCATCATCAGTCTTACTTCCTACCTGACTTGAGCGAAGTTGAAGCAAGTTTTCCAAGTCCTTTGTCTCCTGGACCTGTTCACCCAGTCTTGAGCCCCTTAGCACCAACACAGGTTTATGCTGAAGGGAACATGGCTGTGATCTCTCCTACTATCTCGGTGAACATTTCCAGGGATCCCAATATTATCGAGAATGTCTTCATTGGAGCTGAATGTTCCCATGAAGAGGTTCAAATTTACACCGAGCTCTTCAAAGAGTATAGGGATGTATTTGCTTGGTCTTATGAGGAAATGCCTGGCATCGATCCATCTATTGTCCAGCATGAGATCAAGATGTATGAAAACGCTAAGCCGGTGAGGCAAAAACTTCGTCCGGTTAATCCTAGGAAGGCAACAGCTATCAAAGCTGAAGTTGAGAAGCTGCTTAAGGCGGGATTCATTTTCCCAGTTCCTCTGACTGAATGGGTTTCAAATCCCATTCCTGTAGATAAAAAGCAAGGAACGATTCGAGTATGCATCGATTTCAGAGACCTAAATAAAGCGTGTCCTAAGGATAATTACCCCACACCTTTCATCGATCAGATTATTGAAGAGTGTGCCGGTAACGAGATTTTCTCCTTCATGGACGGTTTCTCTGGTTATAATCAAATTACTATCCGTCCAGAAGATCAACATAAGACCGCATTTATTTGTCCCTGGGGTACATTTGCATATAAGAAAATGCCTTTTGGTCTTAAAAATGCTGGGGCTACCTTTCAGCGGGCCATGTCTTACGCCTTCCACGACATCAAAAAGATTATCGAGGCATACTTAGATGATTTAGATGCTCATTCTCGAAAGAGAATGGATCATCCTGGTCACCTCCGGCAAGTATTTGAGAGATGTCGTTTTTATAAAATTCGATTGAATCCGAACAAGTGCGTTTTCGCGGTTACATCCGGTCGGCTATTGGGATTCATTGTGTCTAGGGAAGGGATAAGGGTAGATCCCTTCAAGGTTGAGGAAATACTTTGGTTGCCTCCCCCGTCCTCCATCCGTCAGCTTCAAAGTCTTCAGGGAAAGTCTAATTTTCTTCGGAGGTTTATCGTCAATTATGCTGAAGTGACAAAGGGATTTATGAGACTATTGAAGAAAGGAGTTCCTTTTATTTGGGACGACTACGCTCAACGCTCATTCGATGCTTTGAAAAAAACATTGACCTCTGCTCCTTTACTGAGTCCACCTGATTATAGCAGAGACTTCCTTTTATATCTGGCAGCAGCAGAATCTACCATTGGTATGGTTCTGGTTCAGGAAGATGATGCTCTTGCAGAGCATGTTATTTACTACCTTAGTCGAGGACTGGTAGGACCTGAACTTAGGTACACTCCGATAGAAAAGTTAGCCTTAGCAGCAGTGCATGCTGTGCAGCGACTTCGGCATTACATTATTCTTCGCAAAACTTATGTTTTGGCAGCTGCCAATCCATTTCAGTTTGTCCTCAGCAGGCGAGTGATTGGGGGCAAATACAATCGATGGATTGTGATTCTACAGGAATTTGATCTTGAGTTCATGTCTGCCAAATCCAAGAAATCATTAGTTTTTGCGGAATTGATCTCCGAGTTGCCCTGTGGAGAAGAGATGATCTATGATGAGTCCTTTCCGGACGAACACTTTTTTCTTATCTCTTCACAGGATCCTTGGTACGGGGATATCATTGTGTATCTCCAGACTGCGAAGTTTCCCTCTACTTTTTCGAAAGATGAGCGTCGTAAGCTGCGTCACTTGGCCAAGAATTATTTGATTATTGGTGACGCTTTATACCGTCGAGGGGTTGATTCAATCCTAAGACGCTGCTTAACTCTCGAAGAAGCTGAGGCTGTGCTCAATGATTCTCACAGTGGAGCTTGTGGGGGTCATTTATCTAGGCTTGCTACAGCCCAAAAGATTTTGCGTGCTGGATACTTTTGGCCCTCGATTTTCAAAGATTGTATTGAATCGGTCAAAAAGTGTCATCCTTGTCAGGTTTATACTCGAAAAATGCGCGCTCATCCAGCTCCGCTTTTTCCAGTCGTTACTGTCGGTCCCTTTACAAAGTGGGGTATTGATTTTACTACTTGTAACCCGCCTTTGGCAAAAGGTCACAAGTACATTATCGTAGCAGTAGACTACTTCACGAAGTGGGTCGAGGCTATGCCTACTTTTGGGAACGATGGTGAGACTGCAGCTCTTTTCTTCTTCAACCAAGTTATTGCTCGTTTTGGTATACCCCGAGAGATTGTCACTGACCATGGAAGTCATTTTCAGAATAGTATGATGGCTGAGTTGGCTCTCAAATTGGGTTTCCGGCAGGAGCATTCATCTCCGTATTATCCTCAAGCCAATGGGTAGGTGGAAGCCGTGAATAAATCCTTGAAGACAATTCTTTAAAGGACGATTGATAAACATAGATCCAACTGGCATATTATGCTATATCCTGCACTTTGGGCATACAGGACGTTAGTGAAAACTGCAACTGGCTTTACTCCGTTTCAGCTAGTGCATGGAGTGGAATCCGTCTTTCCTATCGAATGCGAGATTCCTTCTCTTAAGTTAGCTGTGGAACTTCTGCCTGACACTTCTAGTCTTGCAGAACGGCTTCTTCATTTGGAACATCTCGATGAGTAGCATTGGGATGCTGCCACGATGAACGAAGCACATAAAAACCGAGTCAAAGTTCAGTACGATAAGGCGGTTAAGCCTAGGGTCTTTTCGGAAGGTGACCTTGTTTTGGTCTATGCCCAAGAAAAAGATGCCTTGGGGGCAGGAAAGTTTAAGTCGATGTGGTATGGCCCCTATATCGTTAAAAAAGTCCTTAAGAAAGGAGCTTATGCCTTGGTTGATTTCGAAGGGAACGAGTTGTCGGAGCCCCGAAATGGGCTCTATCTGAAGAAGTATTATGCCTAGGCTTCGGCCTGGCATCCTGCTTTTGTATATAGTAGGTTTTTGTTTTGTACATATCTGGTTGATTTTCGATCTTTGATGAGTTGGTGATGTTTTTGATTTGCTTTGGCAGGCTGTGTTGGATGTCATGAGTCATTTTGGTTTCGCCAATGGTGCTAGTAGACACACTCGGAACTTAGCTTCCGCGGCTTGGGTGCTTCATTATCCATCCGGTCAGATGTTAGTGTCAAGAGCAGTCTGCATTGGTCCTGCTTCCAATAATATAGCAGAATACACTGCAGTGGTTCATCTACTCTCGGAGGCAATATCTTTGGGTGTTGATTCGTTGGTATTTTTCTTGGACTCCCAGCTGGTGGTGTCGCAGTTGAACAACACTTATCGGGTACGAGATCCATTTTTATTACGATTGTTCTTGAGGGTACGTTTGTTACAAAGGTCATTTCAATTTTTAACTTTCATTCATATTCCTCGAGCTGACAATTGGTTTGCTGACTCATTAGCTAATCAAGCATTGGATTGGCATATTAATCATTCAATTCAATAAATTTTTAATCATCAAAAACATCATACATTTGATACATTTATCACATCACATCAAATATCGCTGTATATATATCATCGGAGTGTCAAAAAATTTACAAAATTTGGATCCATAATCTCGTACAAAACTTGGGCTTATGCCCCATCATGTTCAGTCTCAAAAAAGAATATACAGTCATCTAATACATAATATCTGTCTACTCCTGAGGTCCCTGCCCAGAAGTCGTGTTCCTATAGAACGTAACTGCAGTGGCCACACGGCGGAATAATCTAACCCAGTCTCGGGGTACTCCTACCACCCGTCTCTGGATGGCTTCAGGCAAGTCCTCCATGGCAGCCATAGGGATTTGGCAGGTTAATCCCTCCAAGTTTCTCTGCACGGCCTGGAGAGTCCTGTCTGAATCCACTGTCTCTGCCTCGCCCCTGCGACGCTTATGGCGCGGGAGACCCTCAGGTCGAACTGGTCCAACATCTGAAACATGATCATTTTTAATTTGTCAGTCATTATGAATCCAATTAAAAACATGTCTGTTTTTCATTTTTCATACATATTTGAAAAATCCAAAAAAATTATATAAGTCAAAATTTTTTTGCAAACTTACCGACTGTGCCCCATGCTGTGCCTGGTGGAAGAACTAGATCTGGATCTCCACGAAAGTCCATCCCGGCATAGGGATAGTCGTCCACTGTGATGATTTGTTCTCCGCACCAAAGGAAGAACTCATTGTCCCATGTGGTCCGGGGTACTTCACTACCCCCCAGTCTCTTCATCATATCTGCCCAACGGGCAATTCTTGGGTCCCGCGGGCTACTGATAGTAGAGATGACTCTGGGTCTCAATGTTGGTATCTTCTCAAAGAAGAATGTTGTCAAAATGGTACCATAGCCAAAGTGTTTGGTCTTTACTTGGCGAATTGAAGTCAGCTGTTGTTTCATGTTCAGTAACAGGGCTGTGCACCAATCATACACATGAGTCAGACACTCTACTGCTATGCTCATTTGCGTCCTGGACGCCTGATGTAGTGAGGCAGATCCTGCCACTCTGCTGATGGTGAAAAGGAGGATTTTCATGTGCGAATCCCTGATATCTTTAATGGAAATCTGAGTTCCAACCTTTTTGGAACCCCCTACGCAATATACGTGGACATAGTCTTCCACGGTTAACCCTCCCAGGGGTTTCCCGTGCAAGTCTACTAGATCTCCCCTCCGGGAGAGTCCAGTAATGAAATATATGTCTTCCACTTCAATGCGTAGTGGCATCTGATCAATTATGAAGCAATCCTGATCTGGTTCCCAGTAATTTACGAGCATTTCAAGCAACCGCACATTGCTTTTCATATTGGGCATTTTGAAGAATTTCAACAATCCGCAATTCCGAAGGATATTTTGCGCTGCGCGATCTTGCATGACCTCTTGGTCTATTGCGCTATGCTCACGTTCCCTCCATGAGATTGTCATCCTGTCAAATTTCATCAAATTATGCATTAGCCACGCTTTTTTGCATTCGGACCTGCGCATACACGGTTTTTCCTTTGCACAGTCGCGTGTATACGCGAGTTTCCTTTAATGAACCCGCGTATGCGCAAGTCCGCATATTTTAGCAAGGGTTTTAAAGAAAAAAATCACTTAATTTTAATTTCCAAACGGACAAAATGAATAAACAGGATGATTAAGGAGCCTACCTGAAGTTTCGCTGAGTTCCGACGGTCGGTTGTTCCTGATTTGACGAAAGAAGTTTTTTGCTCCAGAGCACTTTTTCCAAATCAGCAATGCAATAATGAACCAAATATGAGGTAATTTGTCTATTTATGGCTAAAAGTTGAAAATTTTCGCAAAAATTCCTTATGCTTATTTTTTCGATCTATCTTAAGCTGCATAACCCGGTTGCTTGGAAGTGCCCAGTTTGGTATGTTTTCAGGTACATTTTGACAATTTTGAGATTTTTCCTGGTTTTTGATCCATGATTACCGACTCGTCACGGCAGGTATATGATCTTCACTGGCATATAGGTTAGGGAAATCACTCTCCGTTGCATCTTGCATACTAGCCTCCATACTGATCACTTGCCTTAGGGTTGATCCCATCAGGTCATGAGTATTACACCCATTTCACTCGCCGATTTTTAAATCATGACTTGATGGTAGAGCCTTCCTTTACATGGGCTTCCTAGTTAGTTCCTCGCTATCACTTGTTGCCCATGCTGCTTTTTATGTAGGCTCGGGGAGTCCTCTTTAGTCCCGCCATGTCTTTTGTGTTGAAGCTTCATTCTTCTCCTTCATCACTTATCATTTTTCTGGCTTATACCCTAGAGGCTCCCTGGTGTCGTTAAGTTGTATTACTGCATTGCATATTGGCTACTTGTTTATCCTGGCCTTTAGCCGGCTTCATTTGGACTCGATGTTTAAGCCAACTTTTGACCTTGACTTTATGTACAAGTTAACCATTGCATGCACTTAGCTATCACGACTTGACACCTTTGTACCCATGGATGGAACGTTCCTCTGAGTATCACTGACCAGTTTTCGCCACCTTGCATTGAGCATAGGATTGTTCCAATCCCAGGAACTAGTGCATCTGATTTTCTGATACTTGTTCTATCCATTGTACCATAGCATTCTTTTATTCTTTTTCAGGCTTATTATATGAAAAAGACAAAAAAATAAAATATAAAAAAAAGAGTGGGAACGGGATGTATCTTCGTTGTTTTGATGGCAGTACAGAGTCAGTTTGTCACCCTTGAACAAAGCACATATACTTATATATATCTCCTTCATTTGGGATGGTTTTAGTTTTGACCTAGGTTCAGCCTTTACCATGTTTCACTTGTCAGTTCTCCCCCGGTTGGTTATCTCTTCCAATCATATGGAGAGTTTGTTTTGCCTCCTGCAAGACAGACTTATACAGTGTCACTTTTTACTGCCATGGTCATCACAGAGTCGTGCTTTTGTTCAAGGGAAGTCTAGCCTGAGTCGGCCATTCTGCGGTGTCTATTGACTCATTATTCAATCGGCCTTCCCGGTCTCGTCCGTATCATGTTCTATCACATCAGATGTTTTGGTCTTCTGCTCGTGTTGGTTTGAGAAGGTCCCCATTGACTTCTTGCCGGCGGGTTTGTCTCTTATCGACTACGACACATTGCTCTGAGAGCAAACCTAGAGCCGCACCTTGGGCCTATTTTCATTATTGATAGGTGACCTCGTGCTCAGCATTTGATCATAATCATGGGTCTTTGACTGAGTGGTTTCCCCTGTGTTCGACGTCAGCACACATTATCACACTTTGGATTCGTGCAGTACCTTGATTTCCATTTGACCCTATCAGTGGATTTCTCGCCTCTATGTCAGCTTTCCTTATTGGTTGGTTCAGAGGGTTTCTTCCGTGCGCTAGCTTCATCTTGTGCACGTCGGAAACGTACTTCGGTTTTGGTTCCGTCACTCTACTTCGTCTGATTCCTTCCAAATCTTGGCCTGCGGGTTACACTCGCGCTGGACTGATGTGGGATGCCTTAATGACTTCCTTCCAGCAGATCTTTTCCCATCGACTCCGACTCATTGCTCTGGGAATAAGGTCTAGAGTCTTTTTGTTAGTACCTTAGGGTTTGCAGTCATCAGTGGTAGACTCTTCGCTATCGACAGTGGGGATTCATCATTGCCTCCTGATTGGTAGATTCTTTCAAGTGTTCGACTTCAACTCATTCATTCGCACTTGTCAGATTGTACTGGGGCACCTTAACGCTCATTTCATTATTGGTGGGTTGTCTCACGTTGGTTAACGGTATACATCATTGACCGGTAATCCAACGATTTCTCACATGGTTGACTTCAGCTCATTTATTCCCATTGTGTAGAATTGTGCCATAGTGATCAGTGAAGACCTCGAGTTGCATCAACATTTCTCGGTTCACTGTTGACAGTCCTTTCAGTTTCTGCCAGTGATGCCGTCCACTCTTATATGTTGCAGTTCAGTACAACAACATCCTATATGTTGGCCCCCGAGTT